>CM034148.1:754713931-755130273 GCA_019776745.2 Taxus chinensis | reverse complement strand
TTTCACATATGTACTTTCAAAACCCCATCTAAATCAATTGTGCATGCATAAAATATTGAACCATGATAGTAACCTGGTCAGTATGATAATACTGTGTTTGAATTTCTTTTTGATGAGAAAACGAGTAATTCTCAGCAAAATCAACCACGGACAATATGGAACCAATAGGGAATGTGTCCCTATTAGTCTTGAATTGTGTAGCCTGCCACTTTGAATAGTGAGAATGTTTGATGTACGGACTAATTAAACTTCGGAAACTTTGCATGAATGTAGCAATGGGGATTTCCTCTTCTACCAAAATCCAACCTGGTTGCATCTTTTCCAAGCCTTGTTGAATATTTTATGTATTTGAACCTACAAAATCAATTCATAACATGGACAAATTGTCATGTATTCATTTGCAGTAAAATAAAAATCAAAATAAAATCTAACATCCAAATTTAAAAACATAAATTTATATATATCACCTCTTGCAAGCAACCAGGTTAACTGTGTCCAAATATTCATTTGTTTTTGGCAATAATTTCAAGTCCCCACACTTGTCACAGACACCTTTGATGCAAGTCATACGATCATCAACATGATCATCAGATACGTTGCAAATAATTGAAGTTATGAATTCACTGACACGTGTAGGTGGGGCAATTTCTTCTCGTAACTTTCTATACACCTGAAAAAAACATAGATTTTGAAATACATTAATTTTAAATCACATGTCTCAAAAAACGATATTTAAACAAATTTTAAATATATAGATATAAATGAAAGCACGCTCAAAATATATATACATTGAATCTATAAATTTTTATGTACCTGATAGTGATAATCAAACTCAATGTGATAGCGACAACAACATGTGTCAAGGACTTTATCAGCTCGCACATACCAAGGCTTCAAATTTTCAAACATTCGTTGTCCAATCTTAACATCTGGATTTTCTTCTGTAAACTTTATGTACATCTCGTGTTGAGTTATTTCAAGCCAATGTTTTATATGTTCGTCATAGTTATTGCGAGTTACCCTATGTTTTAAAACATCCCTCACATTCGGAGAAGGACGAGTCCTTTCAGTCCAAAAATCAGAAACTATCTTCACAATATTATCCTCTATTTTATCAGAACGTGGATTTCTACACATTAGTGCCCAATTTCCTTCCATAGTAGAGTCATCCAATGTCTTCCTCCTTTTTGCATACCTGCTAACCGTCTTTCTAGATAAACCCAATGCCTTGGCAAATGCGGGTAACATGACGATTCTTTGTTGCATCTTCACTTACAACTGAAGTTAATATTGCTCTACGAGAAATACTCTTATCAGCAGACCTAGTTTTTGTACCCAAAGAACTTATTCCTTTAAAAACATTCCCAACAAATTCTTCTTCTACACGTTTTGAATTTTTCTGTCCAAAATCAACACCTAACAATTCTAATGTTTCCTTCATATCAACATGATTCAAGAATGTAACCAACAAATGTGCTCTAGCAACTGTAGTCAAATTAACAAATTCACCATATATTATCTCTACACTTTTTGCTGTTTTCTTTCGTGATAGTGGTTCTTGTTCGGAAAATTCTTTTAATTTTTGTAAATCCATCTTCACCAAGTGTTTCACATTCTTTTTGGGAAGTAATTCCATAACTTTTGATATCAATTCAGCATAATGTTGCGCATCATGATCTGTGTCCATAAACATACACATGGGATCCTATCAAAACCCTTGCCTTTACGCAATCTAAAAAACATAAATTATCATATTTAAACCTTAGAACTAAAAAAAATTTAGGATCTATCAAGGGTTTCTATACATATGTACCAATTTTTGCAGCGTTGTCTTTCATTTGTTGTGTCTTCTCTCTCTCTCTCTCTCTTTGTGCCCTCCTACGAACAGATCTTCTAGCATTCTTCTCTGCATTCTCTTCCTCGGTATATTTTCGTTTCTCATTCTTTGCATTTCCCATGATTCATCCACTTCAAAAAATTTCACCTGCACACTTGATACAAATCTGAATGTGTAAGAGTAAACTTGATACAAAACTATATGTGCATGCATGCATGCAACTCTATTTATATACAAATCTCAGTAGAAATTATGTTATTTTTAATTTTAGTTTTCTATAACTTTAAAACAACTTTTTTAATTTAATATTACATATTTTTGGTTAAAAACAATTTAAAAAAGAACACACTTACTTTAAAACAAAAAAAAAAATGTAAAAAATTAAATTTAAAACATAAAAAGCGAACAATATTAAGTAAGTAACCTGTAAAATATTAAATTTAGAAGGGGAGACACAATTGCGAATCATTAAAGCTAGGAGGAGACGTTTTGGCGGCGTTTTGGTGGCGCAGAGGGGGGTTCGCGCGAACTAGGGTTCGCGCGAACCATATTCGCACGAATACGGTTCGCGCGAACCCTGCTGAGTGGCAATGACGTGGTGCCCAAATGGCACATTTTGGCTCCAAATCTTTTTGGGGACAATTGTGACCCAAAATTTGCCACTCGGATGCCACGTAACCAGGGGTAAACGAAATAGTTAACTTACAAAATTTTGACACAAAATTCATATTTTTATTGGCTTTCTAAAAATGCAATTTTCATTTTTTAAAAATCTGTTTTGCTATTTATTTTTTAATTCTTACTAACATACGGTATTTTAGGGCAATCAATAGTACACAATCAACCAAATTTGAAAAATAGTACAATATATCAAAAAAAATTGAAAAAAAATATACTTAGTATTTGTTGAATTCTTCTTCTTGCCTGTGAAAAAAAAAAAAATTCGATATAAATATTAAAAGTTATTGGCATTGAAATATGGACGACATTTATTTTAAAAATATAGTTACTAAATAATTAATTAAAAAAAATATAAGTCAAAAAAATATGAAAATTTGACTGCACGTCAAAATTATAATCTTGAACATATATCTAAAATTTCATAGTAAAAAGATAAGTTTTCATTTTAAAAAACCACCAAGGGACAGTCATTCCTCTTTAATAACATAAGAAACAACATATGAATAAAATTAAGAAAAAATACTAGATTTTTTTGCCAAATATTTTTTAAAAAAATATACATGTATTCTACACTCTAAACACAACATTTCGTTAGTTTGTAGAATTTCATGAATGTGTACGGTTTTGTGGCTATAAACTTTAGAAAATCAATTAAACTGAAAATTCATGTTTACTAAGGTACAAACCATACCAAAAAGTGGGACATTTTATTGTGCTTTTACCCATTATATGTGTGCCATGACATTTTCTTACTTCTGGTGTTCTGATAAAATCTTGTCTGCTATATGATGGGTGTTTCTTCCAGAACATCAAAAGCATAAGGTCAGAAACAATTTTGTGACAAGACATGTTGTGCTAACTGCTTACCAAGAGCTATGAACTTGTCTGCCATTGTGTTCACCCGGGGAAGAAGTCTGAAACTCTGAGAACTGTTGTGTTACAAATTGCATACTTGTCGTAGATCAAGAATTGTACCAAAACGGAAGAGGGTACGTGAGCACTAGCAACTCTAGATCAAGGAACTCTTGTGTCTTTGAAGAATGTTAAATAAGTGATAGCCCAAATTACTCCACCGTTTGTTTGGGAACTCTAACCGCCTTCTTATTCTCATGATGAAGCTGTAAGAGGTAATATCTGGCAGACATGTTGTTTCTAGTTGTGTTGTAGTAGGTTATACAGACTGTTTTATGTAAATTCTTAGGTCACAACATCATGGTTCTTCCAATTAATGCCATGTGAAATGAACTTATGTCAGGCAAAATGCTTTTAGATGGTCTGCATTCCAAGTAAATTGGGGAGTTTGCTTATTTATAAATCAGAAATTTGTACTTGCTCCTTTGACACTAGCATACAAGTAGTGTGAATATGATGTTTTTCATTCAATGAAAGTGACTAGATAATACCTTAACAAGGCCATGCATGTAGTGGCATTAAATGAAAAAAAAAAAAATTGCACGTGGAAATCAAGAGATGTTGTAAATGTGTGAAAAAAACCATATCTGCGTTTGCTTTTATCTGAATCGTGTAGGGAAGCAGTCAGGGGCTTGTGAATGGTGATGAAAGTTATTGTGTCTATCTTATAATTGCAAGTGAGAACGTGGAGGCCAGGGGTCTTAATGATGATAGCAAGGAAAGGACTATGTTGGCTCTGTATACATTTTTTTAATGCAATGCAGAAGTGTAGATACTTTTCAAAGTTAGATGAAAGAATCCCGCTAACCGTATTAAGTGGTCAAAGCAGCAATGAAAAATGCCTATATCTTTGCTTCTGAAGCGTAATAGAAACAAGGATTTCCCAATGCAGATGATCAATCAGTATTTCTTGGGTTTGTGGGAGCAAACTATTAAATCTGATAAAAAACTGTCACATATCTCCATTCGTTGTTCTGATCAATCACTATTTCTTGGGCCATTTCCCCTCATTTGTGGGAGAACTATTAAATCTGATAAAAATCTGTCACATCTCCATTCGTTGTTCTGATTCACTAGGAGAATGTTTGCAAAGTTTGACGAATTTAGTTTTACAGCTGATAACTGATTTTTCTTAAAATGTCAGAGGCATTCCATGCATTTCGAGCAATGGTTGCAATCCAAGAGATCACATTACAATCAGAGATTTAGTCAAACTTTCGGATCAATAAAGTTGTACATGGCAAAAAAATATCTTCTTGAAGATGACGAAGACGAAGTTGAAAACTAAGTCACATGTATTTTAAATGTTATCCCATCTCCTTTGATGTATTCAATGGACAAGTACTCTATTTTGGTGGCCAAACTTTTCGCAACCTGATGTCAATTTCTAATTCGCTAAACATTGGCTATTGATATTCAAGATCTTGAATGTGGGGAAATATAATATATTCTGTCCCATGTTCATTCATGCCCTTATGTCGTGCAAAATTCTCAGAATTTCTCCAAACCTTTTCTCTGAGAAAACAAGGGATATTACTTTATTCTAAGGGAATTTCAGAATTCCAAATCAGGCCTGCACCAGTTCACTTTGAATTGAAAATTTTTCATCCACATTGTTACAAGCATACCATTTGTGCAAAAATACAGGAAATAGATAGAATCTTTGAGCTTTTCTCGAGTGCAAGCTAATATATGCCTATTTCATTTTCCTTCCAACCTTTTCTTTGACATCAGTAGATATTTTAATTTGGTGTTCTTTTGGATTCCAAATTGGGCCTACACCTATCCAATTGAAACTAAAAATATTTCATCCTCTATCATTCAAAGAAATATATATTTTAATTTTTTTAATTTATTGGTTAAACATTTTTCATTTTCGTTCCTCGAGAAAGGAAATTACATATACATTTAGCATTACTTGTGAGGACAACTTGTACTTCGTAGTATCTTGAATCAAACCCACTTTCATATCTTTACGTCGAAAGGTGTATACCTCATTATAAACCGGAGTGCTTTCTGACAACGTGTCAGATCATGTCCGTCCACATAGAATCTTGAATCAACGACCTTGAACTTTCTCTGGCCTCCATGTGTGCGTTTTCGATTGATGGAGAAATTGAAGTCCTAATCACCTCACATGATGTCATCTTGTTCGCCTTTATTTCATTTATCTTTTCTAGCTATTCAACTTATATTTGCGTCTACACACTTTTCACAAATATCTCCTCTAATCGTCATGTATACTTATCAAAGCCATTACATTTTAATGTTATGTCATGTTTTATCCCAATGCTTACCTTCCACTTTTTCCTCCTCTTCTTCCTTGCTTTGTCTCTTCTACTCTTTTTTCCTATAAACAATTCCTTTTGGCGTTCACATCGCATTGCTCGCGTGCGATTGCTAGTAATTATGCCATAAGGCGTTACTATGTGAGGCATGCCTTGGGTTCTTTGACACGTCAAATTTTCGATAGCTCAGATTCGATCTGGTGTTTTTTGTTTAAATCAGACGGCTTGCTGCATATGGATGCGGCCAATGGAAGAGCAGCACACAGATTGTGCTTGTTGAATGTTAATCCAACGGTGGAGACAAGTGGGCTGCTGGTAGTCGTTGATGGAGAGATGTACTTCCCTATGTCATTAAATTTTGCTCGGTTCAAAGAAGGTAAGAGTTTTTTTGGAGGCGCGGAGTGTTGGGAAGGTCTCGCATGGCTTCTGCCCTATTTTTTTTACACAATTTACATGGGCTACGACTTTCTCCCGTTTGCCGTTTGTATTGCAGTTGGACTTCAGCTTGGCATATAATTTTCCTCTAGTAGCTCCCCCGCTGTTATTGCAATTTAGGTTTTGATTTAATGAGCCCCGTTGGAGAGATAGAGAATGGAGTGAATGCAAAATTGCATAGTGTGGTTATTTTGACGGTTCATGATGATTGTGCTTCGTATTTATCGCTGATACTCAGTGATTTGAGAGTGAAGGGGTTATATCTCGGGTGGCAGAAATTGGAGACTTGATTTGCTTTTCAAGGTTGTTTTGGGTGCTATAAATATCTGTTTTTTACACTTCTCCACTTACGTCTGCATGCTTGTTGCCCAATATAGTGTCTTTGTTTGGTAAATTTTTTTCTTCAAATTTCTTTTTGGGTCGAGTAAAGGTTGCTTTGCTGTGTGGATAATAGTGTGTTGCTTGTGTTGCAAGTTTTTGTGTGCGAAGTGTTCTTGCTTTGGGAGCTTTAGTATTCGAAAATAGTCAGCCAAACAGTGATGCATTTTCCCTTTCTAATGCATCGTCTCTGCTTTAAAATCTTTGCTGAAAACTAGCTGGCCAGCTATACATACGAAGATTATCAGGGCTGAAATTTCGATTTACTGGTTTTTTCTGGATGTTGCCTTACATTTTATGGATCTAGTATGTTAAAAATGTTAATGAGTTCATTAGGTTTGAAACCCTTAAGTTAGTCTTAAACTTTAGGGATTGTGCTTTATATGTATAAATTCTTGCTTGTTGGTATGCCTGGGGTTTATGAATATTGTTGTTATTGAAACCGGGCTTTTTAACCATGTTTTGATATTCCACACCTTGTATTCAAGCAAATGGTTTCTCTATTTCTTCTCCTAAACCGCAATTGGATCATGGTTTTAAAATGGAGATTTTAAGATCCGTCATAATATGGTGGATCGAGAAATCTCCCTTTCAAATAATGGAGGTTTTGTGCCCCTCTTGATTGCAGTTGCCTCTTATTTTATTTTCTACTTGTGGGTAGGAAGGGATAAGATTCCAGGCTTTGAGGACGACATGTATGAAGCTAAGACTTGATGGGGGTCTAATAAGGTATTTTGATGGGGGTATAATAAGATATATCATCTATGAACATAGATGGATGTGGTAGCTGTTGGAGGATACATTGGGCTTTAAAAAATAGTATTATCTCTTGCTCGTTTCTATCCTCGGATTGAATCTTGTGTGGAGGCTATGAGGAATTTGGGAGCAAGTGGATGCCTAGTTGTGACTCCCCATGCCATAAAAATCCACGAAACCATCTTCTTATACATGCTTCCATGTTTTTGTGAGCCATTAAGTCAAGTAATAGAATATTCGTTAGTAGAAGCTAAAACTTAAATTTATAATGTCTTACATCGAAATACCTTCCCTGATTGAGTGAAGATGAGAAGGGCTGTATTTAGCAAAAGGCTTAGGCGTTTTCATTTTATGAATCTGTTAGATAAATCTGTCGGCTATAATAACAACATCATTCTGCAAATCAGTATAACATTTTTGCTCCCGCCAGTATTGAGGGACAGAGAGTGAGCAGGGGGTTTTGGAAAGCTGTTAACCCAGTGGGAGTCTCTCGGGAGTATGATTATATTTGTTTTCCTTGTTTAAGACCATATTGTTGTATTTGATTGAGAATTCAGTATAAAGACACTCTTCCTTGATGGGGCGTGATTTGTAAACTGAGTCACGATAAAAACTTGTGGGTTAATATACTTGTTATTCTTAGTGGTCGTTTGTATAGTAAGATTGTTGGTCTGGTTTGAATTGGTGGATCTTTATCATGATTTCCTCATTGGTCTAATTTAGTAGACCTCATAACTTAAAACTCTAGAAGAGTTTGTAAACATGGATTTCATTGAATGTTGAGGGCATGGAATCTTGAAGAACTTACAACATACTGATCTTACTATTGTGGGATGGTTGTGCTCATAACCCTTGCTTTACTTCAGTTCTTTTCAATCATGTAGAGGCATAGATAATTGCTATTTCCTTTGCTCTGTCAATATGCACATGATATTATGCTACACTTTTTCCATCATTCAGCCAAGCTGTCACATATTCAAGACTAAGAGCATCTGTATTGAGTATCTGTGTGTATTTTTGCCTTGGGGGAAAATGTGACACACCATCATTCTCACCAATCGAAACTATATAACTTTTAAAACCATTTTTCTGTCTATAACAGAACAATCATTTTAATTTCAATTTAGTTCATTTGTTTGTAATTGATAGCAAAACAATCATTTTAATTTCCTTCGAGTGAATATAACAACAGAAGCGGATTAGTGCATTTTTGTCCACATAGCTGAGAGTTGTAATTTTGGAAGAGGTGTCATTTGAGATTAGCTGGGTTTAGGTCAGAATGGTAATGTACTTTTGGAATATTCAGTTGTGTTTAGCTGGTTTTGATTCTTGAGGATTTTACATTTGGGTTTTTTTGTGTTTATTTTAATTTTATCGATACTCATCCATAAAAAATTTGAAGTTTGGTCATTAATGTAAATTTGGATATTGATTTCATAACAACTATAGTTGAGTTTGGAATTTGAACTTTTGTTGTTAATGTGAATTTTGATATTGATTTCATGAGGAATTTTATCGGGACTAATTTAATTTCTTCGATCATGTCAAATATTAGCAATCAAAACTTTAAGTTGTGATGCATATCTACAGATTTGTATATTCAATTTAAAGTTTTCTAATCATATTTCATTATGTTTTTAGATTATGAATTTCATATAATTGTGTAAAGATGATAATAGTGCTTTTAATTTCCGCACCAAATTTCAAATTATATTGTTGGTAGATTTAGTTTATTTGTAAAATTGTGAAGCCATTATTGATTGTAAAATTTTCGTTAAACCTAAATGGACATATAGGGGCAAGCGCCCTACTAAGGTCAAGAATTGGAGTGTGCTGAGAGGTGCTATTCCTCTGGGAGGCCACTTTAATATACCCCCGGTAGGGCGTTAGACTGCGCTTTGGTAGGGCTTTTTAAGTTGCCTTTCTTACCAACGGCCACCCTTCACTCATAATGCACCTGGTCAACACAGGTCAACGCATCATGATTGTCCATACTGCAATGAACGGTCATTAGGAGTTGACCTTTGTTGACCAACTGCTTCATGAGTGAATGGTAGCCTCTTCCACTAGGTCTTCATTATTTTCAACCTATTTTGCTTGCGGTTATGGTGGTTGATGTTTTATTGTTTCCTCTCAAATTGGACTCATGAAAACATGAACTCAAATTTGCATTCTCCCTGTTGCTATTACCGTGACAACACCACAACTACATACGCAGGAAGAATTTAAAAGAACTCAGTTTTTTGTGAATGTGTTCCATCCTAAACAACCACGCCTGAAAAAACAATAGATAGCAGAAATTGTGAAGGCACATCTTCACTTCCCAATAGAATTTGTCATCTATCTTTCAAAATTTTGCACGGTGGATTCATTATCAAAAGGGTTTGGGCTGGTATACGACACAACTATCGATGCGGAGAAGTGTGAGCCCCCTTACAAATTGAAGAAAATGTGTGTCTTTGTTGACAAGGGGAAAACAAGATTTAAGAAAGATGACCATGCCAAGAAAATCCACTATGTGTAGAAGAAAGCTTTTCAGATGAAAAAATGATGTTTGACATTGTTCATGTTCTTTTTTGGCTTCAAAAATACTTTATATAAATATCATACTATAATTACTGTTAGGTTTTTGGCAAACCGTAATCAATGTTTCTTATTAATGTACTTACTTTCACTTAGTTTTTTTCCAGTATGCATGTGTATGTAAATAACAAATATGTTATTGAAATTACTCTTTCAATATTTTAAATGCTAATATGACTTTTACTGTTACGATGGTTTTATATTGTTGTTTATCATATCTGCATACTATGATCGTAGCTGAATCTTCTTATTCCCATGGTATAACTACTTGATGCTATGAAAACCTAGATTTGCAAGTTATAGATGCAATTTGCAATGCTGCCAATATAACCACTTCACAAATCTGTTACAACTTATCATTATCATTGAATACATATATATATATATATATATATATATATATATAATTCGTGGCGGTATTCTTCATCTCCTCTTTAATTACATAAATAGCTTGGAAACATTTGTTAAAAGCTCAAAAATGTATACAAAAACTTTTTCTTATCAGTTCGCTAAACCATCGGAGATTACAGTACAAGTATATCCATATAGGTTTTTATTCAAGAAATAAAAATGAGAAATGAGATAGTCTCTTCCTTCGTCTGCATGATCAAGAACAAAACTGCAAGAGTTTCAGGATGATGCACCTACAAAAAGCATGGTACAAAGGCCACAATTATTTTAGATAAGTTTTCAAGTTTGAATGAAAAAAAACTATTACTGAGCTAAATCAATAAAACAGAGGCTCTGATTAAAGAAAACAAAAAGACAATTATTTAATATGGAAAATTAAAATTTCATTAAGAACACTCACATCAAACTTTCAAGAAAACAGATTGTGATAATATCATTACTTGCTGCTTATGAAGCTACTCCAGCGCTGTTGTCTACAAAATTTCTTGTTTCATCTTCAACCAAATTTTCACTCACATGTTTTAGGCTATTCACCAATTGTTGTTGTTGTTGAGGCTCAGAAGAGACTTGAAACTCTTAAATTCTTGCAGTTTTCAACCCATAGGAGCCCATGTTATGATGTTGAGGACAAGTAACAATAAATGGTGCGGAAGGTTGTCCAATGGGCTGAATAGTTTCCTAACATGCAGGCTTTACACTGAACATGATGATCAGAAATTAAAGGGGAGATTTTTCTTGTGACCACATGAGCATTCTCAACAAAAAACTTCCTATCATGTTGGATATTGTCCATGGAAGCTATTTCCATATTTTCTTCTACCGATTTATAGGGATTAACTGCATGTTGATAGTCCTTCCTAGCTATGAAAATAATGGGATTATCCTTGGGGTAGTAATCAATGGTTGTTGTTCCAACAGGGTCTTTAGAGCAATTACCCTTCTAAGCTACGATAGGGTTGGACATGACCCATTGTTAAACTCAAACTTGTTTGGCTCTGATTCAATCAATCTGCATTCTCAGTGGGAAACTCTGCAATGTGTTCCTATACATTTGCAATTTATTAATAGAAATAAATTAAATTTAAGTTTGGCCTTGCTTTTAGAGCTTGTCTATTTTTACTAGATAGAAAGGAAAAATAAGTGACATAACAAATTATATTTGAAATGCTTCATTACTTTAAATAAATCCAAGTTACTTAATTGATTAATTAAATTTGGTTTAAGAAGTGGTATAATCTCATAAGAATGTTTTGAGGTGTGGAGTAATTTCACATTGTATCATAGGTATTTGTATTATAGAGTTGTAATTTGACTATACAACATTCTTATTACCAAATTTGTATTAAATTATATCTTTATAAAAAATCAATTCTATATAATAAAATACTTTCAGGTATGATTTTATAATTATCCTTAATATTACTTCAAAATGAGTATATCTTCTTTTGGTTCTTGGGATTTGTGTTTCAAGTCCGTAATGTTCTTAGAACTTATTTATAACATCCCTAGTGTTTGGAAAATATACCCAGATTTAAATCTTGCACCTGTGGGAAATTGAAAATTGAACATGTAACTCTGATTTCTACTTTGCAAATTATTTCTAGGCATAAATGGAAGCTCATGACTTTCTGAAACACACATATGTACTTTATATTTCTTGAATGGTTGTCCTTATTGCCGGAATTTTGTACTCTTTGAAAATGCATACATAATGTTGAGACCTTAAAATTTTGTGGAAATGGATAGGGCATTTGATCGAATTGTAGAAATCAATTACTTTATGTATTTGTCTTGTGTTAGAGATTGGTATCTTCACCTGTTAACTACTTTGTCTATTCAGTGACGATGTAGAGGTTAGTTGTCTTCTCAGTACAAAGCATTCTCAAGCCCATATAACATTTATAGAAGCCCACGAGCAAGTGTAAAGTGTAAACTAGTTATTATGGTTATAACATGTTATTAGTAATAGTATTTGAAAAATAATTCCTAAAAAGAAATGTGTCCTTGATGACCATTATTGATAAAGAGTTATTACTTGTTATGAGTAGGTATATACAAAGAGATTAGAATTATACCTATTTTAAATGCATCCATCAAGCAATGATAAACATGAATGCAATGGAATTATAGATATGCTGACTGTTTTTTGTCCACATTTATTTCGTTTACAACACAAAAACCCATCTAATATTTGGCAGGGTTTTTTGACATAAGAAATTGTTGGGTTGGTTGTTTCATTGACGGTAGAAACTGCTAGAAAAGTAATTGAAGCGCATCTATTACATCATTGTCCTAGATATAAGTAATTTATTTTTTTAAAGCATTTATAACAATGTTGACTTGTGAACTATATCGTCTATATTGTTCCCTGTCTCAATACATATAATTCTCCTAAAAATTACAAAGCCTAAGAAGAAAACCACTAACGAAGTATGTTGATGGCATTTGTTTGTTACAATGACTGCAAAAAGACATATTTGACTGCCTGCTAAACACTACATTTATCGTCAAATCGCTTGCATTTGGCAAAAGGTAACTTTCTAAGGTCATAAAACGATGGGTTCGCTTGTAAATTACTCAATATCTTCTTACGTACCACGCTCAAATTGATTCCACTTTGAAAATCTAATTTATGTTTTCATACCATTCAATCACCAAATTTTTGGGGCCCCCCATATTTCAAATTGATAGGAAAGCTCGAATTTGCATTTAACAAAATAATAGTCTTCAATTCTTTTCGATATATATTCTATTAATGACCATTGAATAACTATAGTGAAGTAAAAAATATTAAATATGTACCAACTAATAATAATATGAACATTGACTAATATTAAATAATATAAACAGATAGATTGAAAGACCAGATTATAAAATCAAAAAGAACACTGAGAATAAACCAACAAATTTCAACAGGATTGCAACGTTCGTCAAAGGTTAGACAATCTTACACATAGTGGAGATAAAATTGACTGAAGGAGGTGTACTGAGTATCATTAAATGATCCCCCCATAACGGATTGACACTACAACTGTTGAACTTGTCTCCATTACGTTCATCATTGAACTCTGTAGTTCATCACCGTGTGGACCTGTCAAACGGAAATCATATGCAAGCTGCCCCACTTCCCTCAAAATTTGCAAGCCATGTCCTCGACAGAATACTGCAAGAAGGGTCCATTGTGCTACTTTGGAAGTATGTTTACATAATTTGTAATAAAGACCTGTAAGTTGCATCTTGGTAATTCTTTGAGTTTTGCCAAGTCTTGTTTTCCGATTCTTTGATGTTGGTTATTCTTTATCTCTGTTGTAGAACGGATCTTACTAATGACATGGACAACATTGTCTCCCCCTGGCCAAGGCAAGGAACACCTGTTCCCGTTCTTGAAGACATTTTACGAGGGAAATAAATAGTAGGCAAATCAATGCCCCTTGCACACACCGAACAGTCTCAAAAAACACCCCCTGTGATAAATCCACTATTGCAAACAATGAAAATAACTGTACAAACATTTTTGCTTTGACTATAATGTCAAGGGTGTGGACTATAAAAGGCATGGCTCTTGCTAAAACAACTCTTGGAGAGTATCAAAATACAAGGGGTAGTGGCGTCATTTTTTGTTTGATTTCGTGGACAAAAAATGTAGAGAGATAAGGATCACTTCTTTCAATGAGGTTGCAAACAAATTCTATGCACAAATAGAAAATGTAGGCCTATACATTATATCTAATGACAGAGTGGGTACAGAAAATCATGCTTACAACCATTTAAACAACTAGTTTGAAATATTTTTTCCTCCCTCGTCAATTGTCGCTCCTGCAATTGAACTAAAAAACTATATTCCTCTCCATCACTTCCATTTCAAAGAGATTAAAGATATACCATCCATCCCTGCATGCCCAATGGTAAACTTAATTGGTGTTGTGATCGCCATTTATCCTTGCTAAACCGTTCGTCGCAAAGACAAGTATGAGGATATAAGGAGAACATTGCTAATGCGAGATATGTCCAGCTTCAGTATCTCCGTGACCTTATGGGGCCAACATTTGCATGATCTTTACAAAGAATTATTAGAGATACTCTTAATTCCAGATTTTCCAGTCTTGGCAATAAAATATGGTTGTGTTTCGGATTTCAATGACACCATTGTTGATACCATTTCTACTTCAAAATGCTACATTAACCCTCCAATTATCGAAACACATGATCTTTGTGATTGGATATCTTTGCCAAATTCACATATTATGTGTCCATCAGTCACTAACAAAGATGGGTCTCCACATTCTATGGTTGCTAATCCTACTTTGCTACAAATTTTAGACATGGGAAATCTTGAAATGAATGAGTGGGTGACTGTTGAAGCTAAAGTATCAAACATCAACAAGGATAATTTCTTCTACATGGCTTGCCCAAGAATGGTCGATGACAAACAATGCAAAAAAAAGTTCAGGAACAACCAGACGGTAAATGGTTTTGCAAAAATGCAATAATTATGTTCAAAACTGTAATCACAAATACGCTTTGTATGGATTTGAAAGATGCTATAGGGGAGCTTAAATGGGTTATTGCATTTGATGAACTGCAGAAATGATAATGGGAATTACATCTGCAGACTTACAATTTTTGTGCATTGATAATGACGCCACACATGAGATTTTTGATCACGTCATTGGACATGCATTCCTCTTCACTCTTTCCCTTAAAAAGGAAATATAAAACAAAAAAACAGAGTTGAAATGTGTTATTATTAAGTTGAAGACAACATTATATGTCCTACAAACTCTAGCATATGCGTGTTCTATATTTTGTTGATGCACAAATCCTCTCTTCGTAGCTACTCTCTCCTTATATTTCTTTTTTCCCGTAATACCTTTTGCAAGTTTATTTTTTTGCAAGAATATTGTAACTTCCTTGTTGCATGTATTCCAAGAATATAAAATACAAATATCAAGGCCTTACTTTACATAAAGCAACTATGGATATAAGTTCTTCAGAACGATCAATACTTACATTCACAACAATGTCCAGTGTCCCCTCCTTAAAAGACTTGCACATATCACCCCCCTTCTCTTTCGAATGCTACTCCAGAGTGTCCCCTTTCCCGACACCTCCTCAAAATAAAGGAAGAGGAAACACGAATACAAAATCTCCAGTTCCCCTCTCTGTAACATAAACCTCCCCTACTCTTTTACCCCCTCCTCCCACCATATTCATTCACAATGCCATTCCTCATTCCTCTTATTCTGCTCTCATGCACGTAAGTATTCTTTCAAAGAAAGAAAATTACTGACAATTTCAAATTTTAAAAAAACAATAAATTACGTCATACTTAACTTCACCACTTTTTGCAATCATGATTGCAGGTTTTGATCAGATTATGGAAACACTATAGGCTATGGAGAAGTGACTTGCAAGACCTTATAAAAAATACATTTATCTACTATTTATGAATTTTCCATTTTGTAAATTAACTTTCATACGCAAGTATGGGAAAATCCAAAATAATATAAGATCGACTATGTACATACCATGTTACTTCGATTGACAAAGCAAATAGTTAACAATTTAAATCGAAAAAAGGCAACATAGAAGTTACTTCATGAATTTCATAACTATTGGTTTTAAATTAAGTGCTTCTCCTTTACATATTCATAACCATCACTTAAAAAATATTCATTTTGGTACATTCATATGGTCATCCATACATGTTCCTCACTAATCAAGTCCTAATCCTCGACATAAACTTACTGCTACATTTCCTACTAGGGTTGTTTTCCACTCCCGAAGCAAATATGAACCACATTATGAAGCAATACATGCTTGGGTCCCTTACGACGTCCACATCACATGCTCCACCATGCGATTTCTAGTCATATAAACTATGGTGTGAAACTCATGTGGAGTCAACTTGGGAGTAGAAGTGGGTTCAGTGAAAAGTAGTTTTAAAAGGGGGAAATCTCTCCCCTCTTCTCATCTTGGAATGTTTGAGAACAATTTTTGTAACTTTATGTACATTGTCCTTCTTTTTGTTTTATGAATATAATATTTTTCTCAGTGCAGTATTGATGCTCCTTAATTCAAGTAACATTTGTCTTTTTACTTATGATTGAATGATGCCATTGATATTATTTTCATCTATATTGTATTTGATGCTATGATATTGATCCGAAAATGGTTTTTAGCCCCCTAGGGTACCTCGTTTTAAATATTTCGGATAATTTAATTTTATCTTTTACAAATTCAACTTTCGTGATTCAAATGGGAATATTACAAATTCATTATAAATTGATCACAAGCTGAATGTATAATGCACTCAATTTGATTTTAATTTCTTCCGAAATTGATTGTGCATAATAATGTGGATAAAGGATTAATTTAGCTTTAATCCAATTTTCTTAGTTAATTGTTTTGCTTATTCAGTTACTCATTCCATTTTACTGAATTTATATCTGATAATAAGTAGCAAATAGACTGAAATAAAATCCACACTTTGATAACGGAGTTCACCTAGTTGGGCTATGTCTTCGGATTCACTTAATCGTGAATCGATCTATTAATAAACACTTGAAGTACAATTTTTACTTTCCGAAGTGAATAATAGATCATTGTCATCTGCAAATGAGCTGATTCAGATTTGTAGAACTCTACAATTTGTTAGAAACACGTTCACAAATCCATATGTGGCTTTATAACATCTCTATAGTGCGATCTTTGTGCAATTGTGTCAGAAAAACACACACATAGAAAACTATAGAACTTCATGAAGCATAAATTACATCAATGGAAGCATTGCAGAATTTAGAACAAGTCTCTAGTTTACACCAAGAGCTAATTCTGAGCATAAATGCTTCAAAATGGAGATTTCGCCAAGTAGGTCTATCCTGCTTACATCACAGTCGACTTGTTCTTCAAATACATGCTATCTTCTTTGATAATGTTTCCCACATGATGGTGCAGTGGCCAAGGCTCTATTATTTTATTCATCCCACCAAGGTTCAAACCCCACCCTTCCCCATGTGCATTGTATTATAAAATTACATAGTGGGATTTAGTCCCACATGTAGTGCATGTTAGGTGGCCTAGTGCTTTATGTGAGTGAATTTGACAATTTATAAGTGGATAATGGGCCACTTTGTCATCAAGTTATTTCTTGTCCATTATGAAAAGTGGTTAGTGTGCCTAGGAGTGCGTGAGGAGTGGTTAATGTGGCCCACTTGTAGGAATCTCTTTTGAGACATGTGCCGAGAATGATGGAGACCCCTTATTCATTCTTTGTGCCACGTGTCACTATTTAATTGGTCCACTTGGCATACATGCACGCGTTTATTCGCAGTTAAGCCACATGTTACCATGTGATTCGTCCACCTCTGTTCGTTGACCACCAATGGATTGAACTTTGACCAGTCATAACTTTCGCATACAGACTCGGATTTGGGTCTGTTTAAACTGCATTGAAAAGGTATCTTCGAGCTCTACATAATGGTGACGACTCCCAACATATTTACAACTCATACATTTTTTCCACGTGTTGCTTCCTTATTGGCTAGTTGACTCTATCGAGTCCGAACTATGACCAAACTTTGACTGACCATATCTTGAGCATACGATGTTCGTTCTCCGTGTTCTACCTGTAGACACAAATATATCAAAATTATATACCATTTGGTCATGGTTTAGGGGGATTTAGGGAACTCCCTAATGTCTGAAAATGTCATTTGGATCACACCTCCCCAGTGAGGAGGATTTTTGTTCACAAAAAGTTGTTTTCCACCAACAAAACATGCTAACTCATCTTGTATTGCACAATCACATACAAAAAACTAAGAATAACATTATTGGTTAAGTAAATGAAAATAGTTAATTAGCTAGTCACATCAACCGATCAGATAATGGCACCCATTCATCAATAGAAAGCTAGTGTCCAACTGATACTCTGCAACCCTGTCAACTGTGCAACAACTATGAACTATCAAATCCCCTGTAATGCCATCACAAATAATTGACCAGATAATAACACCCATTCTATTACGGAAAGCTAGTGTTCAATTATCACTTTGTATAGTTTCATAACACAGATTAGTATACCGGACATCTAAATTGCCTAGATTATTAGGCTAGTGCCCACTGTCCATTTGAAATTGTATCAAATGCAAATATTCTCTATCTAGACTAAATTAGACTATCAACACAAAAAAAATAGCTATAGTCATCAAACTGAATCCAAGTGAATCTTCCAATTCTATCCATACATGTTGGACTATAAAAGGATAGATCAAACTATAACTGTGCTTACCCAAAATGGTGAACTGCTCATTGTTGCAAATGATCACCAGACATACCTACACACCAGTTTGTAACACAGGCTCACTGAATATGCATATTATTGTTAGAAATCTCCCAAGCTGGAACATGAGTTGTACCCAAACTGTACCTAAAACTCAAAGCTGAATTAAGGAGATAACAATGGAGTAATCCAAATGTAAATGTGAGAAAAATATTGAGTATGATGAATATGTCCCTTAGTCTATCCACATATCTGGACTCCAACCAAATATTGCATGTTATATAATTAAGAGCTATGCAAATGTAAATCTATCCATTTCACATGAGTTTACATTTTCCATATCAAAATAGATCAAACTCATATGTGGTTTTTCTACAGATAGATCCAAGGTTGATTCATTTTTAACTAATGGTTTAAAATCTTCTTTTATTTTATATTCCAACTTTTTCTTACCATACATCGGATGGCTTGTTGGGTGAAGTTTTCAGCAGTTATCAACACTGTGTCCACTCATATGACAATGAGTGCAAAATTTTCTCTTGTCCTTCTTCTGGGACGAGAAAACACAGATGCCATTTCTCAATTCTGAATGATGAGATTGGCCTTTTCCATGTGTCGTGTTCTTAACGAATGACACCAACTTCTACATCACTGTCCTTCTTTTCCAGCATCTGGCCACACATCCCACAAAAGTACAAGGATAGGCATCCATCATTTTCTGAATATCATAGCCATACTTTTTAAGCTGAAAAAGTGGATCATAAGTTTTACAATGTTCACGGTGCTTATGATTATGGTAAGAACATGGAGGTGGAATCTCAATACCTCTTTGATGTCTCTTCTCGCCATCTCCATTCTTTGATGAAGAAGCACCCGTTTCCCACACTGAATCTCTCTGCAGGACTAGTGGGGCATTCTCTTGGCTTTCGGAAGATTTTATTCCATTGGCATGCTTGGAGCATTCTCCAATTTCCATTCCCGCACTAGTAAAACCTAATCCTGAAAAACGAGGATGATCCTCAACCTGTATTGGGTTAGCAATGCCTTTGCTATATTTGCTAAGACCTCTTCCATCAAAACCCATTTTATACAACAATTTCGATCCAAAGCCTCTAGTATGTCTTTCAAATGAACCAAAGACATCACTACCTAAATCTGAAACTGAATGGGAGGAAGAACAATATTCCCATGGTGAGCAGCTTACAGTGCACTCCGTCATGTTCTCTGCATCTGAAGTAGAAGGTATTTCCTTCTTCCGATCACCACACTAAAAACTGATCAAGAGCTCATCTTTTGATTCTAGCTCCTTTTGTAATCGATCAACTTGCTCTTCGAGGGAATAGAGATTGCATCTCAAGAATGCATTTTCCTCTTGATTCTCTCGAGCTCTTAAAGTTTTTCCCTCTTCAATGATTTTCCCATAGTTATCTGTACACCAAAAAATCTTCCAAAATACTATAGAACTGCCAAGTAAGAAGACCAAGACAAATAGCCTATAGTGTGGGATTAGAAAGCATAAACTGGTATCTACTTGCAACTGAAGAAATCACAAAACTAGCTTTGATACCAATTGATCCGAAAATGGTTTTTACCCCCTTGGGTACCCTGTTTTAAATATTTCGGATAATTTAATTTTATCTTTTACAAATTCAACTTTCGTGATTCAAATGGGAATATTACAAATTCATTATAAACTGATCACAAATTGAATGTATAATGCACTCAATTTGATTTTAATTTCATCCGAAATTGATTGTGCATAATAAAGTGGATAAAGGATTAATTTAGCTTTAATCCAATTTTCTTAGTTAATTGTTTTTCTTATTCAGTTACTCATTCCATTTTATTGAATTTATATCTAATAATAAACAATAAATAGACTGAAATAAAATCCACATTTTGATAACAGAGTTCACCCAATTGGGCTACATCTCCAGATTCACTTAATCGTGAATCAATCTATTAATAAACACTCGAAGTAAAATTTTTACCATCCGAAGTGAATAATAGATCATTGTCACCTACAAATGAGTTGATTCAAATTTGTAGAACTCTATAATTTGTCAGAAACACGTTCACAAATCCATATGTGATTCTACAACATCTCCAAAGTGCGATCTCCGTGCAATTGTGTCATAAAAACACCTACACATGGAAAAATATATCACTTATCATAAATTACATCAATGGAAGCATCTCAAAATTTAGAACAACTCTCTAGTTTACACCAAGAGCTAATTCTGAGCATAAATGCTTCGAAAATGAATATTTCGCCAAGTAGGTCTATCCTGCCTACATCACAGTCGACTTGTTCTTCAAATACAAGTTATCTCCTTTTATAATGTTTCCCACATGATGGTGAAGTGGCCAAGGTTTTATTATTTTATTTGGCCCACCAAGGTTCAAACCCCACCCTTCCTCACGTGCATTGCATTATAAAATTACATAATGGGATTTAGTCCCACATGTAGTGCATGTCAGGGGGAATAGTGGTTCAAGTGGGCGAATTTGACATTATATAAGTGGATAATGGGCCATTTGGTCAGAAAGTTGTTGCTTGTCCAATATGACAAGTGGTTAGTGCGCCAAGGAGTGCGTGAGGAGTGGTTAATGTGACCCACTTGTACGAATCTCTTTTGAGACATGTGTTGGGAATGATGGCAACCCCTTATTCATCCCTTGTGCCACGTATCACTATTTCATTGGTAAACGTGTCACTATTTAATTGGTCCACTTGGCATACATGCAAGTGTCTATTTGTAGTTACGCCACGTGTCACCATGTGATTCCTCCACCTTTGCTCATTGACCACCAATGGACCGAACTTTGATCGGTCATAATTTTCGCATACGGACTTGGATTTGGTCCGTACAAAATACATTGGAACGTTATCATCAAGATCTAGAAAATGGTGATGATTCCCAACATATTTACAACTCATACATTTTTTTCTACGTGTTGTTTCCTTATTGGCCAGTTGACTTTATCGAGTCCGAACTACAACCAAACTTTGAGTTACCATATCTTGAGCATATGATGTCCGTTCTCCGCATTCCACCTATCGACAGAAAGATATAAAAATTCTCTAGAATTTGGTCATGGTTTAGGGAGATTTAGGGAACTCCCTAATGTCTGAAAAATGTCATCCGGATCAAATATTTAGACTTTTTTGTTGATTATCAAGGTACGTGGACTTTGTGCCATATTTCTATAGTTAAAATCTTTTAGAGATTTGTGCTTTGTAATTTTCATTCATCATTGTATTCTACTATTGATCATGTGGGAAGAAGAAAGGTTCTATTTTTTGTTTATGTTTGAGATATCTCAATAGTTTTTTGATTCTATTTTGCTGTAGATTTCTTACCTCCTCCATTGTCTATCTTTATGTTTTATTCCCAATTTTGTTTCCTTTGTGTTTTCATATTAAGAATGCCAAAAATATAAACAATCAGATCATATGAGGGAACGACCCCTCTCAAACATGGAGGAACATCACCTTGTTGATAAGTGACTTTCCCTAACTGTTGTGTATTTTCTAGTACTTCCACTATGAAAATAAAGAATATATACAACAGAAAACAATCTTGCCAATAACGCCCATAGTATGACAAATAATAAGTGATGAGAATGTGGGTTAAAACACTTTGATTGTGGAATTGATACTAAATTTTCCAAAGAGAGTGCAAGAAGAGATGAAGATGTTGATATAACCCCAAATCGTTAAGAATACCAGAGGATACAAGTACATGGACTATTTTGTGAAATAGAAATAGAAATAAAACTAATAGCTTAGATGAGTTCATTCAATATTTCAAGACATAGAAAAACCATAAAAGATTGTGCGATATGTTCATAACAAAAAATTCAAGGTTAATTTCACTTACATATGGCGTATGATGCAAGAGCATCCAAGTTTGCAAACACCTATGAATCAACCAAAACGAAATAGAAATAAAGTGTGTTGATAAGTTCAATTTTTTTCAATGATCTAAATTATTATAATTCACACATAGGAGTGAACCTCTTGTTTCCTTGGTTGTATGTAAATATTTGTAAACATATGTGGACTAATCTTGGTAGAAGAAATCTACCTAATATCAATAAAAATCTGTCTATGTCTATGAGACACTAGGGACTTATAAAAAACCTTCTTCTATAAAGATCAACATGTCCTATTAAAGTACACAATGAAATCCTAAGTGAAATAAGGAGGTTGGCACAAATTGCACAATAGAGAAGATTATAAGGATGTAGAATGAATAGAAGGAGTAGGATTAAGGCTAACTACTATGAATTGCATTTCCCATATAAATATGTGTCACATTCCATATATTAAATATTAACATAATTTCGTTTGTCCATATAAGGTTGGATGTTAACACCCCAAACAAACAATGGATTATTGCAAATTGAATATACATAGAGAACAATTTTTGAAGAAATGGATTTACTATTTCATTGATGTGTGAGGTATACACCTATCTCTAAGAAGAAATGGGAAATCATATCTCTATGGAGTCACATCAGTTGCTATCTATATATGAGTTATTTCTCCCATGATATTACAAACAATGGGGGGTTCACTTGGTAAGGTGGTATATAACATGCGTGATCATACAAGGGAAATTTATATTCATATTTTTTTCACCAATATATTAGAATAATTTGGGGTAGAGGTGCAAAAGGGTGACCAACAAGAGATTATGTAGTGGTAAATCCTAAAAAATAATGTGTGATATATAGAATCACATGATCAAAAGTGTCCTAGATTTTTTTTCTAAGTGACACCCCTATGCTACAAATAAAGGTAGTAATATAAGAGGAGATGTGATGCTACCACTCTCTATTATACATATTATTAATGGTAGAAATATCTACTAAGAGATGCAAAGCTACAAGACTCTAGTCTTCATATAATTCAATCCATTATTTGTAAGGCATTTCCTTTATAACTATTTTTAACAAAAAATGAGTAGTTTAAAAATAAAATATGGAGTGATTCGACTTAGAATGTGAAGGTTTATGTGAGAAGCATTCCCCCAAGAAGTGGAATGGTTCTATCACAATTCAAAACTCAAAAAAATATACAATTTTAATAGGTTTTCTCCATCATTTTTGTCATTTATGTTTGTAGGACCTTTGGAGCCGTTATCAAGGGTCAAATATAGAACTTTCTAAGTCATACACCCTTGTAAAAGGTGGTGCCCATTCTAATATTTCCAAAACATATATTATGCCTTACAATTTTATTACTAGTATAAGTTATATGACCTCAACATAGTGATACACTAGTGATATACTAGAGTTTTTGGTGTTATGCCAAAAAGACTATCTCATAAAACTGCCACCTAGATCAATATTATGTACCTAATTTAAAATTGTATAGATAAAAGAATAATAACTAATACTTACTACAGACTTATAAATGTTATATAAATTATATTTTCTCACCTCCACTTCTTACAGTTGTAATCTGTGTAAACCTTAATTTGTTTGCATTAATAATAGTTTGACACATCACTCTTAATGCCTCAATTTTTTTTCTTAAAGGTTGAATGAAACAATTGTTTGGAGACTTTTAGCATCCACTGATATTGGATGTACAAGAATAATTATCTTCTTCAACTTAGTATTAATTATTGAGGGATATCAATTATACCAAATTTGCTAAGGAGAACTCAACCTCGTTCCTTTTTTATATATCTTGGGATTTGTGCCTTTAACATACTTAACCATCCTATTTTATCTAGGCCATCCACAAAAGTTTCCATTCTAATATTCTTAATGTGAGAGCTTGAAATCATGCTTTACCCCTAGTTCATTATTGTTGTCATTCCCATAATTTAAATAAACACAACAATAGAAAATCATTATGTTTCTACTCATCTCCTCTTGATTTTGTACTACTAAATATTCTTTAGTTACATAGTCTATATTTAATAGGGTATCAAACTAGCAATTATTAGATCAATTGTGTACAACTCAAGAGGGAATACTAAAAAAAAAGTAATATAAAGTTCCTCATACATGAGATGAGAAACTATTAAAAGCAATATGATAACATACAATGATGTATTTAATAATAACATAAAACTTGTCTTGTATAAAAATAATTTGTTGATGCCTACCAAATATTTCTTAAAATGAAGATCAACAACTCTAGTAAAAACCTTGTTACAAATTATTATCGTTATTTAAAAATAAACCAAATAACACAAATTGTGCATCTCCTTGACCTTATTACATATTCTTAAAGTGATGGTCAATAATAAAGATCTCACATGTATACAAG
Organism: Taxus chinensis; assembly: GCA_019776745.2. Lineage (NCBI taxonomy): Eukaryota > Viridiplantae > Streptophyta > Pinopsida > Cupressales > Taxaceae > Taxus > Taxus chinensis. The sequence continues at coordinate 755,105,416 of CM034148.1, read as the reverse complement.
GATCCTGAAAAAATAACCCACCTATATTGAAATTTCTAAGAGGATAGACTTTATTTAAGTCAAAACACAATACCAATATCACAGTATGCAAACTATTGAAAGGTGTCACAATATTGTTTCTTTGGAAGTTTTTTTGTTTTGTTTTAGAATGAAGACAAACTTTGGCTTTCATCGTTTGTGCCAATAACACTTGCGCTTCCAAGGAGATGTGATAAATCAGACTGGAATGTTGGAGTTGAAGTAGCTCCAAGAAAGGTGTTTTTGATATCATGCAATATTTTCACAATGTCAATCATACTTGGTCGTTCTTGTGGATATTCTTTTGTACAAAGAAAACCCACACATATGAGTTGTCTAAGGCAATTGAACACTTCATTTTCATTATTTGTAGCAGCACTCAACAAGTGATTGTCAACAACTTCTTCTATTTTATCTGGATAACCTCTTCTGACCCACTTTTGCAAATTCATTCCATCTACAAACATGCTATTGGTTGGCTTCTTTCTTGTTAGCATCTCTAACAACAATATTCCATAGCTGTAGACATCTCCTTTTGTAGTGACACCTCCGCTTACTCCATATTCTACATTCAAGAGAACGAAACATAATGATTTATATGAACACAATTTTCAATAACAAAAAATATGACATTTTCTCATGATAACTAATTGAACTCATACCTGGAGCAATGTAGCCAATGGATCCTTTTAGTGTATGCGTCCAAGTGGAGGAATCCATAGAGTTAGCCAAACATACTTTTGAAATGCCAAAGTCTGTTAAATATGCTGTCATATCCTCACCAAGAAGCACATTAGAGGGCTTTAAATCACAATGGATGACTTGCACAAAACAATGGTGATGAAGGTACTCTATGCCTTGTGCGATGTCGATTGCTATGCTCAACCTTTGAATCAAATCCAAACTACACACCGGCCCATGAGAACTTTGTCCACCCTCAGGATATAAAAACTTGTCAAGACTCCCACTTGGCACAAGAGGAAATATTAAGGCTTTGAAGTCTTGATTTGAATAAGAGGTTATGATTCTAAGCAAATTTCTATGCCGTACTTTACTCAAAACATTGCACTCTCTCTCAAAGCTCTTGCCGACATCCTCATTCTCCAAGTTAATAACTTTGATAGCAACCATTGTGCCATCCCTCAAAACCCCTTTGTACACTTTTCCAAAACTGCCAACTCCCAACAAGTTGGCCTCATCAAATCCATCAGTTGCACGGAGAAGCTCTTGAAATGAAATTCTTTCATGACCCACTTCAAAGGGTTCAGAGGCCATAGGGTATTTCTTGCAATAGTACCTCCATAATAATCCCATCAATACACAACATGTGACAAATATAGCAGCTCCAATAGGTATTAATACCCCTTTCAGATGTTGAAGACTTTTTCCTTTGAGAGTAGAGCATGGTGACAAATGTACCCAAAGTCCGCACAGGCCCAAATTTCCAGTAAATGATGTTGTGTCAAGCTTTTTGAAAACTCCATCTTGCGGGACTTTCCCGGACAACTTGTTTAAAGAAAAGTTCAAATGCTGCAACACTTTCAATTTTCCCAAAGACATAGGGATTGTGCCGGACAAATTGTTGGAGGATAGATCTAAATCTTGGAGATTTAGAAGTTTACCAAGAGAATCTGGGATTGGACCTTTGAGTTTGTTAGAAGAAAGATTGAGATGCTCAAGAGCAATACAGTCTCCAATTGCTTTTGGAATATGGCTTGTTAAATGATTTCCGGAAATATCTATGGCCAGAACTTTATTCATCTTGCTGAGTTCTGAAGGCAGGGGACCTTGCAATAAATTATTTGAAAGGTTGAAAAAGAAAGCTAAATTTGGGAGGCCCGCCACCTGTGGAGGTATGTGTCCATAGAACCTGTTGTATGAGAGGTCGAGCACTTCCAACTTGGAGCATTCACCTAGACTTGCAGGAATCTCACCTGTTAGTTGGTTGTGACTAAGGAAGAGTTTTCTAATCTGTTGGAGGTGGGCCAGGGAGTCGGGGATATTTCCTGAAAGCTTATTGCATGGAAGAGCTAGAAGCCCTAGGCTTTTGAGCTTTCCGATCTCCAACGGGATGTGTCCTTGTAAATTATTCCAGCCCAAGTATAATTCCTCCAGCCTTTGAAGCATACTGACTGTGCCAGGAATTTTCCCTGTCAAATTATTTCCGCATAAAATTTAGTACAGTTAAGCCAGTGAGGTTTCCAATTTGTGGAGGAATATTCCCTCTTATTTGGTTGTAAGCCAAGTATAATTGTCCAAGCTTTGTAGAAAGTTGTCCCAGAGAAGAGGGCATGACACCTGTCAGTTGGTTATTCGATAGACTTAGTGCATTGAGAAGAGAACAATTGGTAAGAGCAGTAAGAATGGGCAAGATGCCGCCAACAAAATAGTTACTCGCAGGCTAAGCGTTTAGTTAATGCATGCAACTTTCCAAACTCTGTGGGTATTATTCCACTCAGCTGATTGTTTCCAAAGTCAAGTATTTGGAGTTGCGAACAATTGAAGAGTGTAACAGGAATGCTGCCACTAAGTCTATTAGTACCCAGATACAATTCTGTCAAGCGGGTATTCTTGGCAAACAATTCCCCTGGAATCTCTCCAGATAAGTAATTGGTACCTATATCCAATATTTGCAGACTAGTGCAGTTCGTCAAGGAGGGAGGAATGTGTCCAGAGAGATGGTTGTGGTACAGGTTGAGCAAAGTGAGTTGAGATAGCATACCCAAATCCCAAGGAATATTGCCTTCCAGATTGTTCTCAGACAACCGTAAATAGTTCAAAGAGGATATATTTCCAATGGTGTGGGGAATGTTACCGCTCAAATTGTTGCGACCAAGATCAATCTTCTCTAAATTTGGGAGAAAACCAAATTCCGAAGGAATATTTCCAGTCAAATGGTTTTGATAAATCCAGATTTTTCTTAAATTATAGCAGGCACTAAGAGCGGTGGGAATTGAACCCACAAGTTGATTATAGGATAATCTATAGATACCTTAAGCGAGAAAGGGTTCCTAATTGATAGGGGATGCGACCATGAAGGTTGTTTGTACTGCAGGTCAAGAATCCTAAGAAATGAGAGATTGGCGAGAAAGGGAGAGATGGTACCTTCCAAGCCCGCACCGGAGAGATTGAGAGAGACGACCCTTTGTCGGCGGTGAGAGCAGGTGACGCCATTCCAGTTGCAGAATGAGACGTTGGAAGTCCATGTGATGAATGAATTGTTTTGATCGTATTGGATTGCAGACTTGAATTTCAACAGAGCCTGCTCATCCGAAGTATTGTCTGTGTGGGGATGTAAAGAATGGGACGAGTGAGTAATGAGAAACTGGTGGAGAAAGAGAATACAGAAAAGTGAAGGTAGCAGCATTGTTCCAGCCATTCTAGAGCTCAAATCCAGCAGCGCCAGGCAATAATAAAAAATTGAAAAAACATAAACTAGGAAAAGTAGAGTAAGAAAAGTGAGTCAAGTGAATTTTGGTAGAGATTTAATTTAGACACAGACTTTCGTGGAACAGACTCAGTGATTAAGTGTATTGACTCAGTGATTAATTTAGACACAGACTTTCGTGGAACAGAATTCACGTTTCACAAAGCTTCAATTTTGGTAGGGCCCGGCTTTATGGAAATTTTGGAATCCCATAAAGTAATTGGCACGGCCCGGTTATTGCGCAAATTTGAAGAGAATAAAGGAAAGGAGGAAAAAAAACGTGAATGGGGAAAGAAATGTGAGGTTAATTTTGCCTGCCACTTATGCTTGTCAAACAATTTTAATGGAACTGTACATAGTTTTAATGGGAGTCTCGCAATTAGCAAATTTGTAAGGCTATTTCAAATTTCAATATGAAAAGTATATATTTTACTAATTTAGATTTAATCATATTTTAGGATTTCAAGATTTTATATTATAATAGGTATGAAGATAATATGATTTATTATAATATTATGTTGAAATTTAAAATTATAAGTATATATTTTTAGTTATATTTAATTATAAGTTTTATCTTTAATTCTTTTAACAATGAATTTAAATTATAAATATTATTTGTTCATGAATTTAAATGTAATGTTCTAGTTAGTACTAGACTTTTAAACACAATTTATATTAACAATTAGCTAACCAAAATATCTAAGTTAAAATGAGGAAATGTTCTTTCTTGTAATCTAATTTATTTTATTTTTGAGACTTAGATTTGTATAATTTCTAACTTGTAGACTATAGTTGGATATTTTTAATATATCTTAATCTAATACCACTATCCAACATCTCATTTAAGGATTAAACATATTTTTCAGGATTCATAAATTGAAGTGATACTTGTCAATAAGCATTTTTTTAACTTAGATCTTATTTTGATCATTGTAATGGTAACTTGCATTTGTACATTGTAAAAGAATTTGCATATTTTGATTTTTTAACTACTCTTTTATTATGAGTTTGAAGCCTTGCAATAGGTTGTGACAGGGTCAATTTTGAATATTTATGCTTGATACATTACCCAAAAATAATATAGTGGAAAGGTTCTCACCTTTCAATAAAATATAACATAGAAAAAGAAATATTATTTTTTTATTTAATTTTGGATTATTATTAAGGTGAGTTTGTGAAATGGCCCAAACCCTTTAACAAGAACAACCGAAAGGAAAAAATAATTTATCTGAACAAACAATAACCAAAGGTTGTAAATACAACAAACCAAAAAACTATATCAACACACGCGAAGAAGATATAAATGGAAGAAAGGAAAAGAGAAAAGAGAGGCCTCTTAAAAGAAAATGACAAGCTATCCTATGAGAGTAAATAATAACCTCAACTTCAACTTCCGCATGAGACTATCATCCTCTATACTAACTAGAAACAATAAGTAAAGGGAAGATAACTAGGGAGATAGATCTACCATGACTAGGATTCACTCTTCTCCCACTTTGGAAATAAGATCATGTGCGTCCATTATGTATAGTCATCAACTGCATCTTGTACATCCATCTTCAAAATATCCACATCCATCCTTTGATTTTTGTTCTTAATAAAAGCTCCACAGTTCGATATGGACAAGGTGTTAAAAAACTGAATTGAAAAAGAACCAATAGGAGAATTCTAAATAAACCACCATCGTTAATGCCAAACCCATTAAACTATTCCATGTCAACTTAAACCACCTTCGTGGGATCCTTTTCATCAAGAGGATGGGGAGAACAAGAGGCTATCCATGAAGCAAAAAAACATTCCAATGTCCAGAGAGGAATTTGAATTCTCAAAAATGAATTTCTTATGATTAGGGAACACAAAATCAACATTAGGCAAGTTTATATCTCCAAAAATGAGAATATGGCTTGGTGTAGGAGAAGAACAAGAAATCACTTGATGTTCACTTTGGTTACAACACGAAACATATAAAGTGAATCCCATCAAAGCTAAGGAGTTAGATCTTGGATCCAAGATTAGAAATGATCTTAACCTAATGTGAGAGGGTTTGGGAAAGATCCACTGAAACAATGTCTTACAAATCTATTTTTTAGTGAAGCTTCTCTAATTTAACAAAAGTTCCCACCTTATTAGGTAAAATATGATCTGGTCTAGATTCCTCATAACCAGGGGAGGTTATATATATTTTAAGTCACAATGGATCTTTTTTGTGAATTTTTTATAGGATTGAAGAAGGAATTAAAAGACCTAAAAATATTTCATGTTTTCCAAAAAAAAGGCGTAACAAACCATAAAATATTTATCAACAATAAATTGGATGGTAACAAGGAAAAATGCATTATTCAACACATAAAAAGAAGGATCAACGACACTAATCTAAAATGATTTTGACAGATTAATAATCTTTGTATGAGGAACTAATTTAATTTTTTAGGTGATTAATCTCAACCTTTTAAAGATTTAGAATGTTCTTAATTAACATGCACAATAAGGATGAATTATTGTTACATGTGGATATTGTGATTTAAGTAACTTCTAAAATTTATCACACAAATCATAATAAAACTTTTCAAAATGGCTATTGATCTAACAACTACCAAAACAAAAGGAAAGATTACACTTGACTTTTTGTGTGGATTTGGAGGAGTATGAGTGATCTAAATGGGAAAAAAAGTTGATCTAAGACTGGAAATGCTTTGTTACTGAAACTAGCACTTAAAACTAAATCTAGTCAAAACCATGGAGGTAGGTTAAGATCATCCATACGGTTCTAACTTTACGGTATGGTCTTGAACATGCTTGGAATCTTGGCCTGTAACCTCCTAAGTGTTTCACCTTCCTAGAAATGAGTGTCTTTGTGTTTCTGTCCTCTTCTCTTACCTTCATAATGGCTTTGTAAACTTTGATCAAACCCTCTAACACTTGTAGTGCAGAAAGGATTTCTCTAAAAAAAAATTAGGTGGGTTGTGGGCACCCATGTGCATCACCAAAATTTTCACTACTTTGAAGAGGGATCAAACCACAGCTCATTCTCTTAGCATGTGATATCTAATGTATTGTAATTAGAACTTGACAACTATGCCTTGAAAATGCCTTTCTTGAGTTTCACATTTTCTTAAATACTTGGGAAGGCTTACTTTTCTTGCTTGTAGAAATAAGATGTAGACTCCTAGATCTGGAAGGAGACTTCTTACCTATAGAGGGTGCTACCCTAATGGATTTTCATCAATTTATTTTTTGTTTAGGGAGGAGTAAGTGCCTTTAGTGTTTGTTTTAACATGAGGAGAACATAAAGTTCCATGATCCTAAATGGGTTATTGTTGACTTGCTTACATAGGCTTCCTATGGTTATTATGTCATGAAAGGCTAAAAAGGTGGGAATATTAGTCCATATAAAGATGATGGAATTGATATTTTTGCCCCAAATCATGTCAGTAAAAACCATACAATAGGGTCACGATATAATTATATATCTTGACCAAAACTGATGGTTTTGACCAAGAGGGAAAAAATCATAGTTTAACTTTCTAGGTTGGAGTATAGATGTCTATAGATGTGTTTTATAATAATAAACCTCAAGAAATGATGTCGAAGACGTGTGAAAAGATAAGAAAGTGATTGAAGAGCTATCAAGTTGTGTTAAACAAGAGTGAAGAGAGTGTACCTGCACATGTAAGTGTGCAATATCAAGATCAACATTGTTATAGAATAGATTTCCAAATTTAAGTACATACATTTTCCCCCTTTGAGGATGAAATGAAAATTACATGCTTAAAAGGAAAATATACCTGAGTGTGTAGATACACTTTGTATTTTCTCATAATAACTTTGTTTTGTAGTATCTTGTTGTGTTGGTATTGTCATGCTCCAAAATGAAATGTGAAACACAAAGTGTAGTCAATGCGCAATATAGGAAACTGAAATTTAACTCAAACACAATGAAAGTATTAGAAAGGAAATTGCTACGATAAATGTTGAAAGAAATGTAAAACATGGAATAAATATACTTGTTTCTTTTCTGGAGGGAATGTGCTCCCATTCTTATGCCTTGAATATTCTATTTTTTTTGAACTTTGATGAATAATTGGAGTTGATCAATCCCTAATCTATGGAGGAGAGATCGATACATTAGGTGTACCAACCTAATGCATGAATGTTGAAGAGAAGAACCAAAAAGAGGAGTTGAAGGATCATGCTAAGGAATAATATTGTGTATCAAAGTTTTTCAAAAACTTTGATAGCATCTCCTTAAGTGCAAGAGGATAGGAAAGTCTACCTATGAAGATATTAGATGCTTCAATACCTTCAATAAACCCATGGACCATAATGTTGCAAATGGATATACACCCAATTTTGTAACTTAAGACACACAATAAAAAAGAGATAAGTGTCCCCATATGTGTCACACAACATAATAGAAACTGAGAAGAATTGATTGCATGTTGAAATATAAGTGGAGAAAGGATTCCCATGCACCCAATGTGTTCAAAAATGGAAGTTGCTACGCCCTTAACCTATTGCTTGTATTAGGATATGAGTAGCCAACTTGTGGCTTACCATATCATTTTATTATATCATTTATAATTTCTCATGCTTAATAGGTCGGCCTTGGTGATGGCCATAGCATATGAATAGTATATATAGGGGATTGAAGGTAGTATTTCATTATCATTTGAGCATTTGAGTCTTATTATATGGTTTGGAGGTTGCCCCCTCGAAGTGGCGAAGCTATTCTAATTGCATATCGAGATCATTATTATGAAATATTATATTATTTAGTGTTCTATTGTTCTCATAATCTGAATTATACTAGTAATTTCATTACAAGTGGTATCAAAGCTGTGATCTTGGCCAAAATTAAGGCAAAAACCCTATTTTTTTTGTTTCCACCATATATTGCGAACCAGAGCGAATTGGTGGGATATATTTTTACCAGAGTTGAGAAAAATTTCAAGTAAGGTTCCCTAAAAATTTCACACTTTTTTAATTTATTTTTCACAAGTTATTACACATTTATGGTTTTCATAAAATCGCTCTCTAGGGTGCAAATTGTGGAATGTTTTCAAGTTCTTTACATTTTCGGAAATAAATCAAAAAAATAGTATTAATATCTTCTCTGTGTGTTTTCATGTTCGGCCTAATTTGTTTTCCTGTTGAAGGCTCGCTAATTGACATGAGTGGTTTAAATCTAGTGTTTGTAAAGAAATAAGATTCCCAAATTTGTCATGCAATCCAAAATAATTATAATTATAACTCATTTCCAGATAGCAGAGAGACTTAAGTTGGCCAAAATTGTGGGGAGGCTCACCAATTGATAGCACTGTGATAAATCTAGGTGTTTTAAAGATCCTAAATTGCCAAAGCTGTTAGGAATTGGAGTGAGATCAATTTTTTACAAATCTAAATAAACTAAAGAAATAAGTTGGTTGAAGTTCCGCGGAAGGGTAATTAATTCATCGTAGAATGATAAATTGAGTATTTGTAAAGAAGAAAGATTTGCAAAGCTAGCGAGCAATGTAACGAGATGTGAATACCAAGCCATAACTAACAACTTTAGGGACATGATCCTGCCAAAGTTTGGGGGAAGACTCGCCAATTAAAAACAATATGAAAAATCATGAAGGTTACCAAAATCATATGGGAGTTCAGTTAATCTAGAGGAAAATGACATACCTAAAAAACGTAATGGGTGAAGATGGGCGACAGAGTGCAAACAACTATGAGCCATACATTGGAGTGATAGAGGGTTCTCCAATGCATGGCTCCCCATTAACAATTTTTTCAATGCCGAGAGATTTCCAGTGTTTTCGAACAAGGCAGCCGTATTCGAAACACCTAAGAATTTCAAAAGATCCAAGGAACTTGACAACTGAACAAACAAACAATGAATTTTTCAATATGCGATAAAATTGACTTCAAATATTCCACATAAAGAAAATGTTGCATTTAACTACAAGTCTCTCAAAAATGTCGTCCTCATAAATATGAGTGTGACTTAAAACTAATAAGAGCTTCAGTTTGTTAAGATCCATGGGTAGATTGCGGTCCCCAAGATCAACATACCTTATATTTTGAAAGCTTCTTGTACATTTTCCATTTATTTGAATGCTACCTGTAAGCCTTGTTATGGTTAGATTAAAACATTGTGCATCAAGAACTCTCAACGAACTACTCATCATGTCCAGTTGCTCTGCTTCAAGGGTAAAGGTAGAGTAGGGAAGGCTAATCCCTTTTATTTTCTGCTACTTCTGGAAAGCATCTGTATGTTGTGGTAATTAGTGACATGGTCGTGATACATTTAAACATCAAATGTTGTTTCTATATCCATATTGTAGTAAAGTGTAAACTAACAAGAAGAATATACTTGGGTATCTCCAATTCCTCCTGAATTGTGGGCATCAACTTCTGTTCACCCACAGATGTTCCTGAGATGTAATTACATAACTCCATGCTCCCTAGATTCAAGATAATTGAGTTTACAAATTTGAACTTCATACATCCTTAAATAGAATCGAAAAGCTATGTAGAAGGAAATTATTTTTCAGTTTGTAGATGAAGAGGAACCAATTTGATTACCTAGTAAAGAACTCTGAAATGAGATGACAATAGATTCCCCATTTCCCATCGTCTTTTAACTTATTACCGACACCATAAAAATTGGAATTAGTGGGGATTGGAATTTGTGATGACATTGACACCATTAAAATTCAGCACTTAATTATTGAGTCTCCCGAGTGCCATTCACTTCTAATTGATTAAAACACAAATATGATGACGGGTTTAACCTTTGCAAAATGTAAGTGAGAGGTCGATGTTTATATCCCAATCGCGTAAAACAGACACGTGTTCTTCTGGCATGACTTCGCAGAATGTAATTTCTTCTTCGGATTCATCACGACTTCGGAGTCTTTTTATTTACATTACTAACAGTTAAATCGATTACAACAGTTTCGTGTATTACAAGTCTGGAAACAATTACTGTCGCATTAATACAGTTGCGTGTATTACAAATCTGACAATCGGTCATCGCACGCTCAAGACTTTTATTTATTTATTACAGTTGCGTGTATTACACGTCTGGAGTCTGGACACAATTCGGCGAGGTTTCCACTGTCGCATCAATGGAATCTTATTTATTTTTCTCCATCCAGTCTTTGCGTTCATCTTCAAACTGTCGCAACAATGGAATCGGTCATTTATTTTTCTCGCACGCTCAAGACTTTTCATTGCACTAAAATGTTTGCAAATATCAGGAGTTAAATTTGACGGCCGTTTAGACGTTTTTCGTGATTTTAGCCGTAAATTGTTTACAAATATTTGAAAAAAACCGTCACAAAAAACTTGCCCCCTTTCTATATTACACGACGATGAAAAAACCAAAGAAAATCTAGCGAAAAAGTTGGGTTTGTTTGTGGTAAAGTGGTCATGTGGGTTTGGGTGTGGTAAATCGTATATGTTATTGTCATAAAACACAACCACCAATCTATTTCTATCACTTTATATTCATATTTATTAAATAATGTACACAGTTGGTAAAGTTGGTCACTATTTTATTTCTTTTAAAAGTGGGGCTTCTCCTTTTCTAGACAAAAGGTGGTCAATAGATTTAACCATTTATTAATTATAGCGATAGACATTTATTTACATGGAGGATTGAGCTGCAAATCAATGGTTAGTGACATAATCATATATATGTAAGACTATTTAGTTTTTTTGTAGTTGTTGATTCTCCTTATCATTGTTTCAGTCACTGTGGATATGAGGTTTAACATTGTACATTTTATTCTGACTACATCTGTGTTTATTTCATTTCACGCAAACCACAAATTGAATTAATATGACCCATCATAGTAAATTTGAAGAGTTTATGTCCTACTATGATAAGACCTTCATTCTTATCTTTTATCTTTTCTCCTTTTTCAGGGTCAGAAGACCATCCATTTCTTAGCGAATAAAACACAATTTGAATTTTCTATAGAGACCTTGGAACCTTTGTGGCATCATAATAATGTGTTCTTGAGGAGAGAGTGACAATTGATATGGTCGGGCTATTTTCTAAGTAAGTAGTTGGTGGTGTTATCCTTCTCCACTTTTTGGTGAGAGGATTAGTGAGAATTAGATGGCCAGAATATGAGAACAGGGTGAATGTGAGATGAGATGCAACTTTTGGGTGACATTGTCTTAGGCTTTGCATATTTTGGATTGATCATACTTGGTAAACATTAGCAACAAGGATTTTTGTTGCTAAAGTGTTAAGGATTGATCATACACGATGACAGAAAAATAAAGAAAATTTTGCGAAAAAAGTTGGGCTAAAAGTGTCATGGGTTTAGGGTTTGTTGAAACAGAGTGGAGTGGAGTGGTCACATGTGGATATGTTTTATTGCGCTGGAGAGTAGTCATGTGGGTTTAGTATTATAGCCATGTGGGATTTTAGGTATCCTCACATATTTAATAGATTAGTTGGGAGATAAATTTGGCAAAGGTAAATCGGATTTGTTATTGTGATAAAATACAACCACCAATCTATTTTTATCACTTTATATTCATATTTATTAAATAATGTACACGGTTGGTCGGTTAAAGTTGGTCGGTATTTTATTTCTTATAAAAGTGGGGCATGTCCTTTTCTAGATAAATGGTGGTGAAGATATTTTAACCACTTATTAATTACATCGATAGGTATTTACTTACAGGGAGGATTATATCTTACAGATGTAAGACTATAGAATTTTTGACCATCGTTATTCCTATTATCACTGTTTCAACTACTGTGGAGATGAGGTTTAACATTGTACTTCTTATTCTGACCACATCTATTTTTCTTCCATTTCACGAGAACCACAAATTGAATTAGTACGGTCCATCAGTGGTAAATTTGAACACTTTATGTCCTACTATGATAATACCTTTATTCTTATCTTTCATCTTTTCTCCTTTTGTCATGGTCAGAAGATTGTCCACTTCTTAACAAATAAAACACAATTTGGATTTTTTGAAGAGGCCTTGGAACCTTGTTGGCATCACCTTGCTGACATCATAATAATGTGTTCTTGAGGAGAGATTGACAATTGATATGGTCGGGCTATTTTCTAAGTAATTAGTTGGCGGTGTAATCCTTCTCCAGTTTTTGGTGAGAGAATTAGCAAGAATTAGATGGGCTAGAATATGAGAAAAGGATGAAAGTGAGGTTAGATGCAACTTTTGGGTGACATTGTCTTAGGCTTTGCATATTCTGGATTGATTATACTTGGTTAGCACTAGCAGCAAGGATTTCTATTGCTTGTCTTTTCTTGATAAAATGATCGAAGGTCCTCTCTAAAACAGTCTATGGCTAGAGTCACTCCTGGTGATGAAGGCTTAATCTCATTTGTTTGACAGTCCTGGATATTGTGGATTGAGCCTATAACTCCCCCTCCCATTACCACCCTCTCGACTCTAGTTGTGTGGTCTCGAGTCAGACCTTGGTATGTTTGAGTTTGTTGTTCTAAGGGTCGTGCTTACGATTTGAATGATTCAGAAAAAGAAACAATTATTTACAGTATAAGAAAAATATTATCACCTTCCTAAAATTTAAATATTAGAGGTTGGTCATGGATATAAGTAAATTGTTGGGGTATTCATCTTGGATTCCTCATTATTCCTATATGGTCAAGCATGCAATTATCTAATATTAAGAAAGAACTAAATTACAAGCCTCCAAGCAATACAGTTAATACCACCTTTGTGGTGTCTAAGATCAACGCATGTGACCTTGACGTGATGTGCATTGATGCAGCCTATAGAATTCACTGCGAATAACCTAAGATTATATGAAAGATGAACTAAACAATGACTATAACAAGATTAATCATACCTATAGAATTCACTGCGAATAACCTAAGTGTGCTAGCTCATCACTCAGCCTGAGCTGAGTGCTCACCCCAAAGCGTGTAATGGCACCAAGTCCCTCTTTAGAGTTACTTATACAGAATGTTAGCATGATGATGTTTAACCATATTCAGAATCATAACTAAAAGTAAACAACCCACATTGCATAAACCAGATCTAGATCTTAGATTATATGAAAGATGAACTAAACAATGACTATAACAAGATTAATCATACAATAACCAGATTCAGTCATGTTCAACACCATTATCCAGCCAATATTACCATTTCATAAATACTGTAAAACACAAAGGCTTCATACATTGTGGAATGTCTCCATAAGTCATGCATGCATGAAAACCAACATCATAACTCTACAATTATTCACACATACACACTTGCACACTCTCTTAAACTATGCAAATCCATACATACATACATATAGGGGTGGGGATTTACCCTTCACCACCAATGCACTTTTTGAAAGAGGTCACATGCTAATAATAGCCATGTTCCTTTACAACAAGATGCACAACATGCAAGTGCTCTAATAATAGACTTCCTATAGTTTACTCTATTTAGAAATCATATCATTGGATTAAACTATGCATGGTGCTTAGCGGTCACTTGTTCCTAAAATACCATTGCGTGGACCGTAATTATTCATGTCATTGGGTGCTTAGCACGCTATCTCCCATGGTAGCCCTTATCCAAAAAACAACTAAGTCTTAAATTCAAAGTGTTCTGGAGCGTACGTATTCCACTATTCTTCTGTGCCCTCAAGTATGCCTTGCCTTAGCGCGTGCATCCTTCATGTGCCTTTACCTTAGAGCAATATGTTATCTGCTCAACATTACCCCACACTAAAGCACATTATCGCCCCGAAAATGGGAATTCCAACAATAAAGAATAAGGAATGAAAGAATGAATGGAGCAATGTATAAAAGAATGAAGTTTACTCTGCAGTATCCTCTTTCATAGGTAGGACTAACTCTGGATATTCATTTTTGAGTTCAACCTCCAAGGTCTGCCAATCACTTAGCGCGCTCCTTGTCTTTTCTGGAATGTCTGTCACTATGGCATCCATTTCATCCTGGGTGATCTTGTCCTTCTCATTTTGCAGTATTTGGACAACATGCACCATACTTGAGACAATTCCCTCCATGGAGTCCATTTTCTGCACTATAAGTTTCACAAGTTCATTGATCCTATCTTTATGTGGATCTCGGGTTACTACAAGGGCCTCACGCTTTTGTTTCACCAGGGCTAACCTCTCTACACCCCCAAGTGTCTCGTCCTTCATTGCCTTCAACACCTCATTATTCTTCACTATAGTTCTGATTCTTATTATGGCATCTAGTACTACACACATGTTCAAATATTGATCTGTTTTCTTTAGCTCATCTTTCAATGTTTGAAGCAAGGCCTCAAAAATTGAATTTTTTTTTGCTACAGTGGCCTTTGCCCTTGCTGCTTCTTCTGCAGGGTCTTTTGGTGCGAGCATTCGAATAGACCCGTCATCTAATACCAAAGTTACCAAAGTGCGCAAATAATGCATAGCAGAAGGAAAATTTTCATGAACCTGAGATTCTAGATGAGGCCTTTTTTTCAAAATGTGGTCACCAAGCTCCTTAGCCATGTTGACGAAGGCCTCATTCTTTGCCTCTTCTAGTTCCTTCTCTTCTTTTAAGTGCTTTATTTCTGCAGTCTTATGTTTAAAAAATGCTTATAAATAACTGTTACTTCAATTTGCGAATCCCAAAAAAATATGTTTAATCCTTAAATGAAATGTTTGGTAATGGTATTAGATTAAGATATACTAAAAATCTACAACTATAGTCTACAAGTTAGAAATCATTCAAATTTATATCTCATAAATAAAATAAATTAGATTGCAAATTGTAATTTTACATGAGAGAAGAAAAGGAAGGACAAATGAATAGGAAGGCTTGAGCAGGCACATAGGTAAGGTAATAATGTTAGTTATCTTAAATCCACTTTAACCCATTTCGTCATCTCTTTATTTTCATTTATATAAATTATTGATTATTAAAATAACAAAAGTGAACATATCTGAACATTAATTGGACAACTCATAGGATAGACCTTCTAAGTTAACTTCTTCCTCGTTTCCTAATTATTGCAATTTACAAATCATAAAACATGCTTTCTAAGTTAGCTTCTTCCCTTTTTCTTTGATTTTTTAGCCTAACTTTTTCCTTATATTGAGTATAAAGAGAGTTTATATCGCATTTTTGGGAAATATAGTGTAAATTAATAATATATATAACATAGTTATCAAATACGGTGAAATCTTAAAGGTTTTTTGTTTTTTTCCGTATTTTTCATTTAACTGTATTAACTCTGTATTTTTCAGTGGTAAGATATGAAAAGGAAGGATCTAAAAAAATTATGTTATTTTCAATTATTTTATATAATAAATATTAAAATTATGAACACATACATGATTTTATAGTCAATAGTTAAAATGATTTTCATTTTTCAGTATTGTTTAGAAGGTTTTTAGCACTCTCTCAAATATTAGTAAGACCATATTTTTTTCCATATTTATATATTCTTTTGATCGACCGTCTTTTTTCCATATTTGAAGACGATTGCTTAATACTCTCCCAACGAAAGTTGCTACCTTAATATATAATAACTCCATTTAAAAATAAAACAATAGTTTATATAATAATAGATATAAAAATAACCAAAAATCTTCCATCTTAATAATTTAAACATCAAAATAAATCTCAAAGGTGAATAATAAAATTTATAATTTAAATTCATTATTAAAAAAGAAAAATAAATTTTATGATTAAATTTAACTATATATATGTGTGTGTGTGTACACACACACACATGTATATATATATATATATATATATATATATATATATATATATATATATATATATATATATATAGTATATACACATACATACATACATATATATATATATATATATATATATATATATATATATATATATATATATATATATATATATATACACACACATACACACACACACACACACACACACACACACACACACACACACACACACACACACATATATATATACATATACATATATGTATATGTATATGTATATATATGTATATGTATATATATATATATATATATATATATACATATATACATATATGTATATATGTATGTGTATGTGTATGTATATACATATGTATGTAATCATATGTCTATGTGTATATGTATATTTACACAATTCATAAGTGTGTGCATAAGTGTATGTGTATGTGTATATACCACTCTTATAAGATTATACAAGTCTTTCACTCAATCAAACTATAGAGTCATGTCATGAGCTATATTTCAAATGGCATGGACATTTTTAAAAATTTAATTTAATTATATAAATTGTTTGTAACTTATTCAACATAAGTCACCAAAAATCCTCTTAATGTCTTGGAAAAAATATGGGTGGCCCCATCATATCGACAATCCATATTCTTGTTTTTAACTTAGGAGTTCTTTGATAAACATGATAGATATGTCAAGTCTAAAACTTTAAAGGGAGCTCAACAATCTATTGAGACTGAAAAATTTAATATTGGAAGCCTTGATGAACCAAAAATGGTGAACATTGGAACGTGTTTTACTCAGGGGGAGAAAAAGAAGGTGGAAAATATTTTGAAGAGGTATGTTGATGTCCTTGTTTATTCTTATGATGATCTTAAAGCCTTCTAGCCAAAATAAATGCAACATTTTATTCCTCTTAAGCCTAGAATCAAGCCTTTCAAACAAAAGCAAAGGCAGTGCAATCCAAAGATTACTGACACCATCTTCCAGGAGATACAAAAGTTCTTGAAGGCCAATGTCATCTTTCCCATTCACCATTCAACATGGATTGCTAATATTATACCTGTTAGGACAGAAAAATCATGAGATGATGGACACTCATATTTAAGTGCGCAACAAGAGTGTAACATTTTCGTTATATTACACCCTTACATATTGTCTTTTATTTTAACTAAAAATATATATTTTAATCCTAATTTCCATCTACAACTTCTTATAAAATAATACTATATGGTATTAAATTAATCTATTGCGATAACTTTAAAATAGTTGAATGTTACTTGTTTGAAAATAATTCAATAATTCATAGTTAACCCATGGACTAGCGGATTTGCCACTCCTATTTAATATATATTTGAAAAAAGAATTATGTGTTTAATTTACTCTTTTGAAATGAGGTGCAACTATTTCTTATAACATTTCATCGTGGAAAGGTTGAATGAATATACACCCTTTGCTTGAAATTAAGATCTCTACTATCAAATGATAAATACGGATTATGGACCTCCAAATATATGCCACTTATCATGCCTCATAAATAATGTTCAAGCATGTTCATATATTTTATGGAAAAAATGTTTTTATTTTTTATTAGTAGTGCACTCAACTAGGAAGTAGGCTACATAGGTTGTCAGCATCTCTTCTCATGCTTTGGAGGAAGCATATAGCGGATTTACAGTTACAAGTAAGCGTACAACTATACTAGTGATTACCATCAGCTTAAGAAACTATGAGTAACTGACATCCACGTTGTCAAAGTCACCCAAAGAATGATCCTAGCCTCAACTATTTCGACTTTACATGTACGGTATCTCCAGGCCTTGCACTCAGCAAGACTTGATCTCTAGTGGGCTCATTGAAAGCCATACAACATCACAAATAGACCAACAACCATACATCATGTTTATAAATATATATTATTTGATTAATCATTATAAGATATTCAAACATCTCCTATAAATTGTATTCCTTGAAAGTTGGGAAAATGTTATATATTTTTTTAAAGTACACTTAATTTACTATTAGTACTTTAAATGCAAGCATATCTTGTAGCTTTTTATAATAGAACGTGTAGATGAATAAAATTAGAATTAATTGTTTAAAAGAAATATGTATATAATTTACTCTTTTGAATTGAATCACAATTATTTCTTCTAACTTCTCGATAGAAATATTGAACAAACAAATACCCTTGTACTTGAAATTAATATATCAACTCCCATATACACAATCGGGATATAAAACCTCTAAATTTACCCACTTATTAGGACTCATAAATAATGTAAAAACACATTCATTTATTTTATGAATTTTTTTTTTTAAAATACCTTTATTATTTAATGTATAGTGTGTGATTAATGGACTTCTAAAAAATCCAAGCATCTCCTATAAATTAAATTACTTATAATTCGGAAAATATACTTTATTTTAATGAAAATTGTACTTAACTAAGTTTTTAAAATATGAAAAGTGCAGGGATTTGTTTTTAAGCATTTTCAGAAAGTGTGAAACTAATCAAATTAAGATTAGCAGTTCAAATTTGATCAATTGGTCTCGAGTCTCGAATCTCGGTATACTACCATATATATCACATGCTAACTGCTAGAATGACCTGTGGTTTGATTAACCTTTTCAAAGATATTTATGATATTGGATACACCGAGCATTAGGGGTTGTCCACAAGCCAACTAGTTCGCTGGACGAAGTTCAATGAACTCCTTGTCACTAATGGCTCAAGTAATTTGAGGGTTTGAGAAAATGCTGCAGGAGCATAACTTGTGGAGACTCTATAACTGCTTGATCCGACTATGTTGTTGGTCGTCTGTTGAAGGTTGTCTATCCCAGGTGGTAAATGATACATCAGCTACTTTTGCATTTCAACTGTGCCATCACTGACTCGTAGCCATTTTGGCACAACTCATGGGAGGGAGATTCTTTCATCTAAGTGGCCTCAGAGGTGTGGGCTCTGATTGTTTTGGGGGGACTTGTTGACTAGCGTCTTAGCACCTTAATAGCTTTTGTTGTACTTGTTAAATAAGTCAAAATTTTGCGTGAGCGCTTTTTATTCAATCATATTATTTCGCAATTTTTGACACATCTGAGTTGTTTTTTTAGTAGCTTTTTTGGCTGATAAACATTTGGGTTTGGCATTCTTAGGGAACTTTGACATTTCTAAGTGTTAGCCGGAACTTTTTGGGCGTGTAGTTCATGGCTTAAAATTTGGATTTCCTTGATGTAAAAGATCAGTGTGGATTGCAGAGAGATATTGTCTGAGCTATTTTAAAATTTGCAGTGGTTTCTGGCCTATCATTAAAGCTTTTATTGAATGGAGTCAATTTGGATCCAGTTCACTTGCCAATGGATACATGGTTGGGGTAGCTTACTAAGTCATCCCATGGATCTTCCAAACCTTGATCTGGGGCTTCTTTTTGTATGACACTGTGCTTCTTAGCCAATCATTATGACTCTTGTATCAACTCTTTATTCAATATATATCTTTCTATAGAATTGTCTACGAAACTGGGATTTGGAGATCAATGCCTAGTTTTTTCCCATGACAGGATTAACTCTCATTGACTCTGAAAAACTTATTTTTTTTTATGGATCCATAAACCTTTGATTTGTCATGTAATCCCCATGTGAGCTATCCTCGAGCACCTTGACTCTCTGAAATTGAGATTTGTTTACCTACAATTTGAAATTATCCTTGAATTTTTAGACTATGTCAAACACCGTTGTCTGATTCTTCTTTCACTTCTGTTGGAGACATGTGCTTATGGGCGAGTATTTACTTCTTATATCACCTTCTAACATGTCAGACCTTTAGGGCTATCCAAGTCATCTGAGTCTTAATCCCTCCGCGTATATCTAGAATCAAACCTCAAAAATTTCGTGGAATCGGATTATGCTCTCCACTTATATTGAAAAACTACCTTTCCACTCCTACCAAGCACTGCACATGTCTATTGTGCTTATCATATTGAGTATAATCTTCCCTTGATCCATCTGCTAATGTGTCTTTCATAAGAGAACTTGATGTCACTAAGATACTAATTGTGTACCTCTTATACCTTAAGAAAAATGACAGACTTACATATGTTGTACATACCTCATTTTTGTGTTTTATTCTTCAGGGGATTCATCCCATGGTTGGATAGCTATTTCCTCATTGTGCACCCAAATCTTGTGATGAAATCCAGATACACTTTGACTGTGGAAAACACCTTCCCCAGTGTAGAAATTAGGCACATAAAATAACAACTAACAGAAATAAAATAAAGAATTGCAAATAAAACATATTATTGCAAACTCATATCAACACTTTTGTGCATATATTTCTTCTTCCTTGTCAGAGCTTCGGCTCAATACAATCTCTTGAATGTGTTTGATATGAAAACACTTACAATTGCCTCTAATAAATAGATGGCTTCATCTAACAATAAAACACTCAAACTCTAAAAATAGAACTAAAAAATCACATGCTTTTGTGCAATACAAAGCTTTTGATTTATTTGCTTTATTAGCTTTTCCTAAAACTAGGAATCTAAAACTAAATTATCTAATATTAAAAGCATGTAAAAAGCAAAACTACTTTTTGCTTTTCTAGGGGAAAAATTAAACTCTTTTTCTAACACTCCCCCTTAATTTTGACCTTCAAACTTTTATTTTTCTGGAGCTGAGTGTGCACTTCCAGATCTGACATATTCCTGATCACAAACTCCCAAACAACTTCTCAAATACTCAAAAACTTCATTTCCCAAAGCTTTCGTAAAGATATCAACAAACTAATCTTCGGATCTGCAAAATTCAAGACAAATTTCCTTGTTGTTAACCAACTCCCTGATGAAGTGATACCTCATGTCTATGTGTTTTCTCCTCTTGTGAAAAACATGATTTTTGGATAATGTTATTGCTGAATTGTTGTCACAAAAAATTTGTGTAGCATCCTCTTGATTCTGCCTCAAATCTTTCAACACTCTTCTCATCCAAACAACCTGACATGTTGCTCCTGTTGCTGCTACATACTCTGCTTCTGCTGAAGATAGTGTGACTATGGGCTACTTCTTTGATGCCCATGAAACTACGCCTGTTCCAAAGTGAAAAGCATAGCCAGATGTGCTCTTTCTGTCATCAATACTTCTGGCACTGTCACTGTCTGTGTAACCTATGAGTTTGAACTCATCTGATGTTGAATACAAAATTCCATGATTCTTAGTTCCACATACATACCTCAAAATCCTTTTTCCAGCTTGCCAATGTGAATCTTTTGGAGATTCCATGAACCTTGAGATGAGGCTCACACCATACATAATATCCGGCCTTGTGGCCGTCAAATACATGAGACTTCCAACTAGCCTTTTGAACAATGTTGGATCTACAAATGATCCATTGTCATCTTTTCTTAACTTCAAACCTACTGCAACAGGTGTTGGCGCTGGCTTGCAATTCAACATGTTAAATCTCTTCAAAACATCATTAGCATACCTTTCTTGTGAAATAAAAACTCCAGCTTCTGATTGTTGAACTTCTATGCCCAAAAAATAGTGCATGAGGCCTAGATCTGTCATCTCAAATTCTTTCTTCATAGCTGATTTGAATGAATCTGTAGATAGATTTCCAGTGATGATTAAATCATCCACATATAAACAAACAATCAAAATTTTACCTTGCTCATTGATCTTGATGTATAAGGTAGGCTCATTGTTGCTCCTACTGAAACCATTCTGTATCAAATAAGAATCAATCCTGTTGTACCAAGCTCTAGGTGCTTGCTTGAGACCATAGAGCACTTTTTTCAACCTGTATACCTTTCCTTCATGACCTTCAATCTCATAACCTTCTGGCTGATTCACATAAACTTCTTCTTCAAGAAAACCATTCAAGAATGTTGATTTTACATCCATCTGATAAATAGGCCATTTGTTTTGAGCTGCAATTGCTAAAACCATTCTTACCGTGTCCAAACATGCTACAGTGCAAATGTCTCATTGTAATCTACTCCATATTGCTGTGAAAAACCTCTGGCAACCAACCTTGCTTTATGTTTCTGTACTTTACCATCAACAGTATATTTGGTCTTATAGACCCACTTCACTCCTATCACGTCCTTTCCTTCTGGAAGATCTACCAATTCCCATGTTTGATTCTTCTCTATGGCATCTATCTCATCATCCATGGCTTGAACCCAAAATTCATTGTTTATAGCCTCTTCAAAGTATATTGGATCTGCAGCTTGAGAAAACAATGCAAAAACTGAAAAAGCATTAGTTGTATCAACATTATAAATCTCACTAAGACTCCTTATTTTTCTGTTGCAAAGGGCTATCTGATGATGGACTGTTTTGTACTGAAGGAGTAGCTTCTGGTGTTCTTTGTGGTGTCTGTTGCATGGTTGAAGATGACTGAAATCTTGGAGACCTCCTAGATGTAGATGGAGGTGTAGCTTGTGCTACAACTTGTGGTGCATGTCCAAGATTCGAAGAAGATACAATACCTTGTTGCTCTAATGCTTTCATCTGCCATATCATCATGAGGAATAATTGCTGCTACACTGACTGTTTTCTCAATACTTCCATCCCATGCCTCATTTTCAACAAACTATACATCTCTGTTGATTATGACCTTTTTGGTAACTGGATTAAACAACTTGTAAGCTTTTGTATTCTCTGAATATCCAACAAATATGCATTTTTCTCCTTTGTTGTCTAACTTCTTCCTTAGCTCATCAGGCACATGTGTGTATGCCACACAACCAAAAACTGTATTCTAAAATGAGAAACATTGTGTTTCCTCTTAGTCCAAGCTTGTTGAGGAACCATGTTTCGAACAATTTTCATTGGACACCTGTTTATGATGTAAACAAGAAGTTGCTACTACTTCTTCCCAATACTCATTTGAAAGATGCTTTTCCTTCATCATACTTCTCACCATCTCCATGATGGTTCTATTCTTTCTCTCTGCACACCATTTTGTTGTGGTGTATACCTGGAAGTAAACTGCTTGTGTATACCATGATATTTGCAAAAATTCAGAAAAGCATTGGAAACATACTCACCTCCTTTGTCTGTCCTCAGAACTTTGATGTAGTACCCACTTTTCTTTTCCACTAAAGCCTTGAACTGCTGAAATATATCAAAAGCATCTGATTTGTGTCTCAAAAAGTACACCCATGTCTTCCTTGTATAGTCATCAATGAATGTCATAAAATATGAGCAACCTCCAATAGAATTTGTTTGCATCGGTCCACATAAATCTGAGTGAACAATTTCAAGTGGTGCACTTGTTCTTCTTGTTTTTCCAACTGGGAAAGATTCTCTGTGTTGCTTCCCTAAAATACAACCTTCACAAACTCTATCTAGTTTCTGAATCAAAGGAAAACCTTTCACCATATTTTTTCTGTGTAATAAATTCAAACCACCAAAGTTTAAATGACCAAACCTGAGATGCCATAGCCACGATTCATCTTTTTCAACTGACTGAAAAGCTGATTCAATCTCCTTAGCTCCAGGACTGATCTGTAGTATGATCTCCAGATGTGGCTGGTATAATCTTCAAAGGAAACATTATTGTTGCTTGTCATCTTCACTTTAGCAATCACCTGGGTACTTGGAGCTTTATCCATGATCACACATTCATTGTCTTCAATGTAAACTTTGTATCCCTTTTGTACCAATTGACCAATGCTCATAAGATTGTGCTTCAAACCTGCAACATAATAAACATCCTGCATAATCTTTTTCTCCCCCTTTTTAGTTAGAATGTTGATTGTTCCTTTTCCTTTTACAGTCACTGTATTATTATTCCCAAGGGTAACTTCTGTCTTTACTGACTCATCCAAATTAGAAAATAAATCTAAGTTACCTGACATGTGATTACTGCAACCAAAATCCAAATACCACACATCACTAGGACTCTCTTGGGATAGATTACACTCAATAGGTGATGCTTCGGAAATATTTGTGCATGCAATAAACATGGAGCTTGGAGTAGAGCTTCCAACCTGATTTTGATTCTGCTTGTTCTTGATCATACTACTTTTTCTTGCATTCAAAAGCATAGTGCCCATATCTCTTGCAATAGTGACACTGCACATGTGATTTATCCTATCTCTGACCTGAAAAATGATTATGATTGTGCTCTTGACTATGTCCTCTTCCACTTGAGTTTGATGGACCGTTGCTGCGTCCTCTAGATGAACTTCTTCCTCTGCCTCTAGGGCTGAAATTTCCTCTTCCTCTTCCATGATTTCCTGATACCTGTGATGAAAAATCTTGATCTACAACTGCATGTGATCTATTCAACCTATGTTCATGATTTATTAGTGATGCATGCAACTCATCAATTGAAAACTGACTTAGATCCTTAGTTTCTTCAATAACAACTACCAAAGGATCAAATTTTGTAGGAAAACTTCTAAGAATTTTTCAATAATCCTTCTGTCCTCAATAGTTTCACCATGAGATTTAATTTGATTGACTAAACCAACTACAAAAGTAAAGAATGATTCTATGGAATCTGAATCTTTCATTGACATATTTTCAAAATCTCTACGAAGTAACTGTAGCTTGGCAGTTTTTACTTTCTCTTTACCTTGATACGCAACTTGGAGAGTTTCCCACACAATTTGTGCTTTACTGGCTTTGCCACTCTGGGTAGGATGCTTTCATGCATGGCTTGATGAATGAAGAAAAGATATTTTCCATCTTTCTTTCTTAATTCCTTCAAAGTGTCTTTCTCTTCCTGTGAGAGTGTGTTATATGTTGTTGCATCTGCGGGCTCTGTGTACCCATTCTCTATGATTTCCCACACATCCTGGGATCTGAATAGTGCCTTCATGGTTAATGACCAATACTCGTAATTCTTTCCTGTAAATTGTGGTGTCTGCAGACCGGATATAGAAGCCATAACCTGTTGTCAATTAGAAACCTGCTGAAAAAATCCATGCTCTGATACCAATTTGTAGAAATTAGGCACATAAAATAACAACTAACAGAAATAAAATAAATAATTACAAATAAAACATATTATTGCAAACTCAGATCAACACTTCTGTGCATATATTTCTCCTTCCTTGTCAGAGCTTCGGCTCAATACAATCTCTTGAATGTGTTTGATATGAAAACAACTTACAATTGCCTCTAATAAATAGATGGCTTCATCTAACAATAAAACACCCAACTCCTAAAAATAGAACTAAAAAGCACATGTTTTTGTGCAATACAAAGCTTTTGATTTATTTTCTTTAATAGCTTTTCCTAAAACTAGGAATCTAAAACTAAATCATCTAATATTAAAAGCATGTAAAAAGCAAACTGCACAGTTGAAGAAGTTTTTTTCCCTTGGCAGTAGCATTATAGCAGAGCTGAAGTTATTTTTTTGGCTTCAAGAGTAGGGCTATTTCACAACTGGAGATGTTTTCCAGCTCAGGTGAGTCTACACGAGATATTTTATGCCACTTATTTATACTATCTAATAACATTTTCTTTATGGCGTGGCTGCACGTAGCTATGTTTAGATGTTTTTTTCTGTCCCTTTTTAAGTTGGAGCAAAATAAAGCATTTATGGGTGGTACCTATATATACATATCATTGGACTATTAAATTCATTTAAGCTCTATAATTTATAGCACATTAGTCTATTGTATTTGTTTTTTTTAATTTTTATTGATCATTGCTTTAAGGATGTTCGGTCCTCCATTGTTAGACCTTCAAGATGAGTTCTAGAAATATATAATCCATATCTACTATGTTTGTTATTCTTTTTTCTTTCCATGCAATAATAAGTTCAATAAAATTATGTTTGTTTGTATTTCATTTATTCGTATCAGAAAAAAATTTAGTAAAGGATCAAAGTTTAAAGTTTGAGTTTGAGAGACTTTTTTGTTGTTGTTAGGTGTTTACATTTTTTTGGGGGAGATGTAAGGGTTATAAATTGGGCAAGGGGCTACATTTTGGGTTGTTCTTCATCTTGAAGATGGATGTTGTAGGAGGGGGTTAGTTTACATCATAAATTTGTCCATGTTGCCATTGTAAAACCACGTTCTCTAATACGAGATTCAAACTCCTTTGCTAATTGCTTAGCCTAGCCTTCCTGGTGCATCCATGCATCCAATATAGTTATATGTTTCAGTTGTTGTTATTGTGACAATGTCCCCATTTTATTTGTTGTTTTTTCTGTATGTTTTTTCCCCATACTTTACTTTGATAGTTTCAATAGAAATGACATGCAATTTAAAAACCGCCATTAGAATCAAACAAATTATAACTTGCATTTATTATTTGTAAAGTTCTTACCATATTATTTTAGTGTTTTGTTGCTATTATGTTATTTTTCTATGCAAAAAAAATCTTATAAAACTTAATTGATTATATTTGTGTTGAATTTTTTTGTAAAAAAACTACCTTGTCTTGTAGAGGTTGTCTTATCCCAAATTCACCCCTAGGTAAATTTGGAGAACTCATCATAAATGGACTTAGCCATCCAAATTATGGGACGTGTAGAAGATCATCAAATTTAGCCCTAGATATCAGAGAGAAATACAACTTAGAATGGATCAAATGAGCTCACCACGACGAACTGAACTAGTCAAGTTGTCTTGCAGGCTGTCTAGTGGGTTGGACATAGGTTGGTCACCTAGGTTGGTTGCTTAGGTTAGTCACCTAGGTTGGTTGGCTGGGTTGGTCGCTTGGGTTGGAAAGGTGACATATCATACGGAAAATGAGATGGACAACCAAGTTCATTGGCCAGGTTGTTCGTTCGGGTTGGTTGGATGAACTGGATGGCCCAGGGGTTAGTCAGATGAGATGCATAAGGAAAGGGTTAGACAACTCGGTTGGTCGGTGACCACAATAATGTA
Organism: Taxus chinensis; assembly: GCA_019776745.2. Classification (NCBI taxonomy): domain Eukaryota; kingdom Viridiplantae; phylum Streptophyta; class Pinopsida; order Cupressales; family Taxaceae; genus Taxus; species Taxus chinensis. Next base: position 755,078,401 of record CM034148.1, on the reverse strand, counting down.
TGACCTAAAGGTTAGATGACATCCAACCCCCTAGGTTGGAGGGTCGAGGTCAGGCAGCACACAGAGTTAGATGGGTCGTGAGGTTGGTCAACCTGACATTTGTATTGTGGGGTTGGACGGGTCACATTGTCTGATGACTCATGAGTCCTAGGTAAGGCGAAGGTAGGTGGGTGAAAGACAACTCAATAACTACTATTAATGCAGTATGGAAACCATGCCATTTCTGATAGAAAGTACCCTTAGGAAGTGGTTTTATTGGCTACCCATACCTCTTTAATGAGGGTAGGTTAGACAATTGCTTAAATAATGTGATTGATCCCCTCATTTTTTATAGAGACATTCTGGGAGATGGGGAAACTCTTGTAAAAATTTCCCTTAACTCCATTAAGATGAGAGCCTTCTCTTGGTCCTAGAAATGTAATTATGCCTTTGCACATCATATGTAATGGTCTGTGCATGTTTTAAAGCAATAAAAATCATGTTTTGTGGTGTTTCTTCAACCCTTGCTCATTTTTATTATTTTTCTCTTGCCTCTCCTTTTTGTTGTTGTATTTTGTGCATGCTTATTTCACTTGCAGGTTCAAATAGTTATGTTTCATAGAGATTTGATGGCGAGTGGGGATTTGGGTTTATGTCATTGTTGTTTAACCTCTCTTAACTCCATTTTCCTTCTTCATTCTCCCTCAAGTAGAGTATCTCGCCCCTTTTCTTAGTGCTATCACCACCACCCTTAGTGCAGGATTTCCTTTTCATGCACTTTCTCTCTCCTTCTCCCTATCCTTGGCAGTATTAGTGTAGGTTTAGATTAGGTTTATTTATCTACATGTAGGAGTAGGTTAGCATTAGCATTAGGTAGAGGAAGCCACTTCTCCAGAAGACCTACTTGCAAGGTCCCACACTATGAGAGATAATCACATGTTATGAAGATTACACTAATTTCCTCACACACGTCAAAAGCAATCAGGGGTGATGCAAATTTTGTAGTAACAGTTTTGGCACGCCCGGTACGAGACAGGTTTGAAGCACCTTACCACTTCACTTCATTTGACATCAGTTTGATGTGCTCTTGGTGAAGGTCTCCAACCTTTGGAGGCATATTCTCAAGCATATCTAACGACTCCACTGATTCAAGTAGCCCATTATTCTCTGTTGCAGACTTGTTCTTTTATTCTTCCATTCATTTTGATGTTTTCACTCCAGCCATGGATCTCCAAGGAGCTTTTACATTCCCCCATTTCAGTTTCTAGTCCTCTTCACTTGCAGTAGTTGGATGTCATCCCCAAGGTGGCCCTGAAAAAATCTTCCTCTCTTTCATGGAAATGGAGATCAGTCCCCTATTGATCACATTCAAGATGTTGCCAACTAGTGTGCCATTCATGATCATCACGGAGGAGAATGTTTGCCTCATAGACTTCTGGTTGCATCTCTCAAAGGAAAAGACAAAATATTGGTACAACAGTTTGGCTCCACAATCCATTTCCACATGGAATCAGTTGGGGGAACAACTGTCACAACCTAGTTCAAGGAGGATGCAAATGTTATTTGCCTCATGGTACATATCTCAACAAAATACATTGGGCTCCAATTGAATCCATCTCATGGATTTTAACTTCAGATTCATAAGGACATGGCACCGAATTCCACTTAAGAATACAGACCCCTACAAGGTATGACATTCTTGTATTATTTGAGGTCCTTTGATGTTGATCTTGGTTGTATTGATTCAATCTCCAGAGGGCAACGGTCTTCCTTAGGAATTCTGCCATTGCATCATAAGCCGAGAATATTTTGATTCAGGTCTGGCAAAAGAAATCCCATCCATGTTGTTGTAATTCATCCCTCACCACCTCGATTTCTGCCTATCCCCATGTGTAAATATAGAAAAAATACATCATTGTTTGCCAAAATAAGGAAGCCCCCTTTGCTTCCTTATCCTTCATTTTATGTATCACAAAAAAATGTTATACCCAGAGCATTCCCCAAAGCTTCACAAAGTTCCCTCCCATCTCCACCCGAGGAACCACTTCCAGCTTTCCCTAAGCCATACACCAATGTCCCTAGGAGTTATTGTATTTCGTATGTTGTCCCTACCTTCTACCCAGCTATCACTAAACTAGGTTATCCTACAAGGATGGTAGAGAGAGAGAGAGACATGTTACGTTGTTGGAGAGAGGGATATGCCCATACAATACCCCAAACAACAAGGCTTCAAGCAGAATCATGAAGTCGTTTCAGAGGCAACATATCAAGAGAGTAGGGGTTATGTTCTAGAGGATCATTTGGCTTCCCCAAGTGATCAAATCATATCCCTTGAGCACTCAAACATCGCTGCCCAATCTTGAACAAGAGATTAAGTAATAACCTCTTTCTTGTACATCTCTTCCATCGACCAGTCTTGCCAAGGATGAAAATTTTGTATCAATAGATGATTGGTCCGATTCAGATTGGGAGGACGAATAAATTCAAAATGTGCCAAAGAAGGAGCTTGAAGCAACAAGAGAAACAAGCATGGTGAGAAGGAAGCTCAAATTGGCCAGGTCGGGGAGGAGGAAGTGTTTTTAAACACTATTGGCACCCAAGGCCTCGAGGAGGAGCAATTGTAAGGTGAGTAGGATGTTCCTGTGGAATGCAATGATCCCCATTGCTTTTCTTGTCTGGAATTGGCTGCACTTTTATCAGAAATATCAAGTGATGGAAATAGGGAGTGGGAGGAGACCCAAGGAATTCCAGCAGGCATCTAAAGTGGTAACAAAATTGTTTGTAGAGGCACAACAAAGCATGGATCACCTTGCAAACAACCATATTCAGGAAAAAGGTCTGCATGAGAGCCCTAATTGTGGGGCCAAACAACAAATGAGTGGGAAAATCACAAGAATCAGGACCTTACCCAATCAAATACCTAGCTTCACTGGAGCAGGGGTCTAGAGTTGCCACCGATCAATGCTCACTTCAAAGCATGAGTGATTGATTTTCAATGTCACCAAGGGTCATTACAACAACACCTCCAACTGGATATACGGATTAGCCGAAGGAGGTCATTTTATTTATTTGTTGATACCTTGGCAAGATGGATGGAAGATTGTCTCCATACCACTCTCTCATCCATGGCCATGTCGATTGTCAAATCAGTTGCATGGTCTAAAATGTTGAGGAAGGGCAGCTATTTTTCTTTGTTCAGTGTCATGGTTCGTGTGAAGTTGTTCATTCCTACGATTAGAAGTAAAGTAGGTAGGTTTGCTTTTAGTATAAGAAGTGCTTATGCACACTCAGCATGATCTCCACTTGGGGCATGTATGATCTTCTCCATTTTTGTACATGTAGCTTTTTTCCTGGTGGTTGCTCTTGCACAGTTCATCATGATTGTCGGGAGAGAAATGTGTTGCAGTAAAGGGTTTAATGTTGCAAGAAACAATTTTTATCTTCAAGTAAATCCAAATACAAAACAACTAAATCAAATTGAGGGACAATTTTTTAATGTTTGCATCTCTCATGTCTCTCTAGATCCAGTCACAGTGGAGCTTTATATGCCTCTTCTTGCATCAGAAAAATAGTTGCAGGGACATTCCTATCTTTGACATTTTGACCAAGGCATGTTCATGAAGGGAAATTAGATCTTTGGGGAAACTTTAAAAAATGCATCTATCAGCCTCAACAGATCAATTGCAGGTCCAGAGTTCTCAGTGCCCTTGCCTTGGTTCAAATTTTTAGTTTTGAGGAGACAATGTACAAGTTTTATCCAAAATCCCAAAATCAGCTTTCAAAAGCAAGCCAAGGCAGTTTCAGACTAGATGCTAAGTTCATGCACGAGACTACGGGAGACAGATTTTCAAAAGGAACGGATCAATTTTGTAAGGTCAGACTTGATTCCATACCCATATGTATGCTTGAAGGCTACTGGTCTCTTCATCTAGCAAGGCAGATGTTCCCGAGAGGTTGCAAAACTATTATCCCAAATTCACCCCCCGGGTTAATCTGGATAACTCATTATAAAGGGACTTAGCCATTCAAATTATGAGATGTGTGGATGACTGTCAATTTCAACCCCAGAGATCAGAGGAGAAAGACAACTCATAATGTTTTGGCTCGGTTAATATTCATGTGTAGTGAGCTTCCAAGCTCATCGCGAACGAAGGTGCTAGAGCCATTCGGTTAGTAGGTTTTCGGGTGGGTTGGACGCAGGTTGTTCACCTGGGTCGGTAACAGGTAAATTGGTGTCCTGGGTTGAACGGGTAATGCATCGTAGGAAAGCTCACCATGTAACATAAATGGTTATTCGGCCGACTAGGTCGGATGAGATGGACGACTTACCGACCAATTGACATTCGTACAGACAAGTTTAAATAGCTCAATTGGTCAGTGACCACAATGGATGTATAGCCTAGTTGGTAATAGACAACATCCAACTCCCTTGATTGGACAGGCGTGGAACACGTCGCCAACATAGGATTATACATGTCATGAGGTTCGGTTGGCTCAGACTCGTTATCGACCGACAACAAGAAATGTGTTACCGGCCAGCATATAGGGACATGGCAATAACGAGTCCTTGGCATTAGGTGAAAGTAGGTGTCTGAAAGGATTGTTTGACAACTATTTTTAATGGAGTATGGCATCCATGTCTTCTCCTCTCAATAGAAGTACCCTCGGGAAGCGGATTTGTATGGTTTCCCATACCTCTTTAATGCATTTTGTCAGGTTAGTGAGACATTTTTTTATATAATTTAGTCGACCCTCTCATTTTAAAAGTAGATACATTCTGGGAGCTAGGGAAAACTCTTGCAAGTTTTTTCCTCAACTCCATTGAGCTGTGAGCCTTCTCTTGGGCCTGGCAAGTGTAATCTAATGCCTATGTGCACATCATATGTAAATGGTTTATGCATGTTTTAAGGAAATAAAAATCATGTTTTGTTGATGTTTCTTCAACCCTTGCTCGTTTTTGTTGTATTTTCCCTTGTCGCTCTCCATTGTGTTGTTACAGTATGTGTATGCTTCTTCTCATTTACAGGTGCAGGGTGTTGTGTTTCATGGAGATTTGATGGCGAGTGGGGATTTGGGTTTGTGTCACACACCTGTTTGACCTTTCTCAACTCCATATTACTTCCATTATCCCTCAAGTAGAGTATCTCACCCCTTTCTTGGTGCTATCACCACCACCCTTTGTGTAGGTTTTCCTTTTCATGCACTCTCTCTACTTGTCTCCTTGACAATGTTAGTGTAGGTTTAGATAAAAATTTTTCCTGCATTAGGAGTAGGTTAGCATTAGTATTAGGTAAAGGAAGTCATCCTTCTCTGGAGTATTATCCTACTTACAAGTTCCCAAACTGTAGGATAGTCCCATGTTATATAGATTACACTGATTATCTAACACACAAATCACAAGCAATCAGGGGTGTTGTAATTTTGTAGTAACATGTTGTATTCATATAGTTTCAGTATGGAATTATTATTCACTTATATAAGGTATTACATATTTTATATTCTTAGTAATTATGGATGTTTGGTATGTCTTGATGCCTTGTCATTTTTACTTTTTTTGTGTTTTGTTTGATTGTAACTCAGTTCTATAAACAAGGTCCTTTGTTGGAGCTAGGAATTGGTGTGTGTGGACGAGCTTATTACTTGTGTGAAGCCACCCCAATACATCCCAAGATGAATGGAAGACTACACAACAACAAGGTTTTTGAATTTTCTCACCGAGACAGTCATTCCCTTGCCAAATAAACTCAAACTAGGTGATTATAATATTTCTTGCTCTTTTTATTATTGCTTATGTTTGCATTAATTATTTGGAGGCCCAAAAGATATTTTATCTTGAATATTATAATTTTTTGAAATTTCATACTTTTAAGTATGTTCTCATTGATAAATAGAATAAATCTATGGCATATAGTAAGCAAACAGAAACTAAGTGATTTTAATGTCTGTTTCATTCTTGTAACAAACTATGTTTAAATTAACTATTTGTAGGTGAGATATGTAGTTTATCTACAATACTTCCAATGTATTCAATTTAATTCATATTCATTTTCCTTTCTTACAACACATTTCTTTCAAATCACTTTAAAATTTAACCTCTTAAAATAGTTCCATTAAAATTTTATTCCTTTGTAATTATGCTCATCTAATTAGTTTTAATAGAAAATTTCCTTTGATTTTTTAATTGTGTATGTTGACATTGCGTTTTGACATTATTCATCATTGACGTGCATCAATGTGTCTCTAATACCAAGTATATCTTGTCCTTTTTGATGTAGATAAAAAGTTGACAAATGTTCAATAGCTAGTTGTACTTGTCTGCATTGTTTTCCATAAAAAAATTAACATTTCCTAAAAACTTATTCCTCACAAAATATCTTTGAAATATTTGGTCTTGTTATTCACCAAATTTTTCTTTACATGCAATTATTGACATATTTTAGTCCTTTAAATGTTGAATTTCCTTTCAAATATATTCCTTGTTCTTGACCTTTTATTGCATTGCATAGAAATGGATCTCAAGGTATTCCTTTAATGTAAAGAAAATATTCTCCCTTTTTTTTTTCTACCATGTAATTTGACTCTTCTCTTTCAAATGATATATTTCCTCTTGATTTAGTTTATACTGTGAAGATAAAAAACATGCAGTGTCATTCTTGAGCCACTTGTCAACATAACATTAACAACTCCGCATTTGAAAAGAAATGAAAAGTTTCATAGAAGTGAGTTTGTGGTGAATGTTTTACAATGCAGGATATTTGGACCTAGAAAAGCGTTAATTGTAGAAATGATCAAATAAAAAATCACCTTCTAGAGGAATATACCATCTACTTTTCAAAGTTTCAAACTGTTGAATCACACTTAAGAGGATATGACCTCGCATATGATACACCGAAAGACACCCCAAACATGATTTTTCATACAAGTTGAAAAAAATGGGCATTGACACTGAAAATTCACAACCTAAAAAAGATTTCCCAACTTGTTTAAAAAATGTGGAACATATAAACCAAAATTTGTAAAGAAAAATAAATAGAAATGTAAATTTTTCCTTATAACATGTCCTCCATTTTCACTTTTCCCTAAACATGTATTGAATGTATTTATGGAATTTCAACTACCATAATAATGATATTACTTTTAGATTTTGCAAGATTTATTTTTAAGTTTCATCTTTTCTACAGATTACATAATACTATTTATGTGATTCCTAAGTAAGAAAAGTACTAGAACTAACCCATTTCTTTGGCCATATTTATTTGCTTTCTGTTACCACTTTTGGTCTTACACCCTTATTTTCTTAGTCTGCCTTTTTATACTTCATTATTTATCATCTTAGACACCAGTGCCAAGTTAGGACGCTAGCGCTAGGTGCCCTCATCACATCTGGATGCCCTTAACCATTTTGTACTTTGTTCACACTTTTTTGGGTTCTTTCTAGCCGTTTGAGCATCTTATATTTTTGGTAGTCAAAATTTTTGGGGTTAATCACATAAATCAAGCAAAGGAATCATATAAATGTAAAGTTATGTGATTATAATAAGGTACCAATCACTAAGCATTAACTATCACCACCTAATCTTGTATCCATCAAGCATCTAAGAGCTCCATTACATCCATCTAGCACCATCCAAGGGACACAAGGGATGGTTTTTTGCATACACACTTCATAGGAGGGAATTTCATTCTATTTCATGCACACATCTACTACATTTATTTACATCTAGCTTACTTTTCTCGCTATCAAGTGTGACATGCACAAGAGCCACCTAGGGCACAATTTCCACACACACACACACACACACACACACACATAGAAATACATTGGGTCTAAGATGTAGTGAAACATTTAGTCGTATGGTCACAATTGTGATAGATGAAGATAGTCCAAACCCTCATTTCGCATCTTTATTATTTGGGATTTGATGTATATTTGAGGGTTTTTTAGGTTCATATTTCATTGCAGGTTTCCAGTGATCAAGACAATCTTTGTGTGACATACTAGAAACCTAATATGAAAACTTGAGAATACCTCACAACCTTGTGAAGGAAGGTTTCTGAGAATTTTTCGTAGACCTGGGTTCCTAGAAATAGGTTTATGATGCCCATAGGTGCCCCTTTCCCTTTCCAAGCGACCCAATCTAACTTGTTCTCCTAGATCTACAATTTTCTATTCTTTAGTGTGACGGTCAGTGATTTGTATTTCTTAGTTTTCCAACTTCGTGCATTCTCCTGAAATCTAAGAATCAAGTAAGGATTATTAACCTCTCTTCGCACTTAGGGTTCTATACTACATTGCCTATCTTTCTTGGGTTTATTTCTATACTTCATCGCTTATTAATTTACTACAATCTTGCATTCAGATTAGGCTTACATTTTACATTTTAGCTTAATCATTTTGGTGAACCCAAAATCGATCTTCATGTTCTTAGGTTACTCACACCTCCATTGTTATTATCTTTCTACGATCTCTTCATTATGAGTATCTCTATTAATTATTTATTTCTTATCAATTCTGAATTACGACCTAAAATTGAAACTCTTCTTGTTACCACTCGTATTCCCGATGATAAGAAAAAAGATCCAGTATATCAAGCATTTGTCGATGCCTTTTCTGAGCATATTACTTTCTTGTCTAATCCTGATGTTGATCTTACTATTTTTGAAAATTATCTACTCTTGTATATCATGATTCATATTTACAATGTGGGTATCAAGCGTACTTTAATCGATAATGGATCTAAACCCAATCTTTTTCTTATGTCATTCCTTTAAAATATTAGTCTTTTGGATTCTAATGTTAGTCCATCATGTTTTTCTCTTCATGCATATGACGAATCTATTTTTCAATGCTTAGGTCAAATTACTCTACTTATTATAGTTGGACCAAAAAATCTTAACATGGTTTTCTTTCTCATTGACTTCTCAGTTTAATACAACTATCTAGTTGGCAGACCATGGCTTCATGCTATGCAAGCGGTTCCCTCTACCGTACACCATTGTGTTAAATTCATACATGATGGAATCGAGTATACAGTTCCTCGTGAACATCATCCATACAAATAATGCAACTATGATCCAAATAATACACTGCATATTCCATGAAATTATAATATTGATGAAGTGCAACCCATGGATACTACGGATCATTTACCACCACTTGAATGTGTTATTGAAATGTTATATGTAGTATCATCTGTAGCATCGCCTCCTCCTCCTACTACTACTATGATTATTTATCGTGGGCCTATCCCACCATTCGATGCCATTCCACCTATTATACCTTCTCATGCATAATATCAATTAGTACGATCTCCATTCACATACACCATTTTCATGAATGATTCCTATTAGGAACACATTCCATTTGATCCTACTTTCTTGGATATTGTATGCGCTCATGATGGGTTGGATCATATAGGACTTATAGTTGACGATATCTATCCTCCACCTTAGGATCATCATCTCTACCATGGGTTTATTCACATCACCTCTGCTTATGGTCTTCATGTCTTTTAAATCATAATTTTTCTTACATGTACTCCCCGCACTTCTCCACTTACACTCAGACAGTCTTGGTTTGATTACATTAGGGGCACGTTAGATTTGGATCATACTGGCATATCATTTCTCATGCCATTTGGCCATGTATTCATTTTTAATGACTCATTTCCTGGTTATTAACCAAATGTAACTTGTTTGTGTGTGTGTGGGTGTCCATTGCCTCCTTTTACTAATGAGGAATATGCCCTGGGAAAATATAATCTATGGCTAAATGGCTCATTGCTCGATCAAGTTGACACTATCACTTATCAAATTTTATATGCTTCACCATTTGGTTTTGATCATGACAATCACGATCTATTAGATGAATTTACTTGATCACACTCATTACCACACATTTTTGGAGTCATCACACTTATCTCCCTTGTAACATTAAGAAGCGTCTCATCTTGTAATTATGTCACATCTGTACTTATACACATGCCATACACATCATGGCATACCCCAATATTACCATATCCTGATGACACACTCTTTTGCTTCAGTTCAAACTTTACTGTTGAGGGCATATTATATACATAAACTACACACACACTACACTTTCCTTACACAATACACACTACACGTCATATTTTAGCATATAATTTTTGCACATACTTATCACTACATAACCAACATGCTTGTGACTTATTCTTCCTATCACATGTATTTAACACTCAAATAACACACAATTCTTACACCTAATCATTATTACAAACCAAACACAATCAAAACACTTGCGATATAATTTTTCTACACACATTCAACACAACATACAATGCACTTCCTTGACATACCTCTCTTACATCATACAACACATCTCTATTTAGAAAAATCAAGATCATCATATTATACAATCTACACATCTTCAACATAAGCGTTATATACTTAACACATGTACAAAACATCTCAAAAATCTACATCACAAGTGTAACACATCTACAATCAATGTCTCTCCTAAATCAATCATCAACACAACACATAAACCTCCCACACAATCAACACGACACACTACCCTATGACACACTCTAGTTCCATGGTCCATATTCGACTACTGACAGTATACATCGCAAATAGACCTCATCACATTCACACTCTTCATCGACTCACTCGATCGCTCAACTCTAAACTTCATACTTTGATGATCACATCTTTCTGCTATACACATTTTAGACCATTTCCTTAGGATGCACTCTTGTTTACATTTCATTCTTGACTACTGAGGGGGAATAAATAAATGAACCTCATTGCATACAAATCCATTCACACTCACTCGGGGGGTATGCGGCTCCTATCTGATTCACACTGCATTCTATTCTGTCTCATCCACAACATACTGCAAATCTTTTTTGCATTTACTCTTGCTTAATTTTTCTTACATGATCATCTTATTAGATATGCTAGGTAGATATCTTGTATGTCATTATCTTTATCATACACACATGAATATTTACTTGCTTTCCTATTTTTGATCGCAGATTCTATAGATCTACCAAATGTAACATGGATACTTGGTGCAACACATATTACTAGTCCCATATCGGCCCCTAGGGACATCGTTGTTCATACATTACATGTGTTATTGTTTAATTTTGTTTCATATGACACTTCTTTATCGGATTATACACATTTTGACATAATTTTTATCTTCCTAACATGCTAATGGCAGCTTCATGTGCAAATTTATTATGCAGGTCTATTTTCCACCATGCTTATCTGCTACATTATTTGTTCTTGTTTGTATTTGTATGCTCATCTTTTGTAGGATTTTCCCTTTTTTTTGTGCGCACACTTATCTTCTTGCGGCCACTTTAGCTTTGATTTCCTTGCAACATTGTGAGTGGTGTCCCATGTTTGCAACCTTCCTTTCGTGGTCTATATTGTCTTCTTTCATGTTTACATTATCATCTTGTGTCTTAGTTTACACAGTATCTACTTACTTAGATCATTCCGTATACATGCATGTTTATATATTCTCTTACTATCGCTTGTCTCCCAACCAATTTTTTTACATTTTCCTTGGTTTTTACCAAGCACATTCCATCCCCCCTGCAAAGCACAGTTTCAACACAGTGACCAGTCCTCCTTTAGGATGATTACTCCTTCAACGATGTCACATGCACCCTAAATGAGGGGGGGTATCACACGGGTGAAGTAGTCACCCCATACAATGTTATATAAAACACAACAAGGTACCAGTACAACACAGTTTCAGTTTCGGGGATCAAAATTAGACTCCAGTCATTAACACATCGACCTTTCCTAGATGGTTGTATCCAGGGGAAATTACATGCCGATTGGTGATTCAAAATATTATATAAAACTCTAAACATTGGTATTTATAGGGTAAACAATCCTTAGCATTTACTTTTGTACACACCATCTGTGGTGTTGTTCTACATAGCGGGAAGTAGTTAAAGGTTAGAGGGTGACACTGGAAATTTTTCCATACACTTCTTCCATGACACTGGTGTTAGATTACATGAAAAAATTGTTCGTCTACAACATCATCATGATCCTTTATACATTCTTTCCTCATCAGAAATCAGGTGCACATGTTCCTTTTTCACATTTTTCATCATTTTACATATTTTTCTTACACACATGTTTTTATATATTTTCACCATATACATGTGTATTTGACTACTTTTTCATCTTCTCTTTTACAGGTCCATCCATATGGGAATCAATATTCAACATCCTCAATATTTTTACAAAAACAACATCAACATCAACTATAGGCACATTTGTGACATTTATAATATGAGTTTCCACCCTAGGTTCATCATCTCATACCTTTTTACACTTCCTCATCCTTATCATCCATGGCTCATACTTTTATCACATCACACTTTTTTCTTGTCCCTTAGAACATTATTTCTACATAGATCTATACATTTATCAGGTACAGATCTATATCTACTTTATGTTACCAAGATTTTCAGTCACCAACATAAAGTGAGGAAAAATGTAGACACTAAATCACACACTTTGGGTAATTATCTAGTCCCAATTACATACTACTATTCATGTGATTCCTAAGTAAGAAAATTACTAATTGACTCATGTTTTTGGCCATATTTCTTTGATTTTTGTTACCACTTTTGGTCTTACACCCTTACTTTCTCAGTATGCCTTTTTATACTTTGGAATTTATTATCCTGAACACCAGCATCTAACCAAGACACCAACATCATGTGCCCTAGTCCCCTCTAGGTTCCCCTGACACTTTTGTACTTTGTTCAAACTTTTTTGGGTTGTTTCTAGCCATTCGAGCATATTATATTTTTGGTAGTCATCCTTTTTAGGGCTGATTACAAAATTCAAGTAAAGGAATTATATAAATATACAGTTACGTGATTATAATAAGGGACCAAGTACTAAGAATTATATGTCACCACCTAAGGTTACATCCATCAAGCATCTAAGAGCTCCATTGCATCCATCTAGCACCATCTAAGGGACACAAGGGTTGGTTTTCTGCATTCACACTTCATAAGAGGGAATTTCATTATATTTCATACACACATATGCTACATTTCCTTACCTCTATCTTAATTTTCTCACTATCAAGTGTGAAATACATAAGAGCCACCTACGATACAATTTCCACACACACAAACATATAACTACATTGGGTTTGAGATGTAGTGTAGCACACAGTTGTAAGTTCACCATTGTGATATCTTAGGATAGTATGACCCCTCATTATGTAACTTTATTTTTTGGGATTTGATGTCTATTTGAAGGTTGTATAGGTTCATATTTCATTAAAGGTTTCCAAAGATCTCAGTGATATTTGAGGGACATACTAGCAACCAAAGGAGAAAAATAGTGAATACCTCATGAACCCATGAAAGAAGGTTTCTGAGCATTTTCACAGACCCAAACACCCAGAAATAAGTCTAGGGCACCCAAAAGCACCCCTATCCCTCTCTAGGCATCACACTCTAGCTTGTTCTCCCAGATATGCATTTTTTGCTCCAGTGCAATGGTCAATGCTTCGTATTTCTCATTTTTCTAGCTCTGTGCATTCTCCAAAACTCTACAAATAATCTAAGGTTTCTTACCCTCTCTTTGTACTTAGGGTTTTATACTTCATTGCTTAGCTTGCTTGGGTTTATTTATATACTTCATTGCTTATTTATTTACTGTAATATTTTATTTAAATTAGGGTTACATTTTACATTTTAGTTTAATAAATGAGCATACAATTTCCACTCCACATATAAGAGAACAAAGACGGAAATACCATGCTAAAATTGGGAATGCATAAATGCTCTACATCATGAGTGGTACATTTTCCATCGAAATGCATCACAAGGCTGCCAACATTCGTACCCACAAACCAGTAACATAAGGGAAGCTCTCTTTCCTAACAACCCTAAATAAATCCTCCTCCTTATTTACAAAACAATACTTGTGATAGAGATTTCCCTATTTTAGGTTCATCTCAAGCAAATGTAGGCATTCCCTCTACACAAAATCTTCATCTCAACTCACTCCTTTCACATTACCCCTCCCCCAAAGACCCCCTTTTTGTATATAATTCTACACCATCCTTCCTAGAATTACCAAACTCTTACTCTTTTAAGTCGCATCAATGTTGTTGACTGTGCTTGCATCCTTCCCCTTTCGCGCACATATTCATCCTCCTCCGCTCCTCTCCGAATAGCCTCATCAAATCTTCTCCCATCCTCGAGCTACACCTAACAATGTGCAAACTCCATCTTCCTTGAAGGTCCACATTACAATTTACAAAAAGGATAGATCTCTACCTCTACAGCTCTGAATGTTTTGAAAACTATCCTGGGATGAAAACTAGATTGTCAAATGGCTTGGACAAGTGCATTAGATGCGTACACTGAACAAAAATGACCACCGATTCTCAAAATGGAATAACATGCACCCTAGAGACCAACCACAGGTTTTGCGTTGTCTCACACAAGTTGAGGAAATGCTTATAGTAAGATTTAATCCTATTCTGCAAGTCATCCATACAAGGGGGGAAATACAAGTACAACGACCATACCATCAACTTTCCTCAAAACATTTATTTTACTACTAAATACCTTCCTCACCGTATTTGTGATCTTGACATTTTTCTTGTACAACAAGTGGCCACAAAAAAATTATGATTTTTTTGTAAGCAAAAGTCGAGTGTTGAATGCCTTAAATACAAAGTATCTAATGACCCTTACTATAAAGATGTCTTCTAGATGAAGCAGAAGTCTCTTCATTGCCAGATATACCCACAGATGTATCCTCGTTGTTGCGTTCCATAACATCTGATGTTTCACCAACCCTGCAAGCTAACTTACCAGTTGATATAGGTGACACTATTGTTAGTGATGATGCAGAAGTGCAACCATCCTCCTTTGTGTTGCTCATGCCTAATACAGGAACGAAAAATGAAGAGATCTAAAAAAATTTTTCTTTCTGCAGGGCCATCATCTCCATTCTCTATGTCATGGCCTGAACTTGGTATGTCTCCAATTAATGAATTTAACATAAAGGATTGTTTTCTATGGCATTCCTTTCTTTATTTCCAAATGGTCAAGCTATGTTTAGACAACCCCACATCAAAAGTATACATATGCATGAATATGCCCTGTATTTGATGTGTTTCCATGATGGTCGCTTTGGAAGACATCCCCACTTCAGATATTTCTTTCTTAACCTTATGATGTGACATAGGATCCAATCCACCACTATTGTTTTCATGAAACAAAATGTTGATAGTTATCTACCTCCAACTATAGCTGAACTCCGTAAACGTTTTCTTGATTCTCCAAATGATTCCCTTCCAGATAGTTTGATGAGGTTTGGATCTAGCCTACATGGCACAAGATCTTATTGGGGAAAGTGTCATGTAGAATTGGTTGATATGATTGATCAAATTGGCTCACCGACTCTTTTCTTCACCCTTAGTGCTGCTGACACTAAATGGTCCAATCTTCACAAAGTATGCCCGGATTTCCACCACAAGATGCTTGAGAATCACAACGTTGGATATTTCGTAATGTTGTAGACAATCCTCACCCTCAAATTCTATCTATATACTTGCATCAAATATTCACTTTCCCATTATTCTAGTGAAGAGGTTTGAAAGAAGTATTTGGAATGCGTTAAAGACTACATTTGGGTGTAAAATACTACTGGTACATGTGAAACAAAAAACTATTTTCACTTTCCCGTTTTTTACCTTCTCATTTTTGTTTGGCTTATTGTTGTTCTTCTCTCTTTAGGTACGAATGGAACACAGAGGTTCCACCCATGTTCATGGATTATTATGGCTACAAAATGTACCCAATGTTGATACATTAGAATGGAACCAATGAAGATGACGTTAACAAAACAAAATCTTATTATGACAACTATGTTTCTGTATGGAATCCTTGTAATCAATTCTTCATAAATGGAGCTATGCATCGACCCATCATCGATGACCCTTGCCTAATGGACAGTTATGCTATATTATCTACAAGTTCAATCAAGACTATGAAGAATTGTTGAACCGAGTCCAACGGAAACAAAATGATCTAAGGAAACTTGTCTATGAAAGATAGGGTCTTCATTTCAATGCCAGTACAAAGCCCTTGGGACCTTCAACCACAATCCACTCTATATAGGGAGGAAGATGGCAAAATAAAATACATCCCTGCTCGCAATGATGACAGATTAAACATCCACAACAGATATATTCTTCTGATATGGCAAGATAATGTTGACGGCCAGCCAGTTCTCTCCTAGCATGCAATACTGTGTTATATAGCAAAATATGCCTCCAAATCAGAAAAAGTCATAATCTTATCACAATATGTTGTCACGTATTTGTAAAGCTATAGACTTGTTGAACCCATCCTCCATTGCTTTCCGAAGTTTCTGACAGAGAGTATAGTTGAATGTGACATAAATGCACAGGAAACTTTCCATATGTTACAGAAGTTTCCCCTTGTTCTATGCAGCCAACAATTTGTATCCTTGAATGTAAGAAAAAAAATTCTTTTTTGCATGTTATGGTTGACATGGAATGATCCAGCAGAATCATCATCCTTCTTTGATGTATATAAGAAGCACCCGATCACACTAGAAAACATATCCCTCATTGAGGCATCTCACACTTGATCTTATAATGCAAACCACATTGGAGAAAAGTGGATATTGTATCCAAATAACAGCTATTGTATCCTGTCACACATATGTTATATAAGATCCCTTCAAAGGATTCTTCTTCTTTGAATTATTTTGTTGGAGAAAACTTTTGTTATATAAGCCTTTCCGTAACATTGATTGTGATATTGGGTTCATAAACAATGAAATTATTTGTAATTGGGAGACTATGCAACCCTCCTACCATCCATGGCATGTCCTTTGCAGCTCCTCCAAAGAAGTTGAATCATCTTATTTTGATTCATCCTTGAAATGAAAATCCAATACATGGCCCTATCTTGTTGGATGAGTGGGAAATCCTTTCCCAATTCTACCCTGACACCAATATACAACTTAATGAACTAGACAATGTTGGGACATCATGACTTTGATATCCACTTCAACTAGAATACATGCAACATTTCTACAACCCTGAGAGAAACAACAAACTATTTCATTGAAGTTAACAATGGGATAACCATAATCCAGTCTTACCCAAAAATCTTCCTCAATAATTTACACTTGTTTCTCGCTAGAACAAATTCTTGCATTTAATACCATTCTATATTATAGTCCATACTGAGAGACACTCCCTCTTAAGATTTTTATTTAAGAAAAGGCTAAAACAAGTAAATCCTTCCTCATCAATGTGTTGAGGACAAGTTTCACAACTCCCAACAATGATAATAGGCCCTCCCTTCTTGTTCTTGTGCCCATTGGTATTGCAACATTCATCATTTTAGCTACTACAATTCATTCAAGTATCATTTAATACCAGTTAAATAAATGAAACCATTAGAGGGAATGCCATCGAATAATTTCCAATAATCTCTCAAATATATGCAATATGTTCTTATAGATGAAATGAGCTTCGTAGGTCTAAAATTTCTTTCACTTATTGATCTCCGACTTCGTGAGGCTTTCACCTGTGAGAAAAATACAACCTTTGGTGGAAGGTCTATCATTCTTATTAGGGACATCAGTCAGATTCCTCCTATGAAGGATATGCCCATGTATCTTGGTCACTCATATGACACAAGCCTGTGGAAAGGGTTCAACACAAAAATCACTCTTTAGACTATCTTTTGGTAGTAGGGATATGACCCTTCTCAAGCATATTTTTGGAAAATTCTTCAAAACCTTTGAAATGGAGAGCCACATTTTCATGATTGGGAAACACTCATGTCATGTACAAATATTTTTTTGTCCCCTCAAGAAATAAAAGAGTTCCAGACAACACCCCATTTGTTCTCAATTAATGAGCTTTTCAATCATCACAAAAAATTGATGTTATGCTCTTTGGCTACCCACATTGCACATTGCAATGCGCAATGCACAAGACAATCAAGTTCATATGACCCTGATGATGACTATTTGTAGCGTAAACTTCTACTCTGTATTCGGGAAAAGGTTATGCTAACATCTAATATCTAGGGTTGAGGTAGACATTGTTAATGGTTTCATTGGAATTTTGGTTTCCATCATCTACAATGTAGGTTCTAGTCCACCTGATCTACCTTCTTTTGTTATTGTTTGTTTTGAAAGATACATCATACTGGCATGGGACCCAAAAAATCCATTTCAACATTCTTATCATTCCCATTTCTCATGGGTCTCGAAGGAATCTCCCACTTAAGATGGCTTGGGCCCTCACAATACATAAATCTTAAGGCCTAACTTTAGATAGGGAAACTATTAATGTTGTAGATACTGAATGCCAGGTCCTTACATTCACATATATTTTAAGAGTATGATGCCTTCAGAACATTTGTATCTCCCCAAAATTTTATTTTGAAAGGTACACAAACATAACACTTGGCACATACGTCTACTTCTATAAAATGGAATAACAAATACTTCTTTAGCCTCAAGTGTCCTTTCAATAATAACACCATATTCACTCCCTCTACACTCATTCTTCTTTCCCCTTCTCTTGTCCTGTTCTTCCACCATTCACTATGTTATCTTCTTCTACATAACTGCACTTGCTTTTACGCACACACATATATGTCTTACAACAAGAATTTGATGCCCTATCAACCTCTCCATTACACCTTTACAGTGAGATTTCTAGTGGATATATGTTTGAAAAAAAATGCCCTTTCTATCATACTAGATGGAAATATCAACATCAAGGTAGTGCTTCAAGTTCTCGAACCAAAAGAAATACATTAAATTCAAATAGAAAAAAAATGTATCAAATAATACTTTCATATGGACACATGTTTGCTCAAGATTTCCTATAATCTAGATATAATGCAATTATTTCCACAAATATACTTCAAAAAGGATCCATTTTTCACATTGATAATTACATTTGTAGTTGTACACAAATAACAATGTAAGCTCTCGTCTCTTAACCATACATACATTTTTAACACTTTTCCTTACAAATTTTCCTTCCATATTTAACATGATTTACTCTACATTTACCAATGCATGGCATTCATCATCCTCAGTTTGGAATTTATTTCCAAAAATAACCCCATTATTGGTGAATTGAAGCTTAATCTATTATAAAATGAAGAAATTTTTATTAAAGAATAGAAATCATGAGAAAAAGATCATGCAGTTACAGTGAAATCCAAGATCATACCAATTGATTGATTAAGACCCAAAAAACAAAAATGCGCAATTAAAGATAGTGTTCATAAACAAAGGTGTCCTGGGAACATTCAATAACTCGAAGGGAGAAGGAAATGTTTTCACATTCAATATTGTTGATGAACATGTACAAGATATAAATGTAACTTCATGTAATACAACTACAAAATGAATTCATCATCTTATGGAACTTGGAAAACTCTACATTATACATAATGGCCATGTTAAACTACCACATAGTACGTTCACCCCAACAAAAATTTGTTGGGAAATTACTATTGATGAACCATAAAAAATACACGTCTCATCAGAGGAATACCAATCCATTCCACTCCACCAAATTTAATTCAAAACAATTAGAGAAATTGAAAGCACAGAGTATAACTCCATGGTAGATGTTATAGGTATTATAACATTGCCAACAAGTGCATTTATAATTAGAATAAGAGATGGAAATGAGGTCTCAAGAAATAATATTCAAATCAATGATATGAAAAATTTCATCATAGATGTACCAATGTGGGGAGAATATTGTGATGTCGAAGGAAAACAAATTGATGAAATTTACAAAACATAGGAATTTCCCATTGTTTCCTTAAAATAAATTATCCTAACAACGTTCAATCATAAGACATTGGAAAATACATATAGCACAAGTTTTTGTGAATCCAAATATAGTTTAGGAACACGATTTAAGAACATGGTTAAATGTAAATGTGAATGATCATAATTTCCAAAAACTAAGAAAAAATACAAAAAACACACTACAAGTGATGCACTAGAAGAACATTACATATACATTCAAAATACAGAGACAATTTTATTGAACTGTCATATTTTAAGCATCCACGAACAAATTTATAGTATCTAGCATGCCCATAAAAGGTTAACAACAAGTAATGTAACAACAAATTACAAAATAAATGGTAAGGACACATGGCATTTTCTTAAATATAACAAGGATATGTTTTAATGTGATTATCGATATGTCTTAAACATCAAAATTGAATATGACAGTATAAGAACATGGGCAATGTCATTTGAAGAAACTACAACTACAATAATGAGATTGTCAGCAAATGACTTAGACATGCTACTTTCATATGGAGGAACTATAGAGGAGTTCATCTCAAAAGTGATATCACTCTATTATACAAAAATAGAGTGATATCACTTTTTCAAACTTGAATGTTTTTTATATTAACATAGAAATACATCAATTTTGTATATGTCCAATTTTGTATACTTTACACATCTTTCAATATTAACACAAAAATGCATCAATTTTATATATGTAAATTGCACGTACTATATCTATATCTATATCTATATCTATTCGTTTAATATGGGTGGAGAAATTAAAATAGTAAGTTTGTAACTTTGTAGGATAATATTGCACATTGATTTATTGTTGAAACTTAAGAACATCATCATCCAATAATAAAATTGATGGACAACCAAAAAACAAAAAGTACTCAGAGAGAAAAAATAAATTCTCTTTGTTGTGAAAAATATGAAAGAAATAAGGATGAAATAAACAAAAACCATAGAGAAAGTAAAAGACTTCATGAAGATATAATCAAAAAAACAAAAATGAATGAAATCATTCAAAAAATAAATACAATAAATGACACATCATCATCGATATTGTAACATAAACCTACTATGTGTGAAGAAATAACTCCTATAATTGCAAGAAACTTCTAAGAAATGAGCATATGTAATCAAAGTGAAAGAAACTATAACCAATTTCATAGATCCTTTATAAATGGATTATGCACAAGTTTCAATGAAACACAAAAGCAATTCCAAAAAATATTTGACCAAATTTCATAGATATGGACATGTACAATTTTCTTGGAATATTATCTAGGAATATAAATAAAAAATACACATGAACCTTTATTTTACAATTGATACTTTAAAGGAAAAAATGGTGATAGATTTTCTAAATGGAGCAACATGGACCAAGGCATCCAACTGGATGTTTTGAAAATATTGGCAGTAGTTGAATAGATGTTGAATTCTAGAGTAAATCCAGTGTTACAAGTTACCCATTCCTGAGGTGGAAAATACAAATACAATGGTCACACAATTAGCTTCCCATAAGATATCAATTATATCTTAAATAAAATACCTCATAAGGTTTCATATATTGACATATTAATTATCAAGAGATGTGGATCAAACCATAAAGCATATGATTGTTATGTCACAAAAAGTCATGTTATACGAACATTGGAATATAAAATAAAATATGAAAATTATTATAGAGATTTCGTTATAGACTATAATGCAATAAATGAATTACCCATCAAGCCATAGATAGATCTAGTTTGTTACCACTTATAATTGTATATGTTGTTGAAAATAAAGATGTCATAATGTACATTTACAACACAAACATATCTAATGATACATTCCACATCAAGAAACATATCTAATGATATAAGTATATCTTGGCTATGAAATCATGGGATAGACATAGTCCGAAGCAGGTATAATTTTAGTGGCGAATATTCATAATATGGTGAAAATTTCATTTTAGAAAAATTTGAAAAGGTGATTTTTCCGGAGCGGGTCGGTGTCCTGTTCGCCTAAAATTTACAGTATATCTTTTTTTGGGGTCGGCTTCGCCTTCATTTGAAAACATCTCCTATAAAAACCTAGGTGATTTTCTAGGTAGTATACTACGGTACTACCACAAGTAGCTTACAAAATTACCAATACCGTGAAGTTTGAACTCGCATACTCTTAAGCACCAAAGATTGTTGTTAGCCTGTTAGGGTTAGTTATTGACATGCGACAGGGATATAGTTGATACGCGACAAATAGGTATTACAGATGTGTGACAAGGAGATATTGTAGACACACGAAAAGGGGGTAATCAGTTGACGCATGAGAGGAATAAAGTTGACGCGTGATAGAGAGAGTTGGAACGCGATAAGGGCGTAAGTAGTTGACATGTGACAGGGACAGAGTTGACACACGACAGAGCCAGTTGATTCCTTGGTGATGCGCGATAGAGATAGTTGATGCCTTGTTGATGCGTGATAGGGATAGTTGACGCGTGACAAAGGGTTAGTTGTTGACGCATGACATGGATTACCATAGTCGATGCATGACAGTAATTTTGACTCTAACTCGCTGAGTCGCTACTTGGTTCTTTTGTTGACGCAAGAATCTGTTCAGAATAATGGAAGGTGCTAGTTCTAAGAATGCGAAGACCCTAAAAGTAACTAAAAAAATCTTAGAAGTCATTGTTCAAGTATTTTGGAAACTTTGCTGATACAAATATTGAAACTACCAACAACCATATAACTGCCACCAGAAAGAATCAGAATACAGACTATGTGAAAGGTATTATTGAGGTGGACATGCATTCTGCATAGTATCAAACAAATGACACCTACGATAATATGCCAGATCTTGAAGATATTCTTCCTGTTGGGGTGCAACCATAAGTGCATCAAGATATCACACATATAAATACTCAGTAAAATGGAACACAGAAATCAAATTCAAATTCCGGTTCACAAAAGAGGAAACCAGGTGATTGTGATATTGCTCAAAATTCTACTCAAAAAAGTAAAACATTAAAAATGAACAAGAATATGTGGACCATTGGCAGGTCATACAAGTTTGATTGGACAACTAAATTTCCATTTATCGAACCTGTACAATCATCTAATTATGAAGAGATCCCATCTGAATGTAAATGTACAATATGTATGTGGAAATTGGGAAAGCAACAAAAAATGCAAATGAAGCTGGACACTATAGAAAAACATTATGGAAAACAATATTTGATTGTAACGGGGGCAGATGGATAGAAAATCAAAACACATAGGTGGAAAATTGAAAAATAATGCATGCATGTTAGATACGCAGTGGATTATGAGGCAGAGTAGAAAAAACACAGACATCTCGTGTAAAAGGGAGGAACGATCACATCGCAAATTGGTAAGATGAATCAAACAAATCTACATGTAAAACTCATACAATTCTCTACTTTATTTCACATACTAAAGAAAGGAAGACCGATTTCAAATTTCATTTATTTTAAAGTTTTGTATCAATATAATGGAATGCTGAACGTACCTCAGTCTCATTGGTCTGAAAGTAGTGGATGGGAAATGGAAAAATGCCTTTCGATGATAGAGAAGGAAGATTTGAAAGAGAATGTAAAAAAATCAAAGTTTATCTCTCTTTCAATTTATGAAGTGACAGCAATCACAAAAATGCATGGGTATGTATCCATTTCTATACTTTAGAAAATCATATAAGGACACCTCATCTGTTGGGTGTTATGAAAATGGTTGAAAAATGTAATGCCGAAAACATACATAAAATAGTTGTTTCTCATTTGAAAAGATATTACTGGAATGACTGATTATGAAATTTCTACGAAGTTGGTATGTGTTGAAGCAGATGGTGCATCTGTCATGTAGGGTCACCAAACAGGGCTATGTGTTAGATTACAAACAACAATGGCCCCATATATGCTACCAATTCACTATATGCCTCACAAAATGAATTTAGCGTATAAAATGGTAAGCAACCACGAAAATGTCGCTAAATTAGAAGACCTTATAAGAGAACTTCATACCTATATGGCAAGCAGCCCCAAAGTGATTTCTTGAGTTCCAAAAATTTGCAATTAGAATTACAAATGGTAAAAAAATTCTGAAAGATGTTGAGACTAGATGGATATCTTTGTATGAACCTGCATGCAGAGTTCGTCAGGAGTATCCTTCGTTGGCTGGTTTCATGCACAAATATCGTCATGAAGTTGATAGGGCGAGGGAATTGTTTTTCCGTTTAACTGATTTGGAGACATTGCTTACATTGGTTGGTATTCTTCCAATGTTGCAGGAGATCAATACAATGATGAAGCATGCATAGGGGAGATTAATCTATATTGTGGATTTTATACGGATGAGAAAAATAGTATGTCAAAGTCTTTTGATATCTTGTACTGTTCCCAAGATAGTTTTCATACACCTATTTTTCAGAATTGGAAAGTTTTATTAGATCTTAAAAATCCCAGTAACTATTTGAGATTTAATATCAATGATCACCTCTGCATCCCTGTTAATGGGAGGGACATACCACTGCACATTTTGAAAAAATGTCAAGATATTAAAGGATCGGAACGAGAAGATGTTCCCGAGACACGTAATCTCTTTGAGTCTGTTATAGTTGAAATAAGAATAAAGCTTAAAACTTTTTCAGAATCCTTATCATCATAAATTAGAGAATGTTTCTCCAAAGATAAAATTCTTGAAGCCATGGGTGTGATGAATCCTAATTTTTAGAATACCGAAGGTGGTCATGCTGACTTTATAAGAAAGCATTTCCATAAATCCATGGGTACAATAATGGAACATTTCACAAATACTTCAGAGTTCAAGGGTATGGAAATCAAAGGTATACTGAATGCTAATTTATTAAAATTTCAATCAAAAAATTTTGCAACAACAATGAGGAACCAATATAAAAATTTAGACGAACCTTCTAAAAGTGGTGCTATTACAAGGCTGTGGTGAGAAATCTATCAAAATTCTATCTTCTAAGAAGATATCAGTGAATATTTTAGATTATATGAGTTATGCCAAACAATGATTTTGGGGTCTATGGAGGATGAAAGGGTTTTCAGTGCATTATCATTTATAAAATCAAAACTGAGAAACAAGTTAGATAAAAATCTAGAAAGTTGCATGAGGTGTTATGTATCTCGATACTCCATGGAAACCTTTCCTTTCAAAAGAGAAATTGTGCATTGAAATTCCCTTTGCGAAAGAAGAGGTGTGAATAATACAGCTACAAGTACAACTGTTCCCAATGTTGAGAGTGGAATTGGTGCATCGTCACACTCTACAGAAGAGAACATCGAGTTTGAAGAAGCTATTGATAATGGATTGTTTCAACTTTAAATAGGTATCTTCTTCACCTTAATCTTATTGTTTGTCACTTTAAATTTTTTTAAAGCTCTTGTTATCATTAAAGATGTTACACGTATATATATTTACATTTATTTATATACAAATTTTTTATTTTTTTTGAAAACGTGGGTTGACATCCATCTGAGGAAGCTGGTACTTCTCAGGACTGACAATGTCAGGAAACTCACCCATCTATCTACTAATCCATTTCCCGTGTTGAGTTTTCTTAAAACAAAGATCTAGCACATTACCAGTGATGATTTCACAGCCATCTAAATTACTAGAGGTAAGTTAAACCCTATCATATCATCTTTCTTGATTTCTTACAATTATGTTTAATTTATCATCATCCATATATATCATATCATCATCATATCATTATCATAATCCTGACACTACAATTATTATTAAAACAATTATTTATCTATTTTAAATTTAAAGAAATGTCTCTGTCCTATCACATTCCATTTTTTAAAACAATTTTATCTATTATCATCATTCATCATCATCTATATCCATTCTAATGTCATCATGATCATATCATTACAAGTATAGAGAAGAAGAATTATCTTAAAACAAGTTTAAATGTCTAGAGAAGAAGAATTATCGTGCTTGAAGCTAAATCTACGTCCACATACAATTCATGATAATCCAAGTAAACAAGAAACATATGTCATCATCCCTATCTAATGCAATCATCATTACAAGTAAACCAAAAAACATAAAATCCATATACAATCTAGAAATTCTATACATAATATATAAGAAGTTATACAATTAAAGATTATATAGTTTTTCAAATTTTCAAAGGCTATCAAATCCAGATAATAAAATTCAATATTTCAAGTTTCCATACTCAATAATAAAAATTTTCAACCCTCTTTTTCTGTATCCATTTCAACTCCTGTGCTCCTTTCCCCAATGGTTTCTTCACCTGTGGCTGTACCCCTTTCCCCAATGGCAGAACTAACCCCAGAACTTATGAGATCTTCCGCAACAATGTCTAGATTTTTAAAAATTCTTTCTTCTTGCTTTGTCACATCTCCATGGGACAAAAAATTTGGATCAACTACTGCCTTAGCTTTGAATAATATTTTAGGGTCGAAGCCGTGCTCTTTAATTATCTGCTTCAGTGTATTGTTTTGTTTGTTAACCAAAATAATATTTTCCTTCAAATTCTTCACTGCGGATAAACTGTTGTTCGCTATATCCAAGTGAACTTGGAAAACCTTTGCTTGACTCTTCAAATTTTCATATTTCAACTACAAAAAAAAGTAATGTCAATTCAACATATTACTAAAATAAGAAAACTTTAAATTAACAAAAAATATTGTTTGAAAGTGATAATACTTACGACCGCTCTATCTCTCTTGTCATTTGCAACTGCTACCAGATCCTTGTCCTTAGACCATTTGTTAAAATATGCCTGGGCCTCAGCACTAATATTTTCCAATTTGTTTAATGTCTTATCCAAAATTCCATCTTTATAGTTGTTGTTATACGTGATAGTCCCACTTCTTACTTGGGTAAGTAAGGAATCCATCTTCGCAGGTTGATTCTGGACTGCAGCGTATAAACTATCCCTTTGCCAATAATTTTCATAACGACTAATAATCTCATTGATAAGTACTTCATCCCTTCTCTCCCATTCTATGAGTTGACTGATATGAGATAGAATAAACTCACCGACATGGGATTGACAATCATAACTAATTAAGTTCTCCAAAGGAAAAGGTAACAACTATTCACCATCTGTATCTGATGAAGATGATCTCACTGGAGAGGTATGGGGGATTTCAGGTTGATCAACTACTACTTGTTTCTGCCTTTGGGTGGCTTGATCCTGTTTGTGATAAAATTAATCAAGATTCAGAAAAATAAATCTAAAGTAAAATATAATTCAATATGGTAAAGTATGTTGAAATTGAAGTATACCTACTAGGCCTTGAATCATCTCACGGGTATTGAAAAATCCAGTTAGGTCATTGCTATTAATGCCCAAGTAATCTTCATCTAAATTTATATTATTCAAAACTGATATGCCCGTTGCATTGGGAAAGCCACCAAGTGAGAGGGTTGGAATTCGAAAGGAGGCAATTTTTAGTGTCCTGCTAGGGGCCGGAGCAATTAGGCATGTGTTTACCAATGTTATTTTTTCCTGATCCTCTGGTTGGCATTTTAAATATTATTGGTTGAGAGGGGGGAGCGGTGATTCTGTTTGAACAGGAGGACTGCAATGTGCTAAGAAGTTCAAGAAAAAAACATATGAAAAACTAGAAAACAATGTAAAAACTACAAAATTAAATGAAGTAGTATTCAAAACTTGTACCTTGTTGTTGAGGGGTAGCTTGTCATGGTGCTACGTGTGGCCGTGTTGGAGTAGTAATTGGTGGTTGGGGAGAAGATACAAATGCATGCGACTGTACTGAGTGAGTTGGGGAATATGGATGAGTTTCCGAAACACACATATGGTCCAAAGTCCCTGCAATATCATCAACATTGAATTGTATGTCAATTCAATTGGGTAAAATTTAAATTGGAAAATGAAAATACAAATTTGGAATTTGTAAATAATACATTAAAAGGTATTACTTCTCTAGCATTTAACGAATTCAAACTATTGGGAGTTCGGAGAGGAGCGAGCTTCCATTTCAGATTGGGAATCTCCCGAAGCCTCAACATGTTGTTGGCCTCTTCCTCTTGATAACGCCTTTTTTCAGGGAAGGGCTTCCATAAATCTTCTCTGCAAATAGTAAATTGTTAATACTTGTGCACAGTTTAATGTTGAAATACAAACTTAATAGTTTATACCTGTTGTTCTTCAAATGGAATTAACAACTTCATCAACGCCTCGTCAGTGCAAGTGGGAATTGGTTTGTCTTTTAAATTTAAAAGAGCCTTGTAATAAAGGCCAAGGAGATAGTTTGTGGAGTAAATGACAGGTTTTTCTGAAAGCTTTGCATTTGTTATGTCAGTTCTTATTTTTTTTGATAAAAAGGTGCACCAATCAAATTTTTGTTTTGTGATAGTTGCAACAATGTATACAATGGCCCAGTTTGGTATATCTATTTTCTGACCCTGCAAAACTATTCTGGATTAAAAAAAGGAAATCATTACAGCAAGAAAGTGGTGTGCAATTGCTTATGTATCCACACCATGCCTGGATTTATTGACATGAGCTGAAAATGCCAAAAAATAGTGGGAATTAATATAACATTAAATTGTATCACAATCAAAAATTGAATAAAAAATGACAAATGAAAACGAATTATACTTACAATCAGCATGGAAACCAAACATCAATTCGAGATATTTCTTATCGTCTTCGACGAGTGTTGCCTTCATTGTAACAAAGGGTAAATTTCTGAATGGAAGGCCAGTAAAACGATGAATTTCAGTTGGGTCGATACCGAATTTAAACAATCGGTCGTCATTCATAGTAACATAAAATAGGCCATCCTCTGTATTGTAAGACGAGGGAAGGTAGTTCAAAATATCTTGGTTTGTTTTGAAATGGGGCATCTTAATGAGCCCACTAAACTCACATGCATTGATTAAATCCTTATATTCAGAAGTCATCTGTAAAACAGTCTGGATGTGGTGGCACAAAGGATTCTTGTAGATGATCTTGCTCATGGATAGGACTAGATTTTCCTCTTGAGTTTTGTCTTGAGCTTGTAGTTGGGATGCACTTGTAGTCACCATTGTAGTTGTGCTTGAGTCTTTGAGAATGATGGATTCTTGTATACAAAAAAAATCGAGAGCCGGAAAGTGTAAATGTGAAAATGACCGATGAGAGGGTATTTATAGGACAAATCTAGGGTCAATGACATTTATCGATGCACGTCAAAAAGAGCCATTGATGTGCGTCAAAAAGGCTCATTGACATGTGTCAACAAGGGCTATTGACACGCGTCAACAACCCTTGTTGATGCACATCAATGGCTCTTGTTGACGTGCGTCAAAGACTCCTCTTGACATGTGCCAGTAAGGGCCATTGACATGCGTTAACAAGGGTTCCTGATGCCCGTTTAATGGCCTTTGTTGATGCACGTCAAGAGGAGTCTTTGACGCCCATCAACAAGGGCCATTGATGCATGTCAACAAGGGTCATTGACGCGCATTAAAAGCCCTTGTTGACACACGTCAATGGTCCCTGTTGACGTGAGTTAATGGCCCTTGTTGACGTGCGTCAAAATGATGTCAGTGAGCTCTTGTTGATGTGTGCCAATGAGGCATCAACGTCTGAAAATATGTAGTCTCTCTGGCTTGAAAAAAATGGCAAAAATTCAGTTCTAGAAAACTGTCAAATTCACCTTTCGCAGAAATTGGTTCTGGGGATATTGGCCAGGTATTTTCCACCTCCAATTTTATAGAAGTGTCTTAAAATGAACCCTGGTCTGAAGACTGGTAGAACGTCAATTACTACTATATCCTATGGAATGTTAATGTTCTGATAGGAATAAAGTTACAACAGGAACCCCTTGATAGCTCCTATGGTTTGGAATGATTTTCCATCCAGCTGCATGAATCCTTTCCTTAAGGGCTCATATTTAATTCCCAAGGCATCTGCAATTTCTTTGGGTATGACCATAGTGGTCGCTCTAGAGTCTATCATGGAGTTATGCAATAATGTCCTACCTATTATAAGAGTCATAAAAAAGGGGTTGGGCCTTGGTTTACCTACTTCTCCCTTCTAGTCCAAATTGATTTTACTTACTCCTTCTCTTTCCTGGTGGTGGTTGGGTCATCATTTGATTTCAGTGCTTCTTGAAGTAACTCCTTTTTCTTTGGAATGCCCAGAAGATCCCACAAGGATGTGTTAGCTAACACTTTCTTGAGTTATTCAACCAGCATTTATCGGTCTGGGTGATGATGTCTTGGACATTGGATAATGTTTCATTCTTTAAAATTCAAGATGGAGGGCACCCTGATTTTGAATAGTTATCGGGGCTTCTTTTACAAACATCAGCGGTGGTACTATGATGGTTGGAGGCTATTTCTGCATCCCGCTAGCTGTAGCCAGGATAAGAACGGCCACCTCCATCATCCTTCTTTTAAAGTGATTGTTGTAATTATATTGAACTGGGTGAGAAGTAGATACCTCATTTGTAAATATGAATTCCTATCCTTCTACCCATGAGAAAATTTCGTGCTTGGGTGTGATCCCCAATTCTTGCTCTAGGGACATCCCTTGAATTTGTGCAACAAGGGCCACGTTTTGGACTTTCATGCACTGGTAAGGTCCTGATGCATTAACATCATAGCCTTCCCTTGCTCTTTGTTCGGATATTGTTTGATGTAAATGGCCTTAGGGATAATCTCTTGGAATATGAGAAATATTACAAGGGAAGCGCCATGCATTGGGGTCTTCTGCCAAATTGTTTTGTCCAGGTACCATTTCCCTTCCACTATTGGGTGGGATGGTCTAAAGTGGTGTTAACACCAGGATGAGTTGGTTAGATGACTACATAGGTGCCGAACTTTGAGTGTTTTGATTTTGTGGGGGATATGTAGGTCTGCCACCCTAATATCTTTGATAATTTTGTCTTGTGTAAGTGCTCTGATTCCTTTTCAGATTTGCTATCTCGTTAGAGAGGTTTCTGAGGATATTTTTAACTTCCTCCATCTCGGAAGAATAATATGATGGTGCTTTAGTGGGGATGATATCCATATGAGAGGATGGGTAGTTATATATGGATGCAAGGGCTTGGGTAGAGCTCGATGTCTGTGCTTGTGGAAGGGGAGATATTTCGGGGTATATCAGAAAAAGGGCTCTTGGGGGAAGCTTACTTAGATCTATTAAATTATTCCCAGCTTGGACTGCAATATCATATGCTTATGGTAAAGAGTCCCCTCCTAATGATTGAATCATCACCGAAATATCCAAATTTAGAGCTTTCAAGTAAAATACAATAGCCATACCTATATGTGGCCTTGCTAGAATAGGAATCCTTCGCCACATTTTGTGAAATATAGTGTTAAAATTGGCATAAGTTCTTGTGAACCCTTCTTGATGTTGATGAGTTGCTGTAGGATCGAAGATCTATCTCCTTTCTCGCTAAACCTTCTTACCAAGACATTTCCTAGTTGGTCCCAAGTGCCAATAGAACTAGGGCTTAGGGATCGGTAGCAATCCAGAGCCTTCCCTTTAAAGGAAGTACCAAGTAACTGCAAGGTGATGTCCTGTTCCCTGATATAATGTACTGTGTATATTTCTGTGATGTCCTGAAGGTGATCCTTTATATTTTTGAAGCATTCTCTACTGAATTTTGGTAGCGCCTTTAGCACATTTGCCAGGATAGGATTCCACACTGCCAGGGGTATTGCTAATATGATCGAACTCCCTTGATTCTATGAAACAAATTGTCTTCAAGGCTGAGGTGGTTGGTGAGCCATTAAGATAGGCCTGAGAATTCTAGCTGATTATATGATACCCAGTGGAGGTATTGAGAGAGTTCGGTTCGAAGGAGACAAAGACCTTTGAATATATCTACCTCTTTTGTTCCTCACTGGGTATAACTGTAGATATTCAAATGCACCTTCTTCTTTTGTTCTCGATATTGTTCACATCTGTCTTGTTAACTAAAGATGACCAAACTTAGCATTGCTAAAATTAGTATATTTCTGATGATGGAGTATTCAAATGTGTATCTATTCGAGCCTCCAGGGGCTTAGAGATCATTATAAAACGTAAATTCATTTGATGTTTAAGATTTTACTCGTCCCACTGGTTGTACCAGGAAAATTGTTGATAATTATCTTTATGGATGAACCATCAAAGTCCTGGGATACCTTAGGGATGTGGGACATGCTCCCTAAGGTAACCTTCATGTTTTATAGAAGTTGGCTCTTCTCTATTGGTGTGAAGTAAGGGTTTAGAGGAAAAAATAAAACAACATGTAAAACTAACCAAGGAAATGCGCCGAAAACTTATTTAAAAGGACATAGGGATAGATTTTTAAATGAATGTTAGAATAGTTGAAGAGCATTTAACATGGTCTACTATTCTCAAGAGTACTTCAACTATCAAAGGATAAGAAGGTACAAAACATAATTATATGTAGACTAATAAATTCATATAGAAGACCCAAGGGAATATAACATGATATATATTCAATATTTATCTAAAAACTACAAGTAATAATATATGAAGGACACAAATTATTGAGAACTGAAATGCATAAAAAAAGATCCCTTTATTTATAGAGAAAATAATACATAAGGCCAATAATGGCACATAAAACAACTTTCTTCTACAATGGATCCTTCCTAAGGCTAGAAAACACAATAAACTAATCCTAAATTCCTTTCCACAGTTATGGTGTCTTGTTTTTGATATTCGTTTTTTGCCCCCATCTTTCGAAATCAGAAAATTCTATTATAGACCCCCTTGGCTCTCGTTTCAATGCTAGGAATTAGATCTTCCACCACCCACATTTAATTTTCCTACAAAATCTTTCATTTTTTTAGGTAAGATCTCAACTACCCATCGCAGTATTTACAATCGCATTCAATTCAACCAACTCCCAAGCCTTTCACTCCTTTGATTGGTCCCTTCAATGGTGATGACTCTTCCCTACTACGTGGATATCACACGCTATTTTGAGGGCCTTTCTTGGGGCATCGTCTCCAAAACTGAGCCTATATGACATGTGGAAGCCTTGCACAAGTTTGAGAACGTTCCTTTTCTCTCTCTCTATTTGAAATTGCACTCGGGTGACACGTGGATACCCTGCATGTATTTACTGTATCTTTAACTTTTTAACCCGCCTGGGTTGATTTACCATGCTTGAGACACATGGATGGTGCTCACTACTTTGAAGGGTCCCAACTCTCCGCATTACGTCCCAAGTGTGCCAAAGAGACATGTGGATATATTCTACATACAACTCCATACTTAGCTGAATTCAGGCTCCAACAAATAAAATAAAAAGAACTAGGGCTGGGATGACAAAAGATAGTGGCTAGTAAAATAGCCTTGCACAAAAAGCTTCTATAGTTATTAATGACTCACAAAGGGACTCTGTGCCAGTCATGGAAGGATCCGACAGTCCTCTCTGCCTAAAAGTTCAAAATGTGGCTTACAAAATGTCACTTAGAGTTATTGTAAGGCAACTTGATATCCAATCCATTCTGTCTTTGTAGGGTAGGTTCTTCATTGCAAAGCTTAGATAGCTCAATCTAGCTCAATTATCTCATTGTGAGAAAAGGTTTGTGTTGATGCAAAATCACAGCACCCCTGGATACAGATCAAGTTTCTAGGTTGATCACTCAGGTATCTAGTGTGATTGCATAACATTGAATCCTTCCTCCAAGTGTGGGACTTGAAAATGAGAAAGGATTCTCCAGAGAAAGGCTGGTTCCTATTCCTCTGTTCAGTTGCACCAATAAAACGCAGAGGTTCACCCAAAAATCTAACCTAACTACCAAGGAGACAGGGAGAGAGAAATGCATATAAATAAGCCTAAGCTAAGGAGGTGATGCACTGAGGAATGAAGAACATAAGCTTTGCAACATA
This sequence comes from Taxus chinensis, assembly GCA_019776745.2. NCBI lineage: Eukaryota > Viridiplantae > Streptophyta > Pinopsida > Cupressales > Taxaceae > Taxus > Taxus chinensis. The sequence goes on along the minus strand of CM034148.1, from coordinate 755,044,660 downwards.
AACACAGACCATATAGATGCAATACCACATCATACACAGGTAACCGAAATGCAATGAGAGATCAGAATGACAACAATGAATACATGAGAGGATTTAAATTCAATCACAGACATATATAATGCTCAAAGGATTGATTCAAATACATTACAATGGCCAAGAGGCACAATGGCATTACAGTCCATGTGGGAGGATTGAAAACTCCACGAATTCTCTTGCAAGCAGGAGAGAAGGGAGGGGTTGCAAAACAGAAATGTCCAACCTTTAGAAAGAAGCCCCTCCTTACAATTTATAGGAAGAATGAGAGAGAAAAGAGAGAGGAATTCGAAATCTGCCCCAACCACCTCCAGAATGCATTAACTCATCTCATCATGGCAAAAGCGGCGGATTCTGGCGAAACGGCGGGCTGCCTAACAGGAGCGGCGAACTGTCTGCTGCATTAAAATTGTTTGTTGACGCATCACTTCTATTTGGTTATTCGCGCTAGAGGCGTTTCTTGATTCTCATCCTCCAAACTGAACCAAAATACAAGATTGACCTTGGAAATTTGTAGAGAATTTGACCAGATTTCCATTGATACAAAGAACGCGCAAATCCGAGCTCTGGATCAAAAGTTATGGCGATATGAAGTTTTAGGGCACGGAACAGGTGAAAACGGATTTTTGAATTTCTTCCCGCGCTCTGCCATTTGGATGACATGTGGCAGGCTCTGATTCGCTGAATAATTCTCTCTCCTCTACCTTTTGGCGGGCTTTCCTTTGAAATTTCCTCGTGGGCCCTTAAATGGGACACGTGGCAAGATCCTATTGGTTCGGCTCGGTGCTCGAAAACTCGCCCTTTGACTTTTCTGACCTTTACTCTATGAGGACACATGGCAGCTTTTGATTAGTCTGCGGGCCTGCCAGCTCTTTCACGCCCTTCGCGTCTTTTTGTCCCAGATGTCCCATTCCGTTTGGGACAAAAACCTCCGATCCGCCCGAAATGGGCTTCCTTGTCCCTCATTTGGCCGATGACGTGGCGCAATTTTATTGGCTTTCGGATCCTTCGGCGATCCGCGTCCCGTGCGTACTTTTGTCCCAGATGTCCCGATTGCTCTTTGTGCTGATTTCAGGCGAACTGGCCGGTTCGCGTCCATTTGTCCCATTTGTCCCATTTTGCCTTGGACTGTCTGGCCCTTTTTCACCCGGTTCGGCCGGTTCGCGCCTTTCTGGCCCGCTTGTCCCACTTTGCGTCCTTCTCAGCAGTTAGCCAATTTTTCCTCTCTTTCGGCCGAATCGGCTTTTCGCGCCCCGCCGCGTACTTTTGTCCCAGATGTCCCGATTGCTCCTTGGGCCGCCTGGAGGCTTTTCGGCCGATCCGCACATTTCTGTCCCAAATGTCCCGATTGTTCCTAGGACTAGGACTTAGCCGATTTTCACGATTTTTCCTGGATCAACCTATTTGCCTTTTTGCAACTTTTGATGTATGTTATCGAGATTTACCCTGGGGGAGTGAAATTTTGTCAACAGTTTTGACGACTCAGCGGGGTCACCTGCCTGCTAGGTGAATGATCAGTGGCCTTTTAGCGATCCATTGGGCATGGAGTTAAGCAATAACCTGAAACAAGCCTGATACTGCAACTTCTTCTCCAGCAACACTCTGAACTGTAGAAAACAACCTGAGAGCAGCGAAACCTGTGCCAAAGCACTTAGGGAAATAGAAACCTAACTACAACAGGACAATGTGCATACGCACTTAGAGGAATTAAAAAAAAAAAAAAAAAAACCTAAACTAATATTTACAAGGGTAAAACCTTTCTCTTAGTAGCAATGTTTAAGATAGATTTCGTTAACCGAAATCTGAAGTTCCTCTCCATCCAATGCAGACAATTGGAAGGCATTACTATTTTTGCATCCTGTGATCATATAGGGGACCACTCTAGATGGCATCAAACTTGGAATGCCTTCCTGGTTTTGCCCGGTCTGCATCCCATTTCAGAACTAGGTCCCCTTCCTGGAAAGTCTTTGCTCCAGCTCTCTTATCAAACCATCTTTTTACTACGGCCTGATCCTTTTCAATCGTCTGAACCACATGTTCTCTGATTTCTTCTAATTCCATCAATTCTGCATACCTGGCCTCCATTGGTTTGAATTCAGATAACTCAAGCTATTTCATGAGCTCCAAGGCTGGCAATTCTAATGATATAGGCAATACTGCCTCCTTCCCATAGACCAACTTGTAGGGAGAATTACCTGTAGACCTCTTTGGTGTTATTCTGTCAGCCCATAATGCTGATTTTAGCCTTGTATGCCATGTTCTTTGATTTTCATCCAGAGTCCTTCTGATGATTTTTAGCAAATTCTTGTTTGTGGACTCTGCCTGTCCATTACCCTGCGGGTAATAATTTGAAGAGGTGCTCAAATAGATTCCATTCTTGACAGCCCATTCTGTAATTTTTGAACCTATGAATGCTAATGCATTATCTGATATGATGGTGGCCGGCACACCGAACCTGGTTACTATTCCTTCATAAAAGTATAGTATGCTAGACTCACTTGCTTCTTTGAGCGCTACCCGCCTCGGTCCACTTGGTGAAATAATCTGTCGCTGTAAGAATCCACTTGTGGCCTTGACTCGAATTGGGATTGATAACTCCAATGAAGTCCAATCCCCATTGCATGAATGGATGATCTACTGAAATTGGATGAAGGGGCAGTGCTGCTAACCTTCCCTTTCCCCGTGAAGAATGCACATTTCTTGCATTTTTTGACCCATGAGTAGCAATCATTGAATATAGTAGGCCAATAGTAACCAGCTTTCATGATTTTGAGAGCTGTTACTCGTGGGGTGAAATGGCCTCCTGCCTCCCCGTCATGGAACTCTTGTAAGATCCTCTCAATCTGACATGTCCCAACGCATCTCAATAGAACACCGTTGATGTCTTTTTTAAACAAAACACCATCAACAAGCACATAAGGAACTGCTTGTAGTCTGAAGTACCTTCTTTTCGCTTTGCTCATTACTGGAGGGCACATGCCCGTCTGTAGGAAATGTATCATATTCTGAGTCCAACAGGGAGTGGACACATCATCATTTTCCTGTTTTTGATCATCTTGTAACAGCAGGACAGCGTCCTTTTCATTACCTGTTTCAACTTGTTGACTCAAGGCTAGCTGCTCACATAGTCCCTTCCCACGTACTAGTTTGGTAACCTTGATCTCGATGTCATATTCCATGACACGAGTTATCCATCCTGCACGCTTCTCATTCAGATCCTTGTTTAGAAGGAAGTCCTTAACTCCCGCATGAGAGACCAACAATTGGATCTTGTTGTTTGAGACTAGGTGTTTGAATTTCTTTAAACTTCTGATTACCGCAAGGACATGCTTTTCAATGAAAGAGTACCTAGTTTCGTATTCCTCCAAGCCTTAACTGAAGAAAGCAACTGGTTGCTCTAACCCTTCTTTGTTTTGTTGTGTCAGGATTGCAGAAATCGTTTCCCCACCACCAAATGCGTATAGCACGAAGTCCTTGGAGAAGTCTGGATTGACGAGAGTCGGAGCTTGAGATATAGCCTCTTTTATTGCCTCAAAACTTGCCTTGCCTTCTGATGTCCACTTAAATTCCATACTCTTCTTTAACATCAGCGTTATTGGCTTCACAAGAGCAGCAAAATTTGGAACAAATCTACGGACAAAATTGATCCTTCCCAAGAAGCTTTGAAGAGCCTTCTTGTGACTTGGCAATGGCAATGCTCGAATTTCTTCAACTCTTTCTGGGTCAATCGTCAACCCTTCTTTTGAAACAATATGGCCTAGTAGAAGCTTTCCCTCGTGAGCCAAGAATATGCATTTTTTGGGATTCAACGATACCCCAAATCTTCTACATCTCTGAAATACTTGCCTCAAATGACAGAGGTGATCCGCTGCATTCTTTGAGAATACAGTGATGTCGTCAAGATATATCAAAACTATTTTATTGATCAACCCCTTGAATGCCATATCCATTGCCCTTTGGAAGGTAGCTCCAGCATTTGATAGCCCAAATGGCATTTTCTTGTAGGCATAGGTTCCCCATTTGGTGGTGAAAGCCGTCTTGAATTGGTCATCTTCTTTCACCATCACCTGATTATACCCTGAGTAGCCATCTAGGAGAGAGAATCTCTCTGAACCGGATACTACTTGCAATATTTGTTCCATTGAAGGAAGCGGGTAATGGTCTTTGAGAGATGCCCTATTGAGGTCTCGGAAGTCCACACACAACCTGATTTCTCCGCTCTTCTTCCTGACCGGAACCAAGTTCGCAACCCAGCTTGAGTGCTTGATAGGGAAAATAATGCTTGCCTCGATTAGCTTATTAAGCTCTTTCTTCATTAGAGGCTCAATGTGAGGGTTGACTGGTCTCTGTTTCTGCCTGACGGGCTTAGCATCTGGATCCAATTCTATGGTATGTTGTGCCAAATTTGGATCGAATCCTCTTAAGTCTTCATAGCTCCAAGCGAAGACATCTGGAAACTCTTGGCAAAGTTGTACGAAATCTGATTTCTCCTGTTCAGTGGCCACTTTGCCAATTTGAAGTGTTTTGCCTTCCCCAACCGGAATTGGCTCTGAATCTTCTCTCTTGACTTGTATGTTTGCCTTTTCCCTTATGAAACTGGTCATTAGGGTTGAAGATAGACTCCAATGTTACCAAACCCTTAGGAAGCTTGTTTGTCCGCAGCTGCACTACTTGATCCCCATACTGCTGCTCTAATCTGTCTTGATTCCTAGCTGAAAATTCAGCCTCTTCTTGAAAGAAATTGACGATCTGTTGATCGTTCTCAAACACCTGCCAGCTTGTGTTATTATCTGGAACTGCTGGCCTTACAACCACATGGACGTGTGGCTGCGTTTTTTCTCTTCTGATATTGTCAACCACATCAAATGTTGCTCCAACTGTTGCGAGCCTATCTGCGGCTTCATTTTTCTTCCTGGGTATGGACACAATGTTGAAAGCTTCGAAATCCTCAATGAGGTCCCATACCCTATTCTTGTAGCTCCTCAGCAAGTCGTTCTTTGTAGCATGAAGTCCTCTAACTTGGTTGACGATCAGCTCGCTATCTCCAAACACCTGCAAGTTCTTTATGCCCTTTTTCCTGGCCCAATGAAGTCCATGAATCAATGCTTCGTATTCAGCGGTGTTGTTTGAACAAGAAAACTGGAAACGAAAAGCTGAATAATACTTGATATCCTGTGGTGAAATCAATACTACACCGCCTCCAGAACCTTGTCTGCTTCTTGAACCATCGAAGAATAATCTCCAGACTTTGTTTTCATCTTTTTGTTCAAGCTGAATGATGTCAGGAATGGGTGAATTTTCCTCGCGTATACAATACACGCCCAATTCAGACTCTTCAATTTCTTTGTATGGATCAAATTCATGACTTTTGTTTGCCCATTCATCTAAAGTTAAATCAGGAATTCCCTCGACCTTAGTACCTGTTTCTAGATCATTTGAACACTCCTCCTGATCAAAAGCTGAGCAATTTGCATTGATAGGGCCTGGTACATAGGGCTCAATATGGAAATTGGCAATTGGTTCTGACCTGATTGTTGCTTTGGCTCCATACCTTGTCCTAAAAATCATGTGCGACCAATCTGCAGATAAATATCCACCGATTTTCGCAGTGAAGTCTCTTGATAAGACACAACGCAAAGAGTGGCGGAAGGTCAATCACAGACACATCTTGCAAAACTGTAACATTAGGACAGGAATGTAGTGTTAGACTTAACTCCTTGATGACTCCAACAGTCCCCACTAGCCGTTCCATCTAGCTGTACTACTCCTTTCAGTAACTGGCTCATATTTCAAACCTAGCTGATCCGCTATTTGCTTCGGCATCACTGAACTACTGGCCCCTGAGTCCAACATGCAGTTGTGCACCAAGTGATTTCCAACAATCAATGAAACATAGAAAGGCAGAGGCTTCAAATTTTTTCTTGTCTGACCCCCATCATGTTGCACTGCATTAGTGAGAACTTTCTCATGTCCCTAGGTTTGATACATTTGTGGCAGACCAATTGGTCATTGCAGCTTGCAATAAATCTCGTTGCCCTGGGATCGCCAGTGATTCCCACATGGAAATGTTCACATGTGTCTTCCTCATTTGATCGATGATGTTGAAAGGGGATGCACTGTCCTTTTGCTGCCCCTTACTTGGTACAAACTTTTTCTGGAACTTGAAAGGATGCATGTATTGCTGCAACAGGTACCCTTAAGCTGATTTTGCACATTTGGAGCTATGTTCGGTCTGCTGACCCCTTGTTGCGTAAGAGTAGGTCGAGAAGCAACTGGATTAGACTGTTGTCCCTCTTCTATGCTTCTCTTCTTTGACCGTGTATTGGCAGCCATGCCTTGAAAAGGCTGTTGGTTAACTCCACAGAAGTCTTCCGTCTGCTAATTGGCCAATGCTGGTCTCTATTGGGAGTCCTTCTTGTTGCGTTTGTTGCTGTTGATTCTCCTCCTGGCTTGGATCTTGAGCAACACCAATGGTTTGCACCATCAAGGCCTGATTTAGTGCACCAGTTGAAACATGCTGACTGATTGTGAGGTAGATTGCAAGGGTAACACCAGTCGTACTCCTGTGCCATGTTATTTTGTGCTAGTACTAATGCCTTAGAGGCAGATATGGCATTTGGATTATAGGGCTGGAATGGTCTATTGACAGGAGGCCTTATTTGACTCATGTTTGCAGCTGGATTAGGTGGTCTTTGAGACTGATATGGCTGCCTATTAGGTTGAGCTTGAGGCTGATACGAAGGTCTAAAACCTTGAGCTTGCTGTCTCTTGAGTGTGACCAGCTCATTACCTAAATTTTGTAGTTGCTTCATGACTTCTTGAAGCTCATTTGGGGCACTTGGAGATGAAGTGGAAGCTTCATTTGAACTCTGATTCCTAGGAGTGGGAATAGGAGCTAAGACAGGTGCTTGACTAGTACTTGGGCTCTCTATACTTGGATATAATGGCATTGGGGGCCTAGGAGCTAGCTTGCCAGCTTGAATCAGACAATTTTTAGCTCTAATGGCAATACTATATGCAGCAGGGATAGTTGTGCCTCCCATAGATTGAACCAACATAGAAATATCAGAATTTAAAGCTTTAAGGTAGTATAGAAAAGCACCTTCTGCTGTTGGCCTGACTGCCCACCCGGAATTCTATCCCAAGATCTTTGAAATCTGAAGTTGAAGTTGGTTAGCTGCTCATTGGAGGCTCTCTTGATGGTTGTTAGCTGCTCCAAAAGAGACAAGTTGTCTCCCTTCTCTCCAAATTGATCATGAAGTGCAATACATAGCTGATTCCAGTTTGTGATAGAGCCAGCTCCAAGGCTCCTAAACCATTGCAATGCTTTCCCCTTGAATGAAGACGCCAGCAATTTGACAGCTACTTGCATCTCATTAATCTCATGGATTGCACAAATATTAGCAATGTCCTTGACATGATCACCAGGAGTGGTCTGATTTTCTCCAGTAAAATATGGAATGTTCTTCAATGCTGCAACTGGGATTGGATTTTGTGCATTGAGAGCAAGTGGGCTGCTGCCTGTGAAGTTGACATAGGGGTTCACTGGTTGCGCCATTCTGATTGGTCTTAAAACCCTTGTATATTGAAAGAAAGGCCTGTCAGGTGGAGGAGTTGAGAGAGTTCTATTTGGTGGAGATGGAGACCTTTGAATCCTTCTTCCTCTTTGCCTTCTTCTTGGAGATAATTGCAGGAATTCAAACCGCACTTCCTCTTCTCCAGCTCTTGACCTTGTGATTCTTCTCATAATCTTTTAGACCTGTACTGCTGAAATTCTATTGATTCTTCCCCTTTGGAGTCGCCAGATATGCAAATAATAGCTCTTTTTAAGCAAGAAAATTGCAGCAGATGCATATCAACCTTGCTGCAATAAAAATGAGACCTCTAGGTCCCACCGGGTGTGCCAAAACTGTTGATGCAAAATCACAGCACCCCTGGAATGCAGATCAAGCTTCTAGGTTGATCACTTAGGCATCTAGTGTGATTGCATAACATTGAATCCTTTCTACAAGTGTGGGACTTGAAAATGAGAAAGGATTCTCCAGAGAAAGGCTGGTTTCCTATTCCTCTGTTCAGATGCACCAATAAAACGCAGAGGTTCACCCAAAAATCTAACCTAACTACCAAGGAGACAGGGAGAGAGAAATGCATATGAATAAACCTAAGCTAAAGAGGTGATGCACCGAGGAATGAAGAACATAAGCTTTGCGACATAAACACAAACCATATAGATGCAATACCACATCATACACAGGTAACCGAAATGCAATGAGAGATCAGAATGACAACAATGAATACATGAGAGGATTTAAATTCAATCACAGACATATATATTGCTCAAAGGATCGATTCAAATACATTACAATGGCCAAGAGGCACAATGGCATTACAGTCCATGTGGGAGGATTGAAAACTCCACGAATTCTCTTGCAAGCAGGAGAGAAGGGAGGGGTTGCAAAACAGAAATGTCCAACATTTAGAAAGAAGCCCCTCCTTACAATTTATAGGAAGAATGAGAGAGAAAAGAGAGAGGAATTTGAAATCTGCCCCAACCACCTCCAGAATGCATTTAACTCATCTCATCATGGCAGAAGCGGCGGATCCTGGCGAAACGGCGAGCTGCCTAGCAGAAGCGGCGAGCTGTCTGCTGCATTAAAATTGTTCGTTGACGCATCACTTCTGTTTGGTTATTCGCGCCAGAGGCGTTTCTTGATTTTCATCCTCCAAACTGAACCAAAAAATACAAGATTGACCTTGGAAATGTGTAGAGAATTTTACCAGCTTTCCATTGATACAAAGAACGCGCAAATCTGAGCTCTGGATCAAAAGTTATGGCAATCTGAAGATTTAGGGCACGGAACAGGTGAAAATGGCTTTTTGAATTCCTTCCCCGCACTCTGCCGCCTGGATGACACGTGGCGGGCTCTGATTGGTTGAATAATTCTCTCTCCTCTGCCTTTTGGCAAGCTTTCCTTTGAAATTTCCTCGTGGGCCCTTAAATGGGACACGTGGCAAGATCATATTGGTTCGGCTCGGTGCTCGAAAACTCGCCCTTTGACTTTTCTGACCTTTACTCTATGAGGACACGTGGCAGTTTTTTATTAGTCTGCGGGCCTGCCAGCTCTTTCGCGCCCTTCACGTCTTTTTGTCCCGGATGTCCCAAACCGTTTGGGACAAAAACCTCCGATCCGCCCGAAATGGGCTTCCTTGTCCCTCATTTGGCTGATGACGTGGTGCAATTTTATTAGCTTTCGGCTCCTTCGGCGATCCGCATCCCGCGCGTCCCTTTGTCCCAGTTGTGCCGATGTGCTCTTTGTGCTGATTTCGGGTGAACCGGCCGGTTCGCGTCCATTTGTCCCGCTTGTCCCATTTTGCCTTGTGACTCTTTGGCCCTTTTTCGGCCGGTTCGCACCTTTCTGGCCCGCTTGTCCCACTTTGCGTCCTTCTCAGCAGTTAGCCAATTTTTCCTCTCTTTCGGCCGAATCGGCTTTTCGCGCCCGCCGCGTACTTTTGTCCCAGATGTCCCGATTGCTCCTTGGGCCGCCTGGAGGCTTTTCGGCCGATCCGCGCATTTCTATCCCAAATGTCCTAATTGTTCCTAGGACTAAGACTTAGCCGATTTTCACGATTTTTCCTGGATCAACCTATTTGCCTTTTTGCAAATTTTGATGCATGTTATCGAGATTTACCCTGGGGGGGTGAAATTTTGACAACAGTTTGGAGACTACACTAATGCGTGTAAATGGAACTCCAACTGTGCGATTGGGTTCGGAATGGCTTCCACCTCAGTGATGCTGGAAATTTATTTTAAAGACTAAAAGAAAGACTTATATTGTCTTTTAACAGTCAAGAGTTGTTGAATTTGGTCCTTTGATAGGACCGTGGAGTCATTAGGGAAGTGAGAGGGGAAGCATTATTGAACCAATTCATTGATACTTTGCCTTTGCTCTTTGAACCCTTTTTAGAGCTAGATCAAGAGATTCTGGCATTTGATGGATTATTTGTTATAGGTTAGAATATCATTGATCTTTGCAGTAACCATCCACCTGTATGTGGTTCCGTCTCCTTGTACAAAAGATTTAGAATAATCATAAATCTTATGAATCAATCGTAGAGATTCAAGGACCTTGGTGGATACAATGTTGCTAATGGTGGATGTAGTGGTCTCCACATTTGAGCATATCCCTTGTGCATTAGATAAAAATATGAATGTGGGTCAAGATTTGTTGTCGCGGTGGAAATTTAGTCACAACAAGAGGCATATAGATCCTGTACCAATGTTACAATTCCCCCTTTCTAGGGTTGTTGGATCAAATTACGGGTCAAGTCCTTGATCGTGTCCTCATATGATTTCAATCTTGTCTGGAGAATTCCCTTCTCTTCTTCGATGGTGCACAAATTTTTCTGGAGTGCAGCCACCTATGCCTTCCTTGAATCAATATCTTGTTGAAGGAATCCTTTCTCCTGAGAGAGTGAGCTGGACGAGGCTTCAGAAATGTTGAGTTTAGCCTCTAGATTCTTAGCTTTTGCTTGGTAAGCCACAAGGAATTCTCTTGATGGTGCTTCATTTAACTCCTTGTGGAGTTGTTTGATCTCTTTTCCTTTGACTTTAATCTCCTTTTATTAGATGGCCACTGTGCTTTTTACCAGCCGAAGGCTAGTTTTTACCTTTTTAAGTTGGTTGCTGAGCTTGAGGTAGTCTATCGTGACTACAACAACAATTTCATTCATTAACTTGACCTTATCCTGAGGCTGGAATTTTGTGAGGTTGATCATGATAGCACAGATAGAATAATCGTCAGGATGTATTTTCTCTGTGGGTTTGGTCATATGGGGACTAACCGTGTAATGGATAAGGAGCTCTACTGATGGTCATATAATGAATTCATCTGCTTCATCGCTCCTGCTGACATTTATTTCTTCTTTTGCTTCACCCTTCTGTTATCTTGGGATGCTATGGAAGCTTCAACTTGACTATAAAACTCTAAGGGAGAAGGTACAACCCCACCTACGAATGGGAACCCAAGTGGTAGACTGTATAGGATTATAACAAGTGGTTGAGGCTACAAGGTTAAAAGAATCGAAGAAGGGCCTGTCACTATGCAGGGGGAGAAAGTTGGAATGGTGCAGGGTGGTGGAGGTAGAAGAGGGAACCCAGGAGGAGGGAGTTTCTGAGATGGGGTGACCAATAAAAGGACACCCCCGCATGGGGAAAATGCTAGTGGAGGAGGAGGATATTGAAAAGGATACTTGGGAGGAGGGAGTGGGTGAGAAAATGTAACGGCCTCGACCGAATTACACTTCTTATGTGGGGGCTCAGCACTGATTCCTCCATTAGATTCCCACCCTGGGGATTTGAGGTGAGCTACAACATGGGTTTTTGAGTTGAAGGATCTTGCTGAGAAGTGAAGGGTGTTGGCTATTATGGTAGTTACTGTTGAGAGGGCCCAAAGGATTCTACAGTATTTCTTGTGGGCTACTCCTTGGTGATCGTCACCATCTCCTCAGTCTCCATGTCGAACCTATGATCCACATCCCAAAAATCCTCCCATTGCTTATAACTGGACATGCCCTCAAAATTGAAGATGGTTTTTCTAATATCCTGCCTATATTTCCAATAGGCTTCAATCTTTTCTATGCTCTAGTTCTTGTGCATAGGGCTACTCTGAGTCCTCTTTTCAATGTGAGGGCAGGGTCATACCTGTGATGGACAAGGTGGAATAACTCTCACTTTGGAATTGGGATGTCACTGAGCTCGATGAACATTTCGGGTGACTCTACCTTAGGGGACTACCTATCTTCAAAAAATTTTCCTATACTCATGTTGGCAAGAGTGTGAAACTTTGTTTCAAACTAGAGTGGAGGCCATCGTCCCATCTGGGTCATACCTCCACGAGTCTTGGATAATGGAAAAGTCATAGGAGGCCAACTTTTGTTTGAGCAGATGCTTCACTTTACGTCTAATCATAGTAATTCCTCCCATTCTCAAGGGGAGGTCAAAAAGTTCCTTCTTCTTCCGACCAGAGCCGAATTCAACATCCAGGAGTACCAACTACCTGGCTATCATTAGACCCACTACATATGTTGTGAGGACCCTAGAGAGCATGAAGGATTCGTCATGGAAACCATGAATCTGAATCATAGAATGCCCCACCCTGAAAATAGTCGTAAGGGTACATGGGATTTGCAAGGATGGACTGGACAAAGATATTCATCGTATTGTTGACCCCTTCTGGGTTAAATTTGTGTAGGAGGGGCTCCACAAAAGAGTTAAAAAATTCATATACGTCCGATGAGCGAGACAACACATGAGTCCAAGTGGACACTAGAATGATATTTTGGGGGTCTACCTCCACATCCCATAGTTGTTAGATCCATCTTCTAGCTGAGGTGCTGGGAATTCAGATATAAAATGAGGTGCAAAAAATATGAGGAAAACCTGAAGGTAGAGCTTATGGGGAACATTGTTAACTACTTGAAAATAGACTCTGAAATGACTTCAACGAAGACAAAGCGGTACGTTTGCTCTTTTTTCATGGACCTCATTCTGAAAAGGGCCGTCATTTTCCAATCATGGACATTTTGGTCTAAATCTTGGCCAAAAATAAATGTTAACATGGAGCAGGTGTCTTAACAATCCACCATTAGTGACTTTAGGGGAATGGGGAATCCTGTGGTTCTCGAACCGCCTGAATCTGTTTGTCTCAACTCCCTATTGAGGAATGAAGATTTGTTTTATCATTAAGCCTAGATGCTTTGGAGCTTGGCCATGTTATAAAAACTGGATGTTGGGTTGTATAATGGGGCCAATATGTCTCTAATAGCTTGAGGTATGATTACCACCTTTATGCTTCTACCCTGGATAACATTGGTGTCGGTATTGAAACAACTTCGACACATCTGTACGAGCTTTGGGTACAGGTACACGAGAGGCACCATATATTGAGTGAGTTTTGTGCTCCATATTCTTGAACCAAAAGACTCAAAATTCCCCAGGTTAAGGGAATATGGCATGGACTGCCTCCCTCACAGCTTTGGGATTTTTTACTGAGAACAAGGTCAAAGACATCGTGGGAAAAGTCTGTGATTATGGAAGGGTCGCTGAACTGTGATCCCCCATCAGGGAACCTCAACCTTGGGTGAAGAGGGTGTGGGGGAATAGGTTTCCCTACTTAAGAATTCGCTCATGATGTGGAGCTAGAAGTCGCCATGGTAGATTTCAGAACTTGGATAAGACTTTGATTTTTCACTACTAAAGACTCGGAGGTTGGGAAAAAAAATCTTAGCATTTGAAATGAATTTTTTGGATGCTCTGATGCAGCCTAGAATTTACCAGATAACACCCTATTCACGCTGGCACATCACTCAGCCTAGACTGAGTGCTCACCTGAAGCGAGCAAAGGTACCAGGTCCCTCTTTAGGGTTTTTGTAGCAGGATGTTAGCGTGACGAAGGAAGAAACACATAGATCCATAACTAATCGATCATTCTACAATGCATGCTACATTCAGATCTATGAAAACAAGTTTAAACAATAATAATGATTGGATAAAAAACATGCACTACTCAATTACACACAGGAATAACACTTAGGTTCGGCCAATATCTTCCATCTATTAATACCACATAAGCTCCTTACAATAATGAAAATCTATACCGATGTGTTCATGGATCTGATATAGTAATCCAATCATGTGCGCATACCTCTATACCTTCATACATCCATCTCTCTCTGTGTATATTCTACTATGCTCTTCATATCATATATATAGGGTGGGGACTTTCCCTTCACCACTTATCTATCCTAGAAATAGGCCGTATGCTATTAGTAGCCACGTGTCATTTACAAGCATAATGCAAGTGAGCTAATCTATAGACCTTTTATAGTTAACTAAAGTGACAATCCTATTCTTTTCTCGTCTCAATGAAAAATGCTTGATCCGATCCTCTAAAGATAGACAATGCATGACGCACACGTCTCTACATCATCGGTGTGTTCCGCACACCATCTTCTAAAAATAGGTCTTCATGCTCAAAATCAGCTAAGTCCTGGATGCTGAACTTGCCCTCCGGCATGCGGGTTCTTCCTGTCCCTCAGTGCCCTTGATCCTGGCCTTCTCTCCTGCGCGGACGTCTTTTGTGATCTCTAACAAGTATTCTCCGATCAACACACTCTAATCTTTGTCTTTAATAAACACCTTAACTTATGTATCATAATGGATCATGCATATATAGAGTCACATCATATAATGATCCTTTTGGTTTAATGACCCTAAGCACCGAAATTTAGGTTTTCTAAGAGAATTTGCATCAATTCTTTGATCATTTTTCCCAAATATTTTAGAGAGATGATAGATCATTAACTTTGGGAAAAACTGGGAAGGTGCACTTCCTTAAAAACTTCAAAAAGAGGAAAGGGTGTCACCTCGAGGGACACTTGTCCGAAGACACTTATTGAAAGGGGCGAAAAATAAACAAGGTAAAAGGTGAGGAAAAGTCAAAGGCTATACATATGATACAATACTTAAAAATGAAGAGAATCAATGGGGAGGCTTTCGATGAATCCCATTTATCAGAATTGTTAGGGGGTCCGATTCCATGGTCTCGAGTTCAAAAGCATTGTGCTACTTACATGTGCTGATTTTAAAGGGTGCTGTCCATAAGGGGTTGAAATTTCCATGATTTCCAAGCTTGACAGATCTTGCATCCCATTTCAAAACCATGGTACCAACTCAGAATTTAGGTTCTAACATTTTTTGATCAAACAAGGTTTTCACCACCTACTAGTAGTTGATCATGGCTTCATGAGTGGCCTCTTGCTTCTCTTAGAGATCTACTAGCTCAGCAAGTCTTACTTACATTTTCCCGTTCTCCTTTATTCCCAATTTATTTTAATAGTTGTAATGCCGATATTTCTATGGTGATTGACATCACAACACTTTTCCTGTAAACCATCTCATATGGCAAGGCTTTCAGGATTTGTTTAGGCGTGATTCGATCATCCTATAAGGCTATTTTGACATGTTCATGCCATAACCTCTTATGCTCATTTCCCATCCTTTTTATGAGCCTGATCATATTTTTGTTGGTGGATTATGCCAAACTATTTCCTTGCAGGTAATAATTGGAGGATGTTTTTAGATAAATCCCATGCCTTACAGTGAAGGCAGATACTTTGGCCCCCTAAAAGGCCTTAACATTATTTGATATAATAGTACGGGGGGGGGGGGGGAGGGGGTTCGAATGGGTAGCGATATCTTGTAGGAGCTCCAGAATCACGTTCTCCATGGCCTCTTTTGGTGGAAATGCTTCTACCCATTGAGTGAAGTAATTGGTTGCAGTGAGGATCCATTTGTGCCTGTTGTTCGAAGTTGGGTTGACCATATCGATGAAGTATAGACCCTATTGTGCAAATGGTTCCTCAATTAGGATGGGGTTAAGAGGTAATTTCGCATTCCTCCAAAAGCCCGTATAAACTTTATAAATCTTGTATCTGTTTGTCTCTACCTGACAGTTAGCAAAAAATATTGGCCAAAAGTATCCTACATGCAAGATTTTTATAGTTGTGGTTCAGGTAGAAAAATGGCCTCCCGAGCTCCCATGGTACAACTCATGTAAGACCCTTTCAATTTCTTGTTTCTCCAGGCACCTGAGCAAGATCCTGTCAAAATTTATTTTGAAAAGGAAATCATCAATCATGGTGAACTTAGATCCCTATTTTCTATAATATCTTCTCTTTTTAAGGGGGAGATGGCTTGGGTACTTCCATGTCTACATGAAGCGGATCCTATCTGAGACCTATCTATTAGAGTCACTTTCTTGGAGATAGAGTATCTTCTTGGGCTCTTCATTAGTCAGGGGCATGGGGTCTTGTGTAAGATATTAACATAGGCCTCTTCCCCGAACCAACTTTGTAGGTTTCACTCTCAATGTCATATTCTAATATATTAGTGATCCAATTAGCTCTTTTATATGTTATCTCACCCTTTGTTATATATTCCTTGACACTAGAGTGCGCCGCCATAACCTTGATTCTACTATGGGTGATAAGGTTCCTAAATTTGTTAAGACCCTTGACTATAGCCTAAGCTTTTCTTTCTACAAATGTATACTTGGTTTCATAGTCAGGGAGAGTTTTTGAGAAGAAGGTGACCAGATGTTACTCTCCTTGAGGCTCTCCCTTCTTTGTCAACATGGATGCTACACTATGCTCAGGTCCCATATGCATACATGATGAAATCCTTTGAGAAGGTGGGGTTTCATAGCACCGAGGTGGATGTGATAGCCCCCTTAATTACCTTAAAGTCCTGACGACCTTTAGCGGTCCATTTGAAGTTAAGATCACTCTTGAGAATTAACGTGATCAAGCGGATTGTCCTGACAAAGTTTGAAATTAACTTTCTGACAAAATTGATCTTTCCTAAGAAAGATTGGACCACTTTCTTGTTGACAGGAAAGGGTAGTCCCAGAATGGAACCAACTCTTTCTGGATCAATAGATATTCCTTCCTTTGAAATAATGTGTCCCAGGATTTTACGCTGCGGTACTCTGAAAACACATTTCCTTGGGTTTAAAGAGATCCCTAATTCTTGGCACTTCTCGAATATGGCCTCCAAGACATCAAAATTATCCTCCACCATTTTGGTAAATAATGTGAGATCATCTAGGTATATGATAATTACGTTATTGATCAACACTCCAAACGCGACGTTCATGGCTCTTTGAAAGGTAGCTCCATCATTTATGAGTCCAAATGAAATTTTCACGTATATGAAGGTTCCCCAATTTGTCATGAAAGTGGTCTTATGTTGGTCTCCTTCTATGAGTCATATCTGGTTATAGCCCAAAAATCCATCTAATAGAGAGAACCTTTCTAAGCCTGCAATTGTTTGTAATAACTTCTCCATGGAGGGTAAGTGATAATGATCTTTAAGGAACACTCTATTTAGGTCTCTGAAATCTACACAGAGCCAAATTTCATCCGTTCTTATTCCTTATTAGAACTAGGTTAGAAACCCATGTTGTGTGCTTGATAGGGAAGATTATTTTGGCCTCTAGGAGCTTTCTGAGTTCCTCGGCCTTGAGGGATTCTATCTTTGGGTTCACGGTCCATTGCTTCTGGCACACAGGATTAGTTCCTTCTTTGAGGTCAATGGTGTGCTGGATGATATCCTTGTTATAACCATATAGGTCATCATACGTTCAAGCCATCACTTTGTTTTTAAGTTATGGAGCTCAATTACTTCAGATTAGCATGCATTGTAAAACTTGTTGGAAAACACAGTAACTATCATCAGTTATGGAGGGACTGGAATCAGTCACCTATGACCAAAATTAGTCAAGAAATGAGGAACCGACATCGGTTATGTCTAACCGGCGTCAGTTACCGGTGTAAGAGTGTTTTATTTAACTCTTGGGAATTAAATCTATTTTTAGTATTAAAGCAAATCTATTGATTGTAATTGCATGGCTAAGTGCCCTAAGTTTGTATATGCCTATATAAGAATGAAAGATAGGGTTTAGAAGTAGAAGAATTGTAAGAATAATTGTGAGAGAGAGAATTCTTGGAGAGGAAGAAAAATCTTGAGGGAAAGAAAGTACTGTACATCCCAGAGGTGTGGAATATTGTAAATCTTCACTGTATATCTTGTCAAAGCTTTGGATAATAGATAAGCTTGTTTCTTGGTGGGTGTAGCCCAAACTGGGTGAACCACGTTATATCAAGTGTTGATTTGTATCTCTTGTTTTGTGTATTTATTTTGGTAGAATATCAATTTTTATTTTCATGTATGCTTAGATCTGATATATTATCTGTACAACTGGTGTGCTAACCCCAACAACTAGTATCAGAGCTTTGTTTGAGGGTTTTGTGTGTTGACAGATTTACTCATAGAGGGCTTTCTACTTAAGTGGGAGCTACAACTATGGCAGAAGAAAATAAATACAAGGTAGAGAAGTTTGACGGCTGAAATTATCAAATATGGAAGATGCAGATTGAAGATTATCTGTATCAAAGAGATTTGTATTTATCGATGGATGAGAAGTCTAGACCTACAATGATGACTGATGAAGAATGGAATATTCTTGACAGAAAGGCTCTAGGATCTAAAAGATCGATCCTGACAGCATATGTGGCTTCTAATATTACAGAAGCGACTTCTATGGTAGAGTTAATGGAATCTCTTACTAATTTATATGAAAAACCTAGTGCTTCAAATAAAGTTTATTTGATGAAGAAACTATTTAGTTCTAAGATGCATGAAGGTGGATCTAAATCTAGTCATTTGAATGATTTCAAATCTATTTTAAATCAGTTAAAATCAGTTGATATACCGTTTGATGATGAAGTAAAGGAACTTTTAATCTTATGTTCTTTGCCTAATAGTTGGGATAAATTGGTAATGGTTGTTATTAATACAACATCTGCTAATAATGTTTTGAAGTTTGATGATGTGGTTAGTATAATCTTGAATGAAGAAATTCACAGGAAGAGTACAGAGGAATCATCATCTGGGAATCTTTGAATGTAGAAAGTAGGGGCAGGCAGAAGGAGAGATCCAAGAGTAAGAGTAATGGAAAATAAAAGTCAAAGGATAGCAGATCTAAATCCAGAGGTAAGGGAATTACTTGTTAGAAATGTGGAAAGAAAGGAAATGCAAAGAAAGATTGTTGGTCAAAGGATAAAGAAAATCAACAGCCAGACAAAGGTAAAGAAGCAAATCTTGCTGCATATGAGGTATTGCAAGATGCTCTTATTATTTCTTTAGATAATAGAATTGAATCATGGGTTTTAAATTCAAGATCTCCTTTCCATGAAACCTCTAATAAGGGTTATTTCAGAAATTATGTCCAGGGCAATTTTGGGCATGTTTATTTGGGTGATGATGAACCTTGCAGTATTACTGGAAAAGGGGAAGTTCATTTTAAATTACATAATGGAATACATGGGTATTGAAAGATGTGAGGCATGTGTCAAATCTTAGGAGGAATCTCATTTCTACAGGGCAACTAGGTGAGGCTGGTTGCATGGTTACTTTTATAGGAGACTCTTGGAAATTCACCAAGGGTGATTTTTTTTGTGGCAAGAGGTATTATCTACTTGTGTTACTAATTTCTTTCCTACATTATCTACTTCAGATTCTGATGCATGTATGTGGCATAATAGGTTGGGTCATATGAGTCAAAAAGGAGTGCAGATCTTAAAGGTTAATGGTAAGTTATCAGATTTGAAAGATTTAGATCTTGATTTCTGTGAGCATTGTATCTTTGGAAAGAAAAAGAGACTGAGCTTTCTCAAAGTTGGGGCAGCTAAGAAGGATAAAAAATTGGAACTTGTACACTCAGATCTGTGGGGACCATCTCAGGTAGCTTCTCATGGAGGATCCCAGTATTATGTTACTTTCATTGATGATGCTACAAGAAAGGTATATGTTTATTGTATTAAACATAAATCTGATGTTTTTAAAACTTTTAAAAGATGGAAATCTATTATTGAGAATGAATCAAATTCAAAGTTAAAATGTCTTAGATCTGAAAATGGTGGTGAATACTGTAGCAAGGATTTCAATGATTATTGTTAAGTTAAAGGGATATGTAGAGAAAGAATGGTTCCAAGAACACCACATGAGAATGGTGTTATAGAGAGAATGAACAGGACAATCATGGAACGTGCTAGAAATATGAGGATACATTCTAGATTTCCCTTGCAGTTTTGGGCAAAAGTAGTGGATACAATGGTGTACTTGATCAACCATAGGCCTTTAACAAATCTAGATGGAGGAATACCAGAGGAATATTGGAATGGAAAAGAGGTAGATTTATCTTTTTTTAAAGTTTTTTGGTTCAGAAGCTTTTGTGCATGTTGATAAGGAAAATAGGAAAAGGTTGGATGCAAAATCTAAAAGATCCACTTTCATTGGTTATGGATCTGGTGATTTCAAATTTTGTTTTTGGGATTTAGAGAATTCTAAAATTATTAGGAGTTGTGATGTTGAATGGAATGAAAAGAGAATGTACAAGGATCAAATTTTGGCACCCAAGAACGAACCGGTTGAGAATTTTGTGAAAGAAAATGAACTCTCGGATTTAAAAGAAATACCGACAGGGTTACATAGTAACCAGCGTCGGTTGAACCCTGACCGACATCAGTCAGAAGAACTAGTATCGGTTACAGAAGAATCTAACCGACATCAGTTAGCAGAACTGACATCGATCACTGAAAGATTATAATACAAATTCCCAGGAGGCCTAGAATGAGCCTCGAGTACCCCAAATTCCTGTGAGAAGGTCACAAAGGGTAAGAAAACCTCCAGAAATATTTAAACCTTCTCTATTTTATTTATTATTGACTGATACTGGTGAACCAGATATTTTTGAAGAAGAAATGCAGGATAAGACCCACGTGCAGTGGGAGCATGGCATGGATGAGGAGATGGACTCCTTAGAAAAAAATCAAACTTGGGATTTGGTTAAGTTTCCAATAGGTAAGAGGACATTGCAGAACAAGTGGGTTTACAGGATCAAGGAAGAAGAGAGTGGACATATAAGGTACAAGGCTAGGCTTATAGTAAAGGGATTTACACAGAAAGAAGGTGTTGACTTTGGTGAAATATTTTCTCTTGTTGTTAAGATGATTTCTATTCATACTGTATTGAGTTTAGTTGCAGTAGAGGATTTGCATTTAGAGAAACTAGATGTCAAGACAAATTTCCTTAATGGTGATTTGGATGAAGTGATTTATATGCAGCAACCGCTTGGGTATGAAGTCAAAGGTAAGGATAAAATGGTGTGCAAATTGAAAAAGAGTCTATATGGGCTCAAGCAAGCTCCAAGGAAATGGTACATGAGGTTTGATAGATTTATACATGAGCATGGTTACTTGAGATGTGAATCTAAACATCGTGTTTATCTCAAGAAGCTTGGAAATGGGAGCTATATTATTTTTTTATTGTATGTGGATGATATTCTTATTACATGATATAATATGTAGGACATTGGTGAGCTTAAGAGAAATCTAACTCACACATTTTCTATAAAGGATTTAGAATCTGCAAAAAGAATCCTTGACATGCAAATACATAGAGACATGAAAAACAAGAAATTGTATTTGTCTCAGAAGAATTATATCTACAGGGTGTTAGAAAGGTTCAAAATGTAGAATGCAAAACCTGTTAGTACACCTATGGCTGGACACTTCAAATTGAGAAAATATCAGTGTCCTACATCACAAGAAGAAGTGAAATACATGACATGAGTACCATATGCTTCAGGAGTTGGGAGTCTCATATATGCTATGGTCTATACTAGAACAAACATTGCATAGGAAGTGGGAGTGGTGAGTAGATATATGGCCAATCCAGGTAAAGAGCATTGGAAAGCAATCCAATGGATACTCAGGTATTTGAGAGGGACATCTAGCATGTATTTATGCTATGGAGGTTTGTATATCTCATTGTGTGGCTATGTGGATTTAGATATGGCTAGATATCTGGATGGTAGGAGGAGCACTACTGGATATATCTTTACAGTAGGTGAGACAGTAGTTAGTTGGATTTCAAGATTGTAGAAGATTGTGGCTTTGTCTACTACAGAGGTAGAGTATGTTGCAGCTACAGAGGCTAGCAAGGAGATGATATGGATGAGTAGGTTCATGAAAGAGTTGGTAAAGGAACAAGATGGTTGTAAACTGTTCAGTGATAGAGTGTAATTCATTTGGCAAAAACTCAGCGTTTCATTCAAGAATGAAACACATTTAGTTGAGGTATCACTTCATACAATAGGTATTGGAGGATGGACTGTTGAATTTGGAAAGACTCATATGAGTGAGAACCCTATGGATATGTTAACAAATCCGTTAGCAAAGGAGAAGTTGGAGCTACACTCTACTTCTGTTGGTCTTTGAGTTTGAGACTTGAGGAGGAAGAAACAAAGCTAAAGGAGGATCTAAGAATGACGATGTACATGTATGGTGTAGTAATTATTCTCGAAGTGGGAGATTGTTAAGTTATGGAGCTCAATTACTTCAGATTAGCATGCAATGTATCACTTACTGGAAAACATAGTAAACATCATCGTTTATGGAGGGACTAGCATCGGTCACCTATAAAAGAAATCAGTCAAGAAATGAGGAACCGACATCGGTTATGTCTAACCGACGTCGGTTACTTGTGTAAGAGTGTTTTATTTAACTCTCAGGAATTAGATCTATTTTTAGTATTAAATTAGGTCTATTGATTGTAATTACATGGTTAAGTGACCTAAGTTTGTATATTCCTATATAAGCATGAAATCTAGGGTTAAGAAGTAGAAGAATTGTAAGAATAATTGTGAGAGAGAGAATTCTTGGAGAGGAATAAAAAGCTTGAGGGAAAGAAAGTAATGTACATCTGAGAGGTATGGAAGATTGTAAATATTCATTGTATATCTTTTCAAAGTTTTGGATAATATATTGGCTTGTTTCTTGGTGGACGTAGCCCACATTGAGTGAACCACGCTAAATCTGGTGTTGATTTTTATCTCTTGTTTTGTGTATTTTTTCTGGTAGAATACCGATTTTATTTGCATGTATGCTTAGACCTGATATATTATCTGTACAACCGGTGTTCTAGCCCCAACATTTGTTATACTTATGGCATAGAGCCAAAAGTCTTTCCCTTTCCCTTTGGGTGACTAATCTCCCAATTTTTAGCTTCCTTCTATTAGTCACTTCTAGCTTGAGGTAATCCTCCTTAACCACTGCGAACTTCCTTTGATAAGTATTAACATCATTAGAATAAAAAAGGCTCTTCGGTGTTATTAACCATTTTGGAAGCTTGTTTGTATTCAACTGAATAATCTAATCTCCATAAGATTATTTAATTTTGGGTTGTTTTTGGTTTTACAAACTCATTGGATTACTGGAGGAAGATTAAAATATATCAGCCATTGTTAAAAACTAGCTAGTGATCAACGTTATCGGGTATAGATAGGCGGATGATAAATTTTATTATAATTTCATTTACTATCAAGTCCTGGATCAAGTTGAGTTGTGACCCGATTAAATTCATCCTATCAGCTTCCATATTTTTGTTTCGATGAATAACCTCGATATTAAAGGATTCAAAATATTCGATGAGATCTCACACCTTGTGTTGATAGGACCTAACTCTCAATTTTTTTGTGGCAATGGTGATCCTTAGTTATGTCACCACTAACTCTGATTTCGAAAAGAATCTCAACTTCATTATGCCTTCCTTTCGTGCCATGGCTAAGACATGCACTAAGGCTTCATATTCTACTTTGGTGCTGGTACAGGAGAACACAAATTGAAATGCCTGGAGTATCCTCTTTCCACTTGGTGATGATAAGCACATCCCAGCTCCTGAGCCATTTTTTCTTATAGCTCCATCAAAATGCAGGGTCCATATATGAGAATCCCTGATGGGGATCCCTTCTCTTCTATCCTATCCTTTTATCACCTTTGGAATCATGGAGTTTTTGTCGAAGAAGACATAAGTTCCCAAATAAGTTGAATTGAAGTTCCTGAATGGATCGCAGGGGGGAGGTCGGCTAAACAACTACCAATTTTATGGCTACCATTCTCTATATATGATTCTTCCTCTCAGTTTATTAGGGCATGGAAAACCTCAAATCCTAAGACCTCTTGGTCTATTATATGTTCCTCAACAAGGGGTTCTGATAATACCTTCATCTTAGATCCATACTTGGTCCATAGAATCAGATGGGACCAATCAAGAGACATATAGCCTCCTATCTTGGCCATGAAATCATGGGATATACATAGTTCGAAGAATGATGGAACGTCAACTACTACTATATTCTGTGGAACGGTTATGTTCGGACAGGAATAAAGCTACAATGGGAGCCCCTTGATAGCCCCTATGGTTTGGACTGATTTTCCATCTAACTGCATGAATATTTTCCTTAAGGGCTCATATTTAATTCCCAAGACATCCACAATTGCTTTGGGCATGACCGTAGTGCTTGTGCCAGATTCTATCATGGAGTTATGTAATAATTTCCTACCTATTATAAGAGTCATAAAAAGGGGGTTGGGCCTTGTTTTACTTCTCCCTTATAATTTAACAACACAACTTATGTTGGGGACTGAATTGATTTTACTTGCTCTTTCTCTTTCCTGGTGGTGGTTAGGTCATCATTTGATTTCAGTGCTTCTTGAAGCAACTCCTTTTTCTATGGAATTCCCAGAAATCCCATAAGGATGTGTTAGTTGGCATTTTCTTGAGTTACTCGACCACATTTATCAGTCCGGGTGATGATGTCTTGGATAGTGGTTGGTGTTTCATTCTTTTGATTACAGGATGGATGGAACCCTACTTCTAAATAATTATTGGGGATTCTTTTACAACTGTCGACAGTGGGACTGTGATGGTTGAAGGCTCTTTTTACATCCCACTAGTTGTAGCCAGGATAGGAATGACCACCTCCATCATCCTTCTTTTGAGGTGAGTGTTGTAATTAAATTGAATTGGGTTAGAGGTAGATACCTTATTTGTAAATATGAATTCCTCTCCTTCTACCCATGAGAAAAATGCGTGCTCGGGTGCGGTCTCCGCTTCTTTATCCAGGGACATCCCTTGAATTTGCGCAATAAGGGCTACATTTTAAACTCCCGTGGACTGGTAAGGTCTTGACGCGTTTACATTATAGCTTTCCCTTACTCTTTGTTCGGATATATTTTGTTGTAAATTGCCTTGGGGATAGTCTCTTGGAATATGAGTATTATAAGGGAAGCACCATGCGTTGGCGTCTTTCACCAATTTGTTTTCCCTGGGTACCATTTCCCTTCAGCTATTGGGTGGGATGGTCTGAAGTGGTGTTGGCACCAAGACGATTTGGTTAGAAAACTACACTGAAGGTGGCCTCTAGGTGTTTTTATGTTGTGGGGAATATGCAGGTCTGCCACCTTGATAGCTTTGAAAATTTTATCTTAGGTAAGCACTCTGATTCCTTTTAAGATTTACTATCTCATTAGAAAAGTTTCTGAGGATATTTTTAACTTCCTCCATCTTAGGATAAGAATATGATGACATTGTAGTGGGGATACAATTTGTATGAGAGGATGGGTAATTATATATGGAATTAGGGGAATGGGTAGAGCTCGTGGTCTATGCTTGTGGAAGGGGAGATATTTCGGGGTATATCGGTAAAGGGGATCTTGGGGGAAGATTACTAGCATCTATTAAATTGTTCTCAGCTTGGACCACAATATCATATGCTTGTGGTAAAGAGTCCACTCCTAATGATTTAATCATCACATAAATATCTAAATTTAGAGATTTCAAGTAAAAGACAATAGCCATACCTGTAGGAGGCCTTTCTAGAACAATAATCCTTTGCCACGTTTTATGAAATCTAGTGTTAAAATCAGTCATAAGTTCTTGTAAACCCTTATTGATGTTGATGAGTTACTGTATGAGTGGATATCTATCTCCTTTATCAGTGAAACTTATTACCAAGACATTTCCCAGTTGGTCCCAAGTGCCAATAGAATTAGGGGTTAGGGACTAGTACCAATCTAGAGCCTTACCTTTAAAGGAAGAAGCTAGTAATCACAAGGATACATCTTGTTCCTGTCGACACTAAAATTTTCCTCCATAATTTCTATTTCATTAATGTATGTATTAGGAATAGGATGTTGTTAAGTATAATTAGCAGTAGCGTCTGATAGAAGATAACGGCGCTGTCACTACGGTTCCGCCAATAATGTGGAGTACGGTAACAGTCAAAGTACAATAGGAATGTTGTAAAAAGTAAATATTTGTCGTAAGTGGTCCGGTAATGTTAAAATGTCAAAGTTTGGGTAATTATAGAAGTAGGGTCTACATGATTAGGAATTAGAAATAAGGACAAGGAGTGAGGTCATAATATTTTGTGTATTTTATTTGTAAAAAGTCTAAAAATGTGGAACCCATGTAAAATGATAAGGTTTATCTTATCTTAAAAGATAAGCTTACATGTACAGATAAGAGTTAAGGTATGGAATATGATTCGTCAGAGTGGATTTCTTATCCTATCTTAGAGATAAGATGGATAAGCCTGTAAGTTCTATAAATAGAGAGACCACCCCCCCCTCATTTAGCATAGAAAGAAGTAGTGAGAAATATTGTAGGAAGTGTGTGAAGGAAGACATCAGTTAAAGGTGTATTGAAGAAGCCATTAAGAGGTGTAATTGTAAAGTTTCTCCCATAGTCTTGGTGAAAGGCAAGTTAAGTCAATAACACTTGAAGTACCTCATGGGTGAGATTGTAACAATTTCATGTTAATATTATAATTTACTTTGATATTTCAGATTTGTCATCATTCCGTCTTATCATGGTCGATGGTATTCTTGTGTTATATTGTTGTTTTGTTTCCAGATTACATCCACCAAACTAAAGGCTGTGCATTAGTAAATAATCATAGCACGAGGAGTTCCCGGTGAAGAATTATCATAGTGCCGGATTGGTGATGACATTTTGGTTCTGTTGCCGGGACCATTCCTCGTTGGTGAATTTTCTGGAGAGATATTCCCACTTAGTCAAAAATCAATTGGAGGGTAACCTTGTTTTTTACTGTGCATAGTAGTTACCATGGTAAAGTCATTTTTTGCCATGAATAGTAGTTACCATGGTAAAGTCATTCTTGCTGGGAATAGTATTTACCGCAGTAAATTCACTTTTTACCGTGAATAATATTTACCGCAGTAACTTCACTTTTTACCGTGAATAGTATTTACCGCAGTAATTTCACTTTTTACCATGAATAGTGTTTACCACAGTAAAGTCAGTTTTTTACCGCAGTAAGTCAAGTTTTACCATAGTTACCATGGTCATTTCTATTTTACTGTAGAAAGGTATAAAAGTCACTTTCTATTACAGTGATTCCAATTATTTGTGCACATAAGTCTTGTTGATTGTACTTGTGGGTTGGTATTTCACGGTGGTTACTTTTGAAAATGGGAAAGATTCCTATTTTTTCAGCTCAATCTAATGAAGATGCTTCTTCTTTCATTCAAGATTTTAAATGATCTTGTATTTGTAATGGCCTCATAAGAAGGGAACAATGGACTGAATTTTTTCCTACCTTTTTTGGATGGTTCAGCACTTAGGTGGTTTGAAACACTAGGTGATAATGTGAAAAATTCATGGGATTTATTAACTAAAAGTTTTCTTGAAGAATTTGGTGAGCAACAGAAATATGCAAATCTCATGATCGAGGTCACAAAGCTAGCCCTAGGAGAGAAGGAGAAGATAAGGGATTATCATGCTCGTGTTCTATAGCTAAGGAGGAAGCTCGATGCCCAGATCCGGAAGGAAGGATTAGCGGATGGGTTGATGAATGGCGTGGATAATCTCCTATGTAAGCACTTCATTCTTGGGATGAAGCCAGAGATCAGAAAACGAGTGAAGTATGACTGCCCAGCTACCATTGAAAAAGCAAAGGAGATTGCAAGAAGGCAAGAAGAAAGCATGGAAGAGGAGCTGAAAGAAATTGTTGCTAAAGTAGAGCCTACACCAGCACCTTTGGTCCATAATCCACAACCACTCCCGGTGAGCACAAATATTTCTCCTAGTACATCTACTGAGTATGAAGATCTACTCAAAAAGATGGGTCAGTTAACTATTAATCTTCTTCAAGGAAAAGAATTTAGTTCTCAGGGAGGAGATAGAGGTCCAAAAAGAAATATTTCTGAAGTTGTTTGTTATGGTTGTTATAAAAAGGGTCATTATAAGTATAATTGTCCAGATAGAGCTTCTACATCTGGTACAAAAAGATAATGATAAAGGAAAAGCACCTGTGAATTCTTTTGATGTAGTAGATAAGAGCAGAAATAATGAAGTAGATTTGTTTGTAACAAAAAGAAAGAAAGAAAAAGATAATCAAGATGGAAATGATCCTAAGAAGATGAAAGGAGAAACTAGTAAGAAACATAGGAGAAGAAAGTTGGGTGTGCAAGATTTTCTGATTTCATAGGGGCAAGGACCATACTCCATCTTGGAAGATATGTCCAAAAGGCCTGCAAATATTACATATGGTCAACTCTTGGCTATGTCTTCGGAGAAGAGGCGGGAGCTGCGAAGTGGACTCAATGCTCGACGAAGAAAGGAGGTTGAGGTCCCTGTTTTGGAGGCAAAGGAAGATCCTTATGCTCCACAAGCTAAGGTATTATGTAATGGTATTTCAATTTATGATGTATTAGTTGATGGAGGTGCTGCAGTTAATGTAATGACTGAGTCTGTAATGAATATGTTGGGTTTAAAAATTGATCGCCCTTCAACACTTGTGTTAAGGTCATTAAATAAAGGAAAAACTAAACTAGAAGGTGTAGTTTCAAATGTGGAAATATCTGTTATGGGTGTTGTATGTGTGGTAGACTTTTAGGTGATGAAAAAATGGTATTGTTGCGTACCCAATGTTGCTGGGAAGACCATGGCTAAGGAGAGTTCATGCAAGGAACTACTAGAATGAAGGTTTCATGACACTTGGACGTGGTAGAGAGAGGGTGAAGATAAATGTGATCCCTCGGCATCATAAAGCAGAACCTATGGATTCAAGTGATGAAACTGATGATTGGACATCCTCTGATTACTCTAGTACTAGTGAAGTGGACACTGAAGATGAAGAAAGTGAGGTTAATGTTTCAGTCATGAATATCCTTCCAGTCACACCAACTCATGACCCCATAAAATTATCTGAAGAAGAAGTTGATGATCATCTCCAACAAATAAAGATTGGTGATGCTGTGATGGAGAGTGAGAAGGAATCCTACCTCCAGCTCTTTCGAAGGTACATACACCTATTCACTTTTGATTACAAGGAACTCCATCAAGTAAGTTGGGTAGAACATTCTATTGAGCTACTAGATGGTGCTAAGCCCATAAAGCAAATGCCATATAGAATGAATCCTAATTTTTCCAAGACTGTAAAAGAAGAAATAGACAAGTTGCTTGATGCAGGATTCATATTTGCTGTGGAGAATTCAGAATGGGTTTCTCCCATTGTGATCTCAATAAAAAAGAATGGGAAGCTACGCATTTGTGTTGATTACAGGAAGCTCAATAAGGCAACAAAAAAGGATCATTACCCTCTTCCATTTTCAGTTCAGATCTTGGACGAAGTAGCTGGCTAGGAGTGTTATAGTTTTGCTGATGGATATAGTGGCTACAACCAAGTTCATATAGCAGAGAAAGATCTGCTGAAGACCACGTTCACCACTCCTTGGGGAATTTTTGGTTATAGAGTTATGCCTTTTGGGTTATGTAATGCTCCAGCAACATTCCAGCGTTTGATGAATAGGGTGTTCGAACCCTACATTGGGACCTTCATCAGAGTATTTCTAGATGATTTTTACATCTATGGGAGCAAGTTGGACCACCTGCACCAAATGGAGACAGCATTTCAAAGGTTAGATGAAGCACAAGCCTCACTAAACCCTACAAAGTGTGTCTTTGGATGTTCTAAAGGCGTCTTGTTAGGGCATGTTGTATCCAGAGATGGTATTGGTACCGATCCTGATAAAGTTTCAAAAATCAAAGATTTACCATTTCCTATGAATAGAAGTAAGTTGAGATCATTTTTAGGCCATGTGGGTTACTATAGAAGGTTCATCAAGAATTTCTCAAAGATTGCACAGCCACTAACCCAGTTCTTGAAGAAGGATGTTACTTATGAACTAAGAAATAAGGCGCATGAAGCTTTTAGACAACTGAAGGAAGCCCTGGTGTCTTCACCTATTTTGAAGAATCCAGAATGGAGCAAGCCATTCATTGTGTACGCCGATGCCTCAGATGCAGCACTAGGAAGTACTTTGAGCCAAAAGGATGAAAATGGGAATGAACATCCAATTTACTTTGGGAGTAGACAAATGAGCAGTGCTGAGGTAAATTATACTGTAACTGAAAAAGAGGCTCTGGCTATCATTTTTGCTGTAAAGAAGTTTAGAAATTACTTGCTAGGGCAAAAATTTCTAGTTGTAATAGATCATCAGGCTCTAAAATATATTGTAAATAAGCCTAACCCATCAGGGAGGATAGCAAGATGGATAATTTTGCTACAAGAATTTGAATTTGATATTATAGATAGGCCAGGAAAGAAGCATGTCAATGCAAATGCACTCTCTCGAGCCTATGATGGTTTAGGATCATCTTGTGATGATGATGATTTCCCTGATGTAGCATTGTTATCCCTTGACACAATCCCTAGTGAATACATAGATATTTGGAATTATCTGAATGAATTCAAGTTTCCTGATGGTTCCAATGCAAATACTAAGAGAAAGATTAGTCAAGCCATTCATCCATATTCTATTTTGCATGGAGTATTATTTCGAATAGGACCTGATGGACAGTACAAGAGGGAAGTTGGACGTGATCAAGGGAAGGAACTGCTAGAAGAATTCCACAATGGTACATGTGGAGGGCACTTCTCTGGACAACTTACAGCAAGAAGGATCTTGGATGCAGGTTATCACTAGCCCACTCTTTTTAAAGATTGTTATAATTATTGTAAGACATGTGATATTTGTCAAACACATGGTAACCGTAAGACTTCATCACCTCCATTATGCCCTATTCTTCCACTTGGTCCCTTTGAAAAGTGGGGAATAGACATTGTAGGTCCACTTCCAACTACCTCACACCAAAATAAGTATATTGTAGTTGCCACAGATTATTTGACCAAGTGGGTTGAAGCTAGGCCATTGAAAACAACTTCCATGGATGAAGTGGAAAGGTTCATATATGAACGCATTGTCACCAGATTTGGTTGTCCATTAGAAATTGTAACAGATCAAGGAAGCCACTTCATTAATGAGGTGGTAGAAGCCCTAGTCAATAATTTTTTTATTAAGCACAGGAAGGCAACAACATACAAGCCAAGCACAAATGGACAGGTAGAACGAACAAATTTTGTGTTGTATCAAATTCTAGCAAAAGATGCAGCCTTGCAGGTACATAAATGGGATAAAAGGATTCATGCAGCATTGTGGGCATATAGGGCAACATCAAAGTCAGCAACAGGATACTCTCCATTTCAGTTAGCATATGGCATTGATCCAGTTCTTCCTATTGAGTTTGATATTCCCACTGTGAGAGTTATGAAAAATGAAAGGATGGATGAAAGTGATTCAGTAAAAGAAAGGTTGGTACATCTTCATTTGCTAGAGGAAATGAGGGAAATAGCAAAGGATACAAGCCATAAGAAGAAAATGAAGCAGAAGGAATACTTTGATCAAAAGATCCTTTGGTCTCCATTTCATGTGAATGACTTGGTTCTAGTATATGATTCCAGATACAAAAAAAGAAGACAGAGGAAATTTCTTCCAAAATGGATGGGGCCCTATAAAATATCAGCTGTGCATGAAAATGGTACGTACCGACTGGAGGAATTGGATGGCACTCCCATTACGAAATGGGTCAACCACGACAAGTTGAAGATTTTCCAAGCACCAGAATAGTCTACTCCGAGGACGGAGTAGAAGCTAGGAAGGGGGAAGATGTCGACACTAAAATTTTCCTCCATAATTTCTATTTCATTAATGTATGTATTAGGAATAGGATGTTGTTAAGTATAATTAGTAGTAGCGTCTGATAGAAGATAACGGTGCCGTCAGTATGGTGCCGCCAATAATGTGGATTACGGTAACAGTCAAAGTACAATAGGAATGTTGTAAAAAGTAAATATTTTTCGTAAGTGGTCCGGTAATGTTAAAATGTCAAAGTTTGGGTAATTAGAGAAGTAGGGTCTACATGATTAGGAATTAGAAATATTATATTAGTAATAAGGACAAGGAGTGAGGTCATAAATATTTTGTGTATTTTATTTGTAAAAAGTCTAAAAATGTGGAACCCATGTAAAATGATAAGGTTTATCTTATCTTACAAGATAAGCTTACATGTACAAATAAGAGTTAAGGTATGGAATATGATTCGTCAGAGTGGATTTCTTATCCTATCTTAGAGATAAGATGGATAAGCCTGTAAGTTCCTATAAATAAAGAGGCCACCCCCCCTCATTTAGCATAGAGAGAAGTAGTGATAAATATTGTATGATTAAGTGTGTAAAGGAAGCCATCATTTTGAAGGTGTGTTAAAGAAGCCATTAAGAGGTGTAATTGTGAAGTTTCTACCATAGTTATTGTTTGAAATGCAAAGTGAAGTTAATAACACTTGAAGAACCTCATGGGTGAGATTGTAACAATTTCATGTTGATATTATAATTTACACTAATATTTTATATTTATCATTATTTCGTCTTATCATAGTCTATGGTATTCTTGTGTTATGTTTATTGTTGTGTTTCCAGATTACATCCACCAAACTAAAGAGTTATGCATTAGTTAATAATCATAGCACGAGGAGTTTTTGGTGAAGAATTATCATAGTGCCAAATTGGTGTTGACAATACCATCCCTTGGCTTCTCCATATTTGGCTACCAACCCCTACATCCATTATCTATTTATGTCCTAACAGGTCTTCCACTAGAGTTAGGATGCACTTATATGCTGAATTTGTGCAATGCTTCTTAACACAATTGACGAGATAGGATTTCAAGCACTGCAAGTCTCCTATTGGAAAAATGAGTGGACTCCCTAGAATTTAACATATGAGCACTAGCTGACTCAGAGTTCGCCAATTAGGTAATTAGTGAGCCATTCAGATAGGCCTAATAATTATAGTTCACTGTATGAAAGACCTATAAGATGGAGGTGTTGATGAGAGTTTGGTTCAGAGGACATAAAGACCTCTGCATCTTATCTACCTCATTTTGTAAATACTCGCTAGTAGAGATACCAAAAACCATATCCTCCAACAGCTTCAGGCTACCAACCCCACTTTTTCCTTGATACTTATTCAGATAACCTAAGAAAATAGTTAATCTGGATACAGTACCAAACATAGCACTTCATGAAACCAGTGAGATTTTTGAAAACAGATCTCTTTCATTTGTAAAAACACAATAAAATGTCCCACTTTTTGGTATGTTTTGATACCTTTACAAACATGTAACTTCATTTGACGTTTCAGATTTTATTTGTCTAAAGCTGGGTATCCTAGGAAAATCGTACATGATTCATGAAATTCCACATGAACTATAAAAATGTCATGTGATACCTTAGAGATGTAGAACGTGCCCCATATTTTTTTAGCCTAAAAGTTTGGCAAAAAAAATGGTCGTTTTTTAAATTTTAGTGTCAGGTACGTTGTTTCTTATGTTAAATAAAAGAGGTAAAACTGACTATCCCGATGCGCCAAAAACTTATTTAAATGAAGGCACAGTTATTTTTTCTACCATGAAATTTTAGATTTATGTTCAAAGAGAGTTTAGCATTTTCAGGTCCTATCAAATTCTTAATATTTTCTTGAACTATCATAGGCCGAGAAGGTACAAATAACTAATTTTATGTAGACTAATATTTTAAAATAGAATGACATACATATGTCGTATGCCAATAATATATATTAAACATTTATATCGAAATTACATAGCTTTTTTTCATAGGACACAGAATATTGAGACTTCAAATACACATAACTAAGTTTATTTTTTTCATTTTTTTGATATATTTTTACATATTTTTCGATAATTTGGTTGATTGTGTATGATAGATTGTCTTCTAAAATGGAGCCATATGTTAAGCAAAAAATAAAAAATAATATAGTAAGCTTGAATTTTTTTCCACAGTGAAAATGTCTTATTTTTAGAAAACTCTTAAAATTCCCCCATGTATTTTGTTTTAAAACATTATTGTATAGACCCCCTTGGCTCTCACTTAATTCTTTGGGAACCCTAGATCTATCGATGGCACCTAAGTTACACATATCCTGACATAAATATTTCATCCTTTTGGGAAATGGATCTCTCAACTACCAAAATCGTGCCACTAAAACAAATCACATTTAATTCACTCAACTCCCAAGTACTTTCACTCCTTAATAGAAAAGACCCTTTTGTGGTCATGAATCTTCCTATGCTAGATTGTGGAAGATTCAATTCATTGTTCTCCAATCTTCCATGGCCTTGAATTTGAGGCCTTGTCACTCCTAACAAATCTCCTACTAGGTGCTGCGTAGGAAGTATCGTTATACCAAGTTTAATCAATGTTCCTTCTTCTCACAATTACAAATAAAACTTATCGGCATGTCCTTTGGAGACCCTGCGTGTATTTACTGTTTCCTTAGATATTTCTCAACTAATTTGGGTTGCTTGACCGCATCTCAGACACATGGACAGATGCTCACTAGTTTGAAGGGTCCTGATATCTCCACATTCTACCCCAATTTCTAGAACCAGAACTAGATCACTAGTCTAAGATATCATTATGCATGATAAAACCATACTTTCTCCGACTTTCTATGTTTTAACATACAACGTTCCCAAAGAACTAGTCCCTCAGTTGACACATCCAAGATAGTGGCTGGTATTAATTAGCCTCTACAAAAAAGCTTCTACAATAGGTCCTTTTCTAACCTCTGGAGAGATCTAAGTATGTTAACAACAATGACAAGTTATTCATGGACCCTCACACTGACATCTATTATTGAGTCATTGATATTGGACCACCCTAACCTTTCATGAAGAAATCCCCAATAGCTCGAAGATTATTCCATAACACATGTTATTTTCATCTGAACCAACAGGGATATGCGCTCTTAAGGAATATGAGAATCCATAGAACCATTGATGACGATCATTGTTTATGTATTCTAAGGGTGAAATATTTACCCAACATCCACCAACAAACTATGAAGAGATATTGAACATTGTGTACAAAGATACACATAGTGTGATATATTCCTAGAATTTTGGTTGTGACTGTTCAAGTCTCAAATCAGATGATTGCCATTACATATTATTTACAATAAGAATTATAATTCGAGCATGTACTATAGATGTAAAAGGAAACAAGAAATATGAATTTTTTTTTCATGATAAATGACCTTATTCATCTCAAAACTTATCTTCGTTGATGAATAATTTGTGTGAGGGAAAACATTCATTTTACCAAAACTTTTTAGTGTCATGCCATACTATCTGAAAAGAAAATTACCAATTGATTGTACATTTTTTAATATTATTGCATTGTAAGAAACCTATAACAGTCTATTAGCTTTAACATTAATGGATTAAAAAATGCATATTCATATAGTGTTGAAGAAGTGTTACCATATAATATAATTCCAGGTGATTCTGCAATAGTCTTTGACAGTAGACATCAGTGCTCAGGTTGACATACATCTTAGTTCATGGGGTTTCCTTGAAATGAAATAGGGGGAATCGCAACCCAGTTGTGGACACACAATTGTATTGGGCTACTATATCAGGATGGGATGTGTGGACGACAGGTGAAAAGCAAGGGGGGAAGTGGGAAATATGAAGGATGAGGCGAATAGTTTTAAAATTGTCATTCCTTGGGTGATACATGCTATCAAGGCATAAATTAATAGGAGCATTCAGTGACATTGACACACAGAAGTTATGGATTAGTAAATATGTCATGGAAATAAATTTTGTGTGTTGATACCGTACTTTTATAGAAAAGTATACATTAGTAAGCAATTGTGGATAAAAGACTTATCCTTGAGTAATGCATCTAGATGAGCACCATCAATCGCCTCTACAATGACCCTTCGTTTATGGTGATTACATGGATTAGTTCTATGTTGAAAGCAGAAGAAAAATATAGAATATGGGACTAAATAAATGTGACTTCCAGATTACGTGTCAGAGCATGCTGGCGATAGAAAACCTTTATAATTTGATGTAGGCATTCAAGTATCAACACAGGGGGGTTAATTAGCTAGGCAATATCCTAGCATGTGGGTTCATATTGATGTAATTAAAATTAATAAAATTGAATTTAATATACTAGTAGACATGAGGGGGTGAAAGGGTTTAATTTATTAATATTTTGAATAAGGTATTAGGGGTAGGTTATAGAGGTGGGCCAAAGGAAAGGGAGGTTTAATTTTAAAATAAAACTAAAACATTTGAACTCCTAGTTTTTAAAAGTAAATACCTTAGAATTGCAAAAAGAGTATCATCATAAATTAAATTATCATCTCTTTTTTAATAAAGAAATCTCAATTAAGAGATTCTTAACCAACAAATAATAAGATGGTAGAAAACTAGGATTGAGTATGCTTTTCAACACAAGTGATATTATTTCACTGTCTTAATTATTTGAAGAACTATTGATAAATGATTAAAGCTTAATATTTATAAGGTGCTTGGTACAATATGTATTCAATAGCTTCAAGCTATATTTAGAGAGGAAATGAATATTAAAAAAAATTGAGTGAGAAATATGATTATATTGTATGTTAAATAAATTAGGGTAGAAATAAAAAGGGGTAAATAAAATTGTAACTAAAAAATGGGTAAGTAAGGTACATGGAAATAATAGGGGGTATTTTCATTCTAATAATATAATAGGAGGGGGTAATTATCGATTGAATAATTAGAGGTAAAAAATATAATTAAAGGTATTCTATAATACCCTTCGAACGCACATGATATACCATACTTTTACTAAGTGAACCCCCCGTGCAATTTTTTTTGTTGGAGTCAACTTATATTATATAAAAAAAATTGGTTCATATCATAGGACATTGGGAGAAGCAATGAGGAGATAATTACAAATTAGAAATAAATAAAAAAAATTAATGCCATGTTTGGCATATCTACCATGAACCAAACAACAAATGATTAGAAAGTGATGCAAATTTATCAGAAGGATATGGAAACTCTCATAACATAGTTTGAGATGCAAGAATGGGAACTACTTTCGCAAATATGACCTCGCAGAGACTTCTAACTTATAGATCTATAAATTTAGGGGAATATAGTCTTTGAAAAAAATCTTGAATTGTCCTAGAACAACACACCACATTATTTACATAATTCAACAAAACAAATCATAGAAATAATGTGCCAGTTAGAGAACCAACTAAACGCTTTCCCAAAAATTATATACTTTACAGATAAATTATCCTAAATACAACATATAGCTTATAAAATTATCACCAACCACTCTGAAACCACTTCACCCACACCTCCATTGAAAATGATTATTCGAGGAACAACATGAATATGAGAGTCATAATTAATAGGTTTCCTCAATAAAAATTTTCTACCAACGTCCCCTAATCATGTGAGTCTAATATTATTTCTCGTTCCTACAGGTGTATCAACATTTAATATCATTGTGACAAGTATACACACAAATTTAAAAATCTCATTAAATTAAATGAATGAATTAGAGATAAAAGATCTATCTACTTTCCAAAAACAAATAAAACACATAATATACATTCTAGTTGATGATATGAGCTTCATTGGTCCAAAAATATTTGTTAAAATAAATGACAAATCTTGTCAAGATTTCCCCTCACACAAAAATAAAGCATTTGGTGGATTTTCCATTATCCTTAATGAATACATACGAAAAATAACACCAATACAAGACATCCCCATGTATGTTGGAAATAAATTTGGTCTCACATTATGGGATACCTTTTACATTTTCATTACATTGGATATAGTCTTCATTCAACAAGGGAATGATCCATCACAAATAGAATTTCAAGAACGACTATTTATCCTAAGAAATGTGAACCCTATAATATATGTAGAGACAAAATCATGCATTTGGGTACATTTCTAGGTCCTAATCACCTACTACTATTCATATGATTCCTAAATGAGAAAACTAGCAATTGACAACCATCTTTCACCTCTTTTCTTTGTTTCTAGTATCATTTCTGGTCCTTTATACCCTAGATTCCAGTCGATACCTCATTTACTTATCTTTTATGACTCTTAACACCAGCACCCAAATAGGATGCCAGTGCCCATAAACCCTTGTCCTTTTGGGTGCCCTTAACCCTTTTCTATCTTTATCGCTTCTTTTGGGTATATTTTATCTTTTGGGAATCTTATTTTCTTATAGGTCGGCATTCTAATTGTCAATTGTGAAATTCAACAAAGGGAATCATATAAATACAAATCTATGTGACAAAAATAAAATACCAATCTGTAAACATATATTATCATCTTCTAAGGTTGTATCCAAAGGCATTCTATGAGCAACAAAGGCATCCATCTAGCACTCACTCTAGGGATAAGGGACTGCATTTTCTATATACATGCATAGGAGGGGAAGTTCATTTTTCCATCCACACATCAACTTACATTGTTACGTCTAGCTATCACTCGGTATCATGTGCACTTGCACAAGGGCTTCCTAGGGAATTATTCTATCACACACACATAAGAGCTAGATTAAGTTTGATATGTATTTTAGTGCTTGGTTGTAAGTTCACTCACTCGGGTCGCAATTGGGGTTAGTCTGACTCCCCATATTAGATATTTTATTTTTGGGATTTGATGTAGTTTGAGGGTTTTGCAGGTGAAAATATTTTTGTAGGTAACATGTATGCTTGTCAAATATATTACGACATATAGGTAACAAACTATAAATATTTGTAAAAATCTTGTGACCAAGAAAAATTTGGAAGCTGAGGACCTTCCAATATAACAAAGCCAAGATCAGGTCACAAGAGCATGAGGTGCTCCTATACTTCCATGGGTGCGCGTGTCTGGCCTCATCCATGAGCTCCATAATTTATCCTCAGCTTTTATGACAGAGTGAACTTCCTTTTTAGGATTTTTACTAGTATGTACTCCTAGAACAAGCACAAATTAGACGAGTCCTTTCCTTTCTCTCTTGGACCTAGGGTTTCAAATTTATTATCTTTCTTTCTTGTCTCAAATCATTTTGTTTATTTATAATACTTTACTCTTTAATTGGGGCTTATACATTCAATTTTTTTTGTTAAATCATTTGGTGAACCCTCATTCTAACACTTTGGGATCTTCATTTTTTCTATCCAATCTAATTTCATGGTTCTTAAAGCTCCTCAAGTACCCCTGTATCAATTACTTCAAATGCACCCTATTGAGTATTTTGTAATTGATGTGAAAGGTACAACATTAGTGTTGATGGAAATATTGAGGTTTGAATATTTTTTTTATATTCAATATTACTACATTAGTTTTTTGTAAAATATTTATCCATGTAAAAATTAGTGTGATGTTGAACATTTGAATATTTTAATATTCAACATCACCAAGGAATCTTACAAAACATGGCAGGATATGTAATGGAGCATTTTTTTAATGAGGTACATTTAAAATGGATGTTACTTAATGCATGATAAATGTTTGAATTAAAAATGAGAGTTACGTTTGCATTAGTGAAGAGTTATGACATGGTGGAGTTACAAATTGATTCTAAAATCATGGAGGAGTTACATAACTGAATTTGAAGAGAGAATATATCTTTATAGGGTGGATTTTTTCATATGTGGAACATTAAGGACGTGTAAGGAAATTTGGTCATGTGTATTTATTGAAAAATATGAGTTACACTTGACCGTGTAAAAGAATATTGCTATTTGGAGCAAATATTCAATATTTTTGTAACCACGAAGTGATGTGGCTTGCTCATTTCAAATAAGGTGCATTTTTTAAGGAAATCGGCCCATGGTATGGGTACATGGTTTTAGGGAAACGACAAGAGGTTTTTTCCTATCCTTCTTCCTATATAAACAAGTGTTGTGTGCACATTTTAAGGTGTGAAAAAGAGAGAGAATTTTTGGAGGTGATATGTATCTGAGTTGATATTGTAAATATCTTAAGTGAATATGAGTATGTGTGAGAGAATATAATGAAGGAGAAATATTATTGATTTATATTATATATTTTCTGGAGTGGGTGCTTCAGATTGGGGGATTGTGTGTCTCTAAAAATTGGTGCTTCGAATCAGAGATTGCATATTCAATGGTGTTTGCATTCAAGGGCTGAATTGGTGTTTGGCTTGGATATTGGTGTCTTTTGTGAGTGGCTGCTCATACTTTATAAAAACTATTTTATTTAGGTTGGATTTTGGACAATATATCCAAGCAGTCTTTTTTGGTGGATGTAGCCCACACTGGGTGAACCACGGTATATCTGGTGTTATGTGCATTTGATTTTTGTGTGTGCTATCATTTTATTTTCAGATTTGAATATCTTATTAAGTGTAAAAAAAATTAATAAGTTGGAATTTTTTTAAAAATTGTTGAATACTGATTCACCCACCCACTTAGTATTCTCGTGCTTCTAATAATTGGTATCAGAGCGGGTTCCTTCTGTGTCAGCTTAACAACTAGAAGGTAGATAAAAAAAATGACAACATCTCAGGAATGATTCTTCACAAATAAAGCTCCATTATTTGATGGATCAAACTATGTATTTTGGATCATAAGGATACAAACCTATTTGAATTATTTTGGACATGATATTTGGAATTCAGTTGAGTATGGCTATACCGCACCAACAAATCCATTGACAAAATCAGGATGGTAAGAGATTATGTGAAAATAATGCTAAAGCTATGAATGATATTTTGTGTGGTGTAGTAGATTCAGAGTTTGTAAAGATTATGCTTTGCAAATCTGCCAAGGGAAATGTGGGATAAGCTCAAAATTTTATATGAAGGAGATTCAAAAGTAAAGATGGTAAAGCTTTAGACACACACAAGAAATTTTGAAAGTCTAAAGATGAAGGAGGCAAAGAAAATTGCAACATATCTACTCCATGTGGATGAGACCGTAAAATTATCAGAGGCTTGGGCGAAGAGATGGAAGACCCGAGTAATATTACAAAAGGTATTAAGATCTCTACTTCCTAGATTTGATGCTAAATTTTTAGTTATTGAAGAACTTAAGGATCTAGATAAAATGAAAATGGATGAGTTATATGGAATACTCACAACTTTATGAGATGAGAACAGAACTAGATAAGATATGAAAAAAGAGAATCTGATCTCAAAGATTCAAAAGGAAATGAGAAGAAGATTGAATCAGATGATGAATCCGATGAGGAAGAGGAAGCCCTATTGGTGAAAAATATGAAAAGAGGATACAGTAAGTACAAAGGTAAACTTCCTTTTAAATGTTTTAATTGTGGCGAGATTGGACATTTTGCAGATAAGTGGTTGCATGAAAAAAGTGAAAGTGATGATGAAGAGCCTGTCAAATTGAAGAAAGAGAAGCCTTTCTATAAACAAAATTTCAAGAAAAGGAAGTTTGAAAAGAAGAAGAGTTGGAACCAAAACAAGAAGAGTCTATGCACAAGAGAAGATGATAGCTCAGAGGAAGATTGTTCAGAAGGTAACATTGAATAATTTTTTTTTATGGCCCTTGAAGCTGGAGAAGTGGAAGATGAAGATGCATTTGATGAAGAAGGTGAGGTAAACTTGAAATAATAACTCATCTATTCCTTGGGTGAGATCAAGAGACTGAAAAATAAGACCCTAAAGAAAAAATCACCAACTTTAAGAGTATGAAGAAGCAAAGAAAAATCCACATGATGAAAAAAAACATGAAGATACTATTGTTGATCTAATGAATCAAGTTGAAGAGGAAAAAAGAATAGAGGAAGTGGTAAGAGAATAACCGAAATCAAAAGAAAAAGAATGTGAGAGATTGGAGGCTGAGATTGTCACACTAAGACAGGGAAACTGAAAAGTTGAACAAGAGACTCAAGTTTGAAAAAAGTTTCTGAGGTGTGGAGCAACATTTTGAGTGAAAAGAAACCAAAATCATCCAAAGGTGGTATTGGACTCAATAAATCAGAAAAGAAAGTGACCAAAGAACTATTGAAGAAAGCCAACTATACAGATGCCCTACAAATATCCAGTAAAGGAGAAAACAACAAGAAACAAGAAGATTATCCTCCACAGAACAACAAAAAAGAAGAAAATAAGTGGAAGAAGGTGATAATAAGAAGTTTTAGAATTCCATCTTATCAGAGGCAGCCCTACATGACCAGGTATTCTTTTCACAGTTATTGTTTTTCCTGTCACAATTTTGGTCATAAGATGATGAATTGTAGATCAATGTTTCAGAGTTGGAAATCAAAACTTTCATGCTAGAAATCACAATTATTTTTATGCATTATCA
Source organism: Taxus chinensis (assembly GCA_019776745.2). Lineage (NCBI taxonomy): Eukaryota > Viridiplantae > Streptophyta > Pinopsida > Cupressales > Taxaceae > Taxus > Taxus chinensis. The sequence continues at coordinate 755,002,619 of CM034148.1, read as the reverse complement.
AATTTGAATGATCATGCAATTAGATGTTATGAATGCAACTAAGTTGGCCACATAGAAAGATTTTGTAGGAGTAAGATTACAGAAAATCCAAAGCAAGAGAAAGAGGGAAAACATGTCATACAGAAAGCCACCAATAAGAAACTATGTCAAAAGAGATAGGAGGGAGAAAAGGAAGAGGCTATGAAGAAAAACCTTTGTACATTAATAGTGGATGTTCCACGCATATGACAAGTGATAGAAGAAAGTTCCTGAAGCTGAAAAAGGCCGAGTAGAGGTATAATAAATTTTTGTAGATAACACTACAGCCAAGATCACAGGAAGAGGGTAACATACAATTTAAATGGTCAAGATAAAATTGAAATATTTTTACTTGTTGAAGGACTAAAAAATAATCTTTTGAGTGTCCAGTCAAATGTGTGATCAAGGTTATACACTCACGTTTTATGCTGAGGGTTATGAAATTAGAAAGATGGATACAGGTAAAAGGGTTGCAGATGCAAATAAAACAAGGAACAAACTTGTACGTGCTTAGTGATGTGAAGAGAGAAAAGTGTTACATGAGTCAGATTGATGAAAGCTAGTTATGGTACAAGATATTGGGTCACAGTAATTTTGACAACATGGTGAAAATCATCTCAAAACAAGCATTGACAAATTTACCTAAGATCAGAAAACCGCAAAGTACTATCTGTAGACAATGTCAACATGAGAAGCAGAAAAGGGTCAGATTCACGAAAAAGGAGTACTCTGAAACAAATCCATTAGAGCTAATTCATATTGATCTTTGTGGGCCAAAACAAACACAAATCTTGCAAGGTGATTCTTATTTTATGTTATTAATTGATGACTTTACTATAATGACATGGGTTGCATTTCTAAAAGAAAAATTAGGAGCTTTTGATCAATTTAAATTTTTTTAAAGTTTTGATTGAGAATGAGAAAAACTCTAGGATCTAAGTGTTTGAGATCAGACAGAGGAGGTGAATTTATGTCTAACAATTTGAATGAGTTTTTGTGAAGAACATGGAATCATAAGATAATTTTCTGCAACAAAAACACCACAACAGAATGGTGTAGTTAAACAAAAAAAAAAAAAGTTCAGGAAATGGCAAGAACAATGCTAAATGAGTCCAAGTTACCAGATGCTTTTTGGAGAGAGGCAGTGTACATAGTGGTGTATATTCTGAACAGAGCACATATTCGAGTAAATACAAAAAGGATACCTTACGAGCTATGGAAGGGAATACCATCTTCCGTGACACACTTCAAAATGTTCGGAAGTAAGTGGTACATTAAGAGAGATGATGAAGATGAGCATGGAAAATTTGATTCTATGAAGATGAGGGCATATTAGTTGGTTATTCATGGAGAAGCAAGGCCTACATGAACTATAATAGGAGACTGTAGAAAGTTGTGGAAAGTATAAATGTGAAAGTTGACGACTTGAAGCCGATGAACTAAACAGGACACTCAGTGGCGCAGAAAGGGGATGAAGAAATAAAATCTGAGAAAAAGGAAGAAGAATAAAAATAAGAAGAATAAGAAGAAGAAGAAGAAGAAGAAGAAGAAGAAGAATCTAAATGAGAAGAAATGAAGACACCATCCAGATCTGTTCAGAAGAATCATCTAGCAGATCAAATAATTAGAAACAAAGATATTAGAGTGTAGACAGGGAGGAGAATAGCAAGTGCACCACAAGAGGTAAACTAGTCTTTGTTGTCAAAAGTTGAACTGAGTAATTTTGATGAAGCTAACAAGGATAATTCTTGGATAAAATCCAGGGAATAGGAACTTAATTAGATAGAAAATAATGACAAATGGGAGTTAGTACCAAGGCCCAAGGATAAGAACATTATTGGTACCAATTGGGTCTTTATAAACAAGATGAACAAAGAACGAGAAGTTATCGGAAACATAGGACCGATTAGTGTACAAAGGCTACTCGCAAGTTGAAGGAATTGATTTCAAGGGATACATTTACACATGTTGCTTGCATTCTTGTTACAAGAATATTAAATTTTATCAAATGGATGTAAAATCATCTTTTCTAGAATGGAAACCTAGAGGAAGAAGTTTATATAGAGTAACTAGAAGGTTTCATTCTATCACAAAATTTAGATTTTGTATGCAAGTTAAAAAGGCCCTTTATTGTTTGAAGCAAGCTCCTAGAGCTTGGTAATTTAGATTGGAAAATTACTTGCAGACACAAGGATCTAGACAAGGAATTGCAGATAACAATTTGTACATGAAGACAAAAGGAGAACATCAGGTGATAGTTGTGGTTTAATGTGGATGACATTATTTTTAGAAGCGGTTGTAGTAGATTATGCAAAGAATTTGCAGAAGGATTTGGAGATGTCTTTGTTTGGTGAGTTGTCTTATTTTATTGGTTTACAAATTTAGTAGTCTAGTCAAGACATTTTTATTTCACAAACCAAGTATATAAATGAGATGTTGAAAAAGTTTAGAATTGAAGATTGTAATCTAGTTAGTACGCCCATGATTACAGGTTACAAGTTGAGTAAGAAGGATGGAGTCTCCCGATGCTTATCATACTTTGTATAGGTCCATGATAAAAGCTTGTTATATACCACAACATCTAGACCAAATATTATGTAGGTTGTTGGATTAGTTGCACGGTTTCAGGCTGCACCAAAGGAAACTCATGTGGCAGTAGTGAAAAGAATTTTCAAATATTTGAAAGGTACGCTTGGTTATGGTTTATGGTATCCCAAAAGTGATAATTTCACTCTCACAACATTCACATATGCATATTGGGAAGGAATTTTTGATGACAGAAAAAGTACAAGTGGGGGAGATTTTTTATCTTGGTGACAGATTAATGTCATGGTTCAGCAAGAAACAAGCCTCAGTTTCATTTTCTACAATAGAGGTAGAGTATATTGCAGCAGTGGAATGTTGTACTCAAGTTATTTGGATGAAGAAAATGTTGAAGGACATGAATGTAGAGTATGAGAATCCTATTTCCATTTCTGTGACAATACGATTGCTACTAATAGCTTGAAAAATCCAGCCATGCATTCCACGACAAAGCACATTTCCATTAAGTATAACTTCTTGAGAGAGAAATTTGCAGATCAACATGTGAAATTGGAATATGTTGGAAATAAGGATCATATTTCTGATATATTTACAAAACCCCTACTGAAGGAATATTTTGAATCACTCAGAAAAAAGTTAGGAGTGATTTTTGTCACTCTTACTCATTTACTATCTTAAGGGGAGTATGGACATAGGGGAAACTACACAATGCAGTATCTTCAGCTCCAAGTACAAGTTGAGGTGAAAATTTTAGTTATCCCTTTTCCATTGATGTCAAAGGGGGAGAATTGCAACATGGGGGAGAGTTGCATAGAACATGTACATTGCATCAGTACAAAAAGATCTCAGAGGCAGAAAGTTGGATTTCAGAGAAAACATGTTTTCACAACTAATTTTAACAAGGGTTTTCCATTAATGACAAAGGGGGAGTTTGTTGAGTACTTTTTAATTGATGTCAAAGGTACAAAATTAGTGTTGATGGAAATATTGAGGTTTGAATATTTGTTTAAGATTTAATATTACAACATTAGTGTTTGTAAAATATTTATGCATGTCAAAATTTGAATATTTTGATATTCAACGTCACCAAGGAATCTTACGACACATGACGAGATGTGTAATGGAACATTTTTTTAATAAGGTACATTTAAAATGGAGGTTACTTAATGCATGATAAATGTTTTAATTAAAAATGGGAGTTACATTTGCAATAGTGATGAGTTATGACATGGAAGAGTTACAAATTGATTCTAAAATCATGGAGGAGTTACAAAACTGAATTTATAGAGAGAATATATCTTTATGTGGCGGATTTTGTCTTATGTGGATCATTAAGGACGTGTAAGGGAAGTTGGTCATGTGTAATTATTGAAATATATGAGTTACACTTGACCATGTAAAGGAATATTGTTATTTGGAGAAAATATTAAATATTTTTGTAACTGCCAAGTCACGTGGCTTGCTCATTCCAAATATGGTGCATTTTAAAAGGAAATTGGCTCATGGTATGAGCACATGGTATTAGGGAAACAAAAAGTGGTTTTTTCCTCTCCTTTTCCTATATAAACAAGTGTTGTGTGCACATTTTGAGGTGCGAAAAAAGAGAGAGCATTTTGAGAGTGATTTGCATGTGAGTTGATATTGTAAATCTCTTAAGTGAACATGAGTATGTGAGAGAGAAAATAAAGGAGAAATATTTTTGATTTGTATTACAGATTTTCTGGAGTGGGTGCTTTGGATTGGGGATTAGTGTCTCTAAAAGTTGGTGTTTCAAATCAGAGATTACATAGTAAGTGATGTTTGCATTCAAGGGTTGAATTGGTGTTCAACTTGGAGATTGGTGTCTTCTGTGAGTGGGTGCTCACACTTTATAAACACTATTTTATTTCAGATGGATTTGGATAGTAGACCCAAGTAGTCTCTTTTTGGTGGATGTAGCCCGCACTGGGTGACCCACGGTATATCTGGTGTTATGTGCACTTGATTTTTGTGTGTGCTCTCATTGTATTTTCAGATTTGAATACCATATTAAGTGTGAAAAAAAATTAATAAGTTGGAAATTTTTTAAAATTGTTGAATGCTGATTCACCCCCCCTCTCAGTATTCTCGTGCTTCTAACACTCCCACCTTTCAAATATGCTCTCAAAAAATACATAAACACTATCTTCCTCCCTCTTGATATGCCACCTTAACAAATAAGTTCTCTCGTTGATCGTCTCTCTAATTATCTTAGTGATATAGATATTACACCCCATCAATATATTTGCAAATCAATTCAAGCTTTACATTATTTATTCCAAGACAAATTTCAAGCTATGGAAACAACAATCAAATCTCTTAAATATGAAATTTAACATCTCAAGTCAACTTATCCAGCCCATGTTACTTTTTCTTCTACGTCTCATTCTAATCCTAAGTCTTCTACATGCACACATATCAGTGAACCCCAACTATTACCGCTTATTACACCTCTCAACTTTGATGATAATGCTAAGAAAAATGACATTCTTCCTACATTCCTCAATCACCAATTGATCAATTTTCCACCTACCCATTTCTATCCTCTTTATCAGATTACCCACTATCAAGGTCTCACATTTTTCAAGTATCTGATGTGAAATTGATAGTATAACTAAGCTACATAAAGAACAACCACATTAATAATGGAGGAAAGTTGCAGAATACAAGACTAAAATTGCAGAGGAAAAATTCTAACAAAAATACCATATATTATTGATTGAATAATTTGGAGCACAGTACATGGTGAGAGAGCTTACAATATATAGCCTTTCCATTTCCTATAAACAAGGAGATGAGTCTTACCAATATCATCCCACTAATCTCTCCTATGATCACTCACCACTATTTTCTCATATATCCCACCAATATCTCCACACAATAATCTACGTGAATTGTTTATTCAACAAACTCACAACTAATATAATATCCTATATTATTAATAATGAGTTGTTTTATGACTCATATTAATAATATTACAATCTTTTATTTTTCTCACATAAATACGATATTAATATAACAATATTAATATCTTACTAACACACTAACTTACTAATGTAATATATGAATATTACATTTAACTATTACAGACAATAATGTGAGCACTAATCCAAGGATTATTCCTAACAATATCATCAAATCAATTGACATAATGAAAATGATTTCTCTACTTTACAACAAAGAATTAAGCACCTTGAGCATCAGGGTTTTATCTCATTTTCTGCACAACATTATAATACATGCTCATCTCTAATTGCTAAATCTCATTGGAATCTTAAATCTGATTCATCTATGTCTAATGAGCATCATTCCATCATTACTAATTTTCCTTCTATTGAAAGTCAAGATCTACCTAAGCATATTTCTATCAACATCAATTCATTTTATTCTCTTCTTAAGTATTCAACATCATTATCAATCCCCACATAAGATACCACCATTCAAGATTCTTCCCCATCCTACTCCACTTCCGTTTCTGATTCATTTTTTAAAAGAAACTAATTCTTACATTGATGGCCAAGACACATTTAAATATCCACCACTATGACATGGTCCTTCTCACATCTCTGCATAGATATCCATCTCTCTCATAATTGGGGGCATCATATATTTTTCCCCATTTTCATTGTTATCAAATGTATCTATCATGCACTTAAAGATCCACACTCAATGTCTTGACTAAGCATAAATACAAACCCTTTGATACACACACTATACCGTCACTACCATATGATGTAAATTTGGTACTAAGGTTTACACATGATTGTTGAGGGAATACTACATTCACGAACCTCAAATCATATACATTTCACACTTTGTGAATTCACGATATATATTTCTAACATATAATATCACATGTTGCACTCACTAACTTATGATGCACTCTAGTTCCATGGTTCATTCTTGACTACTAAGGGCCTGAATTTGAAATGAACATCACCTCATTCACACTCTTCACACTCTATGTTTCATTGATCATATCTTTCTAACACACACTATCATACCATTTTATGATCTTGTTCTATGGTTCATTCTAGACTGTTGGTGGGTCTTTAATAAATGAACTACATCTCATACTCATCCACATCCGCTGGGGGAATGTTGATCCTATCACATTCACATTGCATATCATTCCATATCATTCATACACAAAATATTGTGTATCTTGGTTGCACTTATTCTTGTTAACTTATACTTACATGTTACACTTTGCTTAGTATGTTATCCAGATATCTAGTATGTCATTAACTTTATCATATACACATGCACATTCACTTGTTCTTTAGTTTTGAATGTAGACTTCATATATATATTTACATGCAATAATGACACTTGGCACTGTACCTATTAAAATTCCCATCAAGGCTCTTGAGGGCATCTACATTGTCTTCCATATCGCATGTGTAATTGTTTTCATTATCTAATACTTCCTATTCTTCCTAGCACACTACATTATATTCATCTATAAATGTTTTGACATAATTTTTATCTTTCTAACATGATAATGAGTGCTTTATGTGCAGTATTTTCCTTGCAGGAACTATTTTCCCACCATGATTATGTGTCACACTTTACTTTCCATTTATTTCCATTATGATTGGTTATGTATTTACGAGATTTACCCTATGTCTTACTTGATCACTATTTGCTTGCTTGTGGGAACTTCGACCTTGATTTTCTTGTGACATTTTGAGTGATGTCCTATGTATGAAACTCGATGTTCTTGGTCTATCTTATCTACTTACTTGCTACAATATTTTTTATTTCATGCTTTCTAGCTTCTTCTACTAACACATCTATTTACCCACTTTGTTTACATGTGCCTTACTTTTCACCATGCACATTCATTACCCTTGTGATACAATTTAGATAAGCATCTGGTCTTCTCCTTTGGGCCCGCATTCTCCTCGTGACATCACATGCACCTAAATGAAGGGGGAATTCATTGGGTGAATTATTCACCCTATACAATAGTACAATGTAATTTAGCACTGGAATAAAATAGAATACAGCCACAAAAATAGCCCAAATCCTGACTTGGGTCCTCAGTTCTACACAGAAAATAGCTCCCAGATACAAACAATATGACTTGGATGCTCCTGACCTTCCCTGGGTTCCTATGACCAGGGGGTAGTTACATTTACTTTCTCAAATCAACACAGTTGGTAATAATATGTAGATCCATTTTCACATCACAAGAACAATCCTCCAACTATAAGAATGCACTCTTTCTCCATTTTCTACATGAAAAATATTGAGATAAACATGGATCAAACCATTTGCAGTTGTGTATAAATTCAGGAAGAAGTCATGGAAGGAGATTAAAACTAGACCTCGCTCCCCAACACTCTTCTTCCGTGGCATGATATCACCCAAAATATCATTCTTGGTAAAATATCACACAAAACATTTGTTCTTGGTGTGAAATCTCCCAAAAAAAAACTCTCTTAGCATGAGATTACCCAAGAAACTCACTCTTCTACAATAGTTTAGGGCATTTTCTATTTGTTTACCCTTCATGGATCATGTGCACACTATCGTTTTACTACTTTCCACACATATTTACATACTTTTGCAAGAGTTTTCATAATACATGACTTTGACTACTCTTTTTCTCTTCTTTTTGCAGGTTCATCCTTACAAGAAGTAACAGTCACAAACACAATAACAAGATACAACAAAAACTGGTACAACATGGTACAAAATGATACACTTTCACCCCTAGGGTCACTTCCTCTTTCAAAGCTTCCACACTTATTTTTTTATCGCTTCACGCTTTCACTTGTCTCTTAGGCGTGTTATCACCATCATACTCTACATGGTGATCAGGGGTGCATCTCTTATCTACTTTATGTTATCAAGTATCCACTCAATAACATAAAGTGGGGAAAATGTAGACAAAAAATCATGCACTTGGGAACATTTCTAGGTCCTAATTATATACTACTATTCTAATGATTCCTAAGTGAGAAAATCAATGATTAACAACTATCTTTGGCCTCTTTGCTTTGGTTTCTAGTCTCATTTCTGGTCTTTTATACCCCACAACCTAGTTGGTATTTCACTTACTTATCTTTTATGACTTTAGACACCAGTGCCTAGATAGGATGCTAGCGCCTAGGTTCCCTCATTTTTTTGGGTGCCCTTGACCCTTATCTATCTTACTCACTTATTTCAGGTCTCTATTATCTTTTGGGAATCTTATTTTCTTATGGTTCGGCCTTCCAGTTGTCATTTGTGAAATTCAACTAAGGGAATCATATAAATACAAAGCTATGTGACCAAAATAAAATACCAAGCTCTAAGCATCTATTTTCATCACCTAAGGTTACATCCAAAGGAATTTTAAGAGCATCAAAGGCATCCATCTAGCACTCATTTAAGGTACAAAGGTTTATATTTTCTACATACATGCATAGGAGGGAAAGTTCATTTTACCAACCACACATCTAATTACATTGTTACATATATCTATCACCTACTATCACATGTGCTTGTACAAAGGATTCCTAGGGCATGATTATATCACGCATGCAAAAATACTACATGGAGTTTGAGATGTAGTGCACCATTTTGTTGTACGTTCACTTAGTTGGGTGACTTCTTGGTTGCGTCTGACTCCCCATATTGTATCTTTTATTTTTGAGATTTGATGTAGTTTGAGGTTTTGCATGTGTACATAATTTTGTAGGTTAGAGGTACACTCGGTGATCATATTGTGACATACATGTGACAAACAATGACTATTTGTAACACTCTTGTGACCAAGAAAAATTCAGAAGTTGAGGACCTACTAGGATACTGGAGGCCAGATCGGGGACACCAGAGCCTTGGGTGCTCTTTTCCTTCCTTGATTACTCATGTCTGGCCTCATCCATGAGCTCAAAAATTAATTCTGATATTTTATGACACAATACACTTCATGTTTAACATTTTTACCACTCTGTACTAGTCCTGGATAAAGCGTAAATGAGCCAAGTCCTTTCCTCTCTCTTTTGCACCTAGGGTTTCAAATATATTAGATTCCTTGCACTTGCATCGAATAAGTGTTGTAATGTTTATTTATCACGCGTTACTCTACAATTAAGGTTCATACAATCATTTTATAATTGTTAAATTAGTATATTATTAGAATTTACTCTTGTCTATAACTGATACATCGCTAACAAAAGATGAAATAACAAGATCCACCTCCTATATACACCTTTATGCAACAAAAGATAAAGTTACAGAACATAATAAACACTTGCTAAAAAAATTACACAAACCAATTACATGGTACCTTACAAATTAAACAAAAATAATGCCAAATTCTAATTTTGATGACGAATAACTAGAGAGAAAAGTTCTCCTATGCATATGACAACAATTCATGTTAACATCTAGCCTTTGGGTCTTAGCGAGATTAGTTAATAGAGAAATTGAGGAAATCAAAGAAACTGTATGTATGTATGTATGAACACATCAAAACCACTAGGATTTCCATTATATGTTATAGTCAACTTCAATAATTATAGTGGACCTGCATCGGATGCTAATAATTGATATACAGTACATATACCACCAATAACAAGAGAAATCGTTGATAAATAACAATAAAGATGGCATGGTCATTTACAGTAAAAAATCCCTAGGGATTAACATTACAAAGAGCAACAATCAACATTGGTACAATAGAAATACAAGGCCTAACATTCACTGTTATATCTAGAGTCAAGGCCCTAAAAGACTTATGGATTTCACCTCCATTCTCATTTGACCATTATGTAAAAATGAAAGATGGTGTCTGTGTCTCCATCATAAAAAGAAGAATCAAAACAATTGTATAAAGAAAAAAGAAGAAATACTTCAATCCATACACACTACAAACAACTGTGTACAAAACAATGTAAGTTTCTCTCCTCATATTTCATAATATTTTTAAATTTATTTATACAACTTTTAAACTAACACTAACATAATCCTTATGTAATTATCATAGGATATCAATAGGCATTCTACCAAAAACTATACATTTGATTCAAATGTCTAAGATTATATCTTGATTATGATAATACATACCATATCCCCTCCCATGTTACATTATTTGTAATTAAATAGGTATATAGTCTATCTATTTATTTATTAATTCATAATATACTATGATAAACATTTGCACTTTTACACACAATAATATATTTTCTCATTTCCTTGTAATTAGCTATATATTATAAATTGTTATGTTTATTTGTAATTTTATTTTGTATTTTCCTAGTTTCTAATTTATTTATGTGCAATGTCTCTATCGGAGAAAGAAGAAAATTTATAAAGGAAACAATAGAAATACCTCCAATCCATATACACTACAAACAACTATTCACATAATAATGTAAGTTTCTCTCCATATATTTCAAATATGATATTTATTAAATTATTACACCTTTAAACTAGTAACATTTTTTTAACATAACTATAACAAAATATTGAGAATTGTACCATCAAACATTATACACCCGGTTGAAATATCTAAGGTTCTCTTTAATTATGGCAACACATACTATATATTCTTACATCTTACTTATTTGTTAATAATAACCATGTTGCATAACTTATCATGTTACATCTATTTCTTTTAGTTTATAATAAAATTATCTAATTTATTACACCTTTCTAGTTTAGAGGGCACCCAACATAGCGTGTTTGAAAAAATGTCTTGAATATGTGGCACAATTTTTGTTTTTTGTTTTTATAATGGCAATGGTGAAATTTTCAAAAAGGCCACATTTACATTCATAATTTAGGCTTTCGGGAATTTCATTTACATCTAGACTAACTTTGATGTCATTCACCATGCCATTTTAGGGTAAACTGGGATTTTCCATGCTAAATCTAAAAGGGGAATGATTGTTTTATCATTTCCTTACAACATTACAACTTGAACTTGTCCTGAGTTAAGTTGCAAGCTCTTGTCAAAATTGTCGAAAATTAATAGGAACCCAAATGCATCTACTAATATTTAGTTGAAATTGTGTCATTGCAAATTAACTTAATCATTTTTACATAGAATACATGGGAACCAAAATGTGGTGGAACAACATGATAAAGTGGAGCACTTTGTTGAAGTTAAAAACTCAGTATAATAGAAAGTCTAAAGGTTGAACAAGACATTTTTATAAACATAATTTGGGATATGGAAAACATGAATTTAACTATTGTATACACTTGACATGCAATAAGAGAAAATTATAAATCGATCTTAGTGTTTTAGATAGTGCGTTACTATGCATTATACAATTCAAAATAAAAATTTATTAATAATCATACGGAATTATTATTATTTTTCAGTGAAACTATTTGTTATTATTCATATTGATTTGTTCCTAAAATCAAACTCCATATTTATGGATTTATTCATATAATACGTGTTTAATAACAATCAGTTGGTATTGGATATAAAATATATGGTATTTTTCCTAAATGCTCATGTATTTCTACTCTTAAAATTCAAGCTATTATAAAAATAGAAATTAAATTTGCAATAATTATATTTAAGAAAATACATATTTTTTATATTATCTTTATTCTCTAAATATATTTGTAACAATTGATGCAACTATTAGTATAATAAAATATATTATAATAAAAAATATATATTATCTTAATATTCTCTAATTTAATATAATAAAATATATTATCTTCATACCTATTATGATCTGAAAATTTGGAATAATCCTACAAATTTGCTAGGTAACTTCCCCACATTATTTTATGAAATTCCACACACACTTCCACCCCAAAAAAATTAATTAAAATTAAAATTATCTACACTATTGTATAAATTCAATAGATTAATATTTCCTATCTACTTTCTCCCTTCAAGGTGCTCACGTTTCTTTTCCCCACTCAGAATTAGCTTAACTCAATTTTTTTCCCTTTTTTTTAATATTCTCTTCCAACTTTGCGCACTACTGAGAATAATGATTGAAGTTTTGTATACAATGTGCAAAACCTTCGGTCCTTCTCCAACACCAGACCAAAATTGGAGCTTTATGAAAAGTGAATTGACTTGACATCTCCTAATTTTTAACTCATATAAAATTGCTAACTTCTAATAATGCATGTAATAAAGTTAATCTCGTCATATGAAGTGAGGAAAAACTGCATGTTCATATTCAAACTTAATCACTGTTCCCCATTCACAAAGATGATTAAATTCTGTTGCAGTGTTATAAATACGTACACAATGTGCAAAAGGCTCTCCACTAATAATCCGATAAGTAATCTGTCGTAGTCTTTTTCTAAATTAAATCAATGTTTCCTTTTTGTTTTAAATCAATCACAACTACAGTGCCTCCTCACATTTCTTTCTCTCGTTAGAATTTACTTAACTCTTACTCTCTTTTTTCTTTATTACCTTTCAACCCTTCATTATTGCTTGGTGTTACTAGATTTGAGCTTTAGAATGGCTGGAACAATGCTGCTACCTCCACTTTTCTGCATTCCCTTTCTCCTTCTCATCATTCCATCTCCTATTCACTCGTCCCATTCTTTACATCCCCAAACAAACAATGCTTCAGATGAGCAGGCTCTGTTGGCATTCAAGTATGCAATCCAATACGATCAAAACAAATCATTCATCACATGGACTTCCAACGCCTCATTTTGAAATTGGAATGGCATCACCTATTCTCACTGCCGAAAAAGGGTTGTCTCTCTCAATCTCTCCAGTGCGAGATTGGAAGGTACCATGTCTCCCTTTCTCAGAAATCTCTCATTTCTTAAGATTCTTGACCTATGGATGAACCAACTTCATGGTCACATCCTCTATCAATTAGGAATCCCTAACACACACAAACATGCACACACAAATACAAGTTGCCATGGTGACCTTGTTGAATTCATCTATAATTCCCAATGTGGTTGGTCTCCAATCCCCCGATGTTTGTTGTGATATTTAAACCTGCAAAACACGAATACCTCCTTCGGCTTTGTGGCCATATCAAAACATCCAAAATAATATAAATATAATTCCCAAAATCATTTTGATGTATGAATCACAACAACATCCAATGTAATTTAACAATATCATTTGCATGGTTTTACTCAACAACTATATCATCATCTAATAATTTCCATTTCTAGGTCTACTCGCAATATCCAAATATCACAAGTCTGCATAACATCCATAATATAACCATGTCAAATAGTATATTATCATCAATATCCAAAATGTCTCGAATAATCATCATGCATCATAACTGAATCAAGTCAACAATAATCCATGATCTAACATCTAACATTATACTATTATAAGGTCCATAATCATGTCCATAATATAATCAGCAAGTATCATGATCAGTATCAAAAAGGTATCAAAGGGAAGTGGGCACTACATCCCCTTCACCATAGAATTGACTTCCTAATAAAAGTGGCTGGAACAAATGTGGAATCCCTAAACTCGTAGCTTAAGTTGGCAGGTCTTTTGTGGGAATTAAATTTAAATTAAAAAAAAAGAACATGGATAATGGGGTGAATGGGGCCACTTAGTGGCTATGAAAAATAATTAAACTTTTGTGTTAGAAAATAAATGAATCTTGGTGCATGATAATTAATTAAACTTATGGAACTTAGAAAATGTATTGTTTTAAATCATAAATATATCTCAGGAAGTAAATTAATAATATTTAATTACTAATTTAATTCCATCTTTCACAAGTTTGTGTAGAAAATACTTTAACCAAAAAAATTATTAATTGTGGATAGTGTCTAACCTTGCAAACCTCTTTTTTTAAAAATAAATAACTAAAAACTTTACCATAATTTTGACTATCAAACTTCCTTTCAAGGGGTCTCTGGGACTCGATCTATGCTCGAACCGTAATGTAGAAGTTTTCAAGAGGAAGCTACTGAAGAATCCTGCTCCGCAAATTTGTGCCCACTGAAGTGGCCATAATCACGTGTCTCTGTCTGCTGAGAGCATCTACCACCACATTCTCCTTCCCTTTCATATGATCTATCTCTATATCATACTCACAAAGCAACTTCATCTAACACCGTTAACGAGAATTGAGATTGGGCTACATGAAGAGGTGGCAAAGACTCAAGTGATCAGTCCTGAGTGTGAATCTCTGACCAAGCAGAAAGTTTCTCCATCTAACCAAAGCGTGCACAACTACTGCAAGATCAAGATCATGAGTCAGATAATTATGCTCATAATATTTGAGTTTGTGAGACTCAAAATCCACTACTCTACCCTCCTGCATCAACACACCTCCAAGTCCTGCTAAAGAAGCATCCGTGTAAATGAAAAACTCACCCTGTGGATCTAGAAATGTATAGAATAAATTATATGATTGATGTTTTTTTTAAAGGCCTAAATCGAAAATGTCGGATTTCAAACATAACGAAGTATACAATATTTCCTCTTGCTAATGGGTTTTGATTTTGTATGCAATATGAGAGAAGTCCTGGAAGAATATCCTATAGTGGATTCTGACCAATCACATGAAATATGCCACAACCTCCGTTTTAGTATTGGGTGCTGGACAAGTCCATAACATACTCCTAATCTTTGTTCAAGGATCGATGGACTTACTTTCCCCAAAAATGACTATGTCCCAAGTTTTGTCAATTTTAATGTATGTTGTGTTTGGTTTATTCACTTCTGTATGATTATATAAGGAATATATTCTAGATCCTGAAGACACTGACATATTTTACCTGGCAAGATGTGTGCCCCTCAGTGGATCCCCACTCCTACTCGAGGTATATTTAATTGTTGTCAAGGAAGATTTTATTATGAAGATGATATTTGAAAGTTTTGAATCACTCCGTTCTCATCTAATTGATAGTAAAAGATCACATTTATCTAATTTTTTTTACTAAAAGGATACCCTCCTCTGATTTTTATAGTGTCTAATATCTCGTACATTTATTAGGCGGTTTTATGACATGTACTGCCTCCATAAATGATCAGAATGATGATTTACCTGATTTAAAATAAAAATTTCTAGAGAAAAAATGTGGCTCCCTAAATCTGATAAAACAAGGCATTATTACATTGAAGGGGATAATTCGATAAACTTTGAACAAGATTGTAGGTGTCTTCAGCTGGCGGTAATTAATAGAAAGGATTCACAATTTAATAAATCCTTCTTCTTTACAAAGATCACCAGTGCACCCCAAGGGGACACGATAGGAAAAATTAGGCCCTTCTCTAGAAGGACCTCAAGCTATAACTTGAGCTCACAGAGCTCCGGGGTAGTCATCTGGTAAGGTTCTCGTGAGATAGGCTCTACAACCGGAATCAGATCTATATGAAAATAAATCTCACGTGGGGGTGGTAACCCCGGTAGCTCCTCTTGGAAAGACATCTGCAAACTCTCTCAAAATGGGATGATCATCTAGCGATGGTCCACTAGACCCATCCTCTTATCTGTCACTGACTATAATAGTCCCATAGCATCTGACAACCCCGTCGCACACATTGCTTAAGATGCATAGCAAATGTGGTGTGAATAGAAATGGGTCTCCTGACCCTCATTATCACTGCCTCCACTCTAGATCATCTGTGTAAGATATGATCTTATGGTAACAATCCACTCTAGCTCTGTGTGCAGATAACCAGTCCATGCCCAAGATGACTCCATAAGAACCCAATAGAAGGATACGAAGATCCAAGGTAGTGGTGAAAGGTCCCAAATACACCACACACTCCTTAACTAAGGATTCTATAGAGATCTTGGCTCCATAATCCATCTCAACATCCCAACTATGACCTTGCCTAACTGCCACCAACCTGCATCACTCTACTAAAGATGGTGCAATAAAAGAATCAGAAGAACTAGAATCAAACAAAATGGAGGTAGGAATGCCTCCAATGTTACCTGTACTCTCAATAAATGTGCTTTGATGCTCTGCTTGGTGGTTCTCGACTGCTACGTATTGATCTTATGACTGTGCCCCATATCACTAACAGTAGGCTCTGAGATCTGTGTCTTACCCTTGTTATTAGGGTTTTGTGGGCAATGTCTCTCCAAAAATGTCCAGTAATACCACACCCAAAATAACTGCCTGATCCTCTCCCTTGTGTAGCAGGTACGATTGATACTCTGGAGGCCTATGGTGTGGATCTTGATGATCCGGCTGCAGTCTACTAAGGTCTCTACTGGCGATCTCCTCCTGAGTGAGCTCTCTGGGTACCCTTTCTCCTGATGGGAGCCCTAAGTAGGAGGCCCCATACTCCGACCTCTATGTGCATAAAACCTTTGTGGAGGTCTATAAGGGTGGGTAGGACTTGTTGCTGCTGATGTGGTCTAAAATATGACTGTGTTGAAACTTGTCCACCACGAGGAAGAGATACTGACCCCCTCAATTTGTTTTCCTTCATCTACCATGTATGCGGCTTCGGACTTGTTCTCTAGCCTGTTTGATCTTTCCTCGAGTCTCCTCTTCTATATAGGTCTTCTCAACGGCCTCAACTAATGTCTGTGGATAATGGATCCGCACTGCACCTCCAATGTCTATATTCAGGCCCCGGATGAACCTGTGGATCCACACCTGCTCATCCTACATGTAATCAACATACTGGAGTAGATCCTTAGAAATCTACTCTCATACTCAGCCACTTTAAGAGATGCCTGTCAGATGTCATGGAACTCATTTATCCACTGCTGTATGAACCTCCATGACAAGTATCTACTCCTAGAAACACTCCTCAAAGAGCTCCCAAGTAACTGTCTCAGAATCAACTTGGAGCTTCTGCTCCTCTGTCTGCCACCAGACACCAGCTCCATCCCTCAGTAGATGGATCACAACAGGAGCTTTTTGGGAGGTGTTGCTAGAACAAGGACAGAGCTTGAAGCATGTTTCCACTTAAGCTCACTAACCAAGCCTCTACCTGAAATCCACCTATGTCACCAGAATAATGCGATGGCCGAAGCTTTAGGATCTCCCTGATGTGATCTGAAGTTGTAGTCTGATGGTCTCTAGGCCTCTCTGTATGCTCATCCCTAAGCATAGGGCTCTGAGACCTCTCTCCTATGTCCTGAAACTTGGTCACCCTATCCCCTCTGTGGTGACTCTACTTTGGATGACTCTTCATGGAAGTTCTCTCCTCCATGCTCCTTCGCTGGGTCGAGGAGATACATGATCCATCAATGGAAGTGACTTTATCATGTCTGGATGCATGCCCTCCTACTGATCCTTCGCACAGAGAGGCATTAACATCCTGAAGAGTCTACAAAATCTGTGGTAGGATGGCTGTTACAACATGATCTGGTGGTGGTATATTTTCCTAGGTCTGTGTGAAAAGACCCCTCATCTTGTATGCGCATCCTGCACAGAGCCAAGCTGAGAATTAGTTAATCTTTCTAAGTTTTATTTAGTTTCCATGTTTACTAAAATGTGTAATTTCTAAACTAAGCTGTTTTCTAGATTTAAAAGTGTGATAGGTTTAAAGTTCATGTCTCAAGTTTTCTAGTGTGCCCAATAGCCCAAGATTTTGAACCATTGCTCTGATACCAAGTGTAACGCCTAGCATAAAAACAACCCACTTGAGACCCAAGAAACAACCTAGGATTAGTTAGGAAAATTATGGAATAATTTTTTTTTTGTTTAAAAGAGTCTACAACCAGGTTACAAGACAACAATTGTCACAAACAAGTTCCAGATCAATTCTAATCTACTAGAATATACTTTTATTTTATTAACAATTATTAAAGGTCACAAGGTCCCAAAATTTAGGGTTAGAAAGTTCAATTAGGTTAAGAGGGTAATTCCTCACCATACCCACTCTCTAACAGGCTTAAAAGATTCAACTTGATTTTTCTCAAAATTAACGCATCTCAAAACTTCCCTAAAACATTTCCATTGGATAGGAAATTTCCTCACCTTTCCAGTGATATAAATAAGTCCTCCTAACTCCTCATATTTCTCAAGTTATGGGCAGACGGACCTTGGGAGGAAAATTTTCCCAAGAGTGGGTCTGTGGGCCTAGGGAAAAATTTTTCCCCATGGGCGGGTCTGGCGGGTCGCAGAGAGGAATTTGGCACATTTCCCCTTTGGGACAAAAGTCAAAATGCATTCGTGCGCCCATAAACACAAAGGGACACGTGTCAGCATTTTAACACCTTGGCGGGGAGTCGGGTCATCGGGTGATTAAGACATTAAGTCTTTTGGCCAAAAAAACTCTAAGGTCAAAATGATCCGCGCCTTTGACACCCAAGGCTGCCACGAGTCAACTCTACAATTGGTTGTGGGTGGCGCGGTGGCGTGGAAACTTTAGAATTTTAAAGACTTTTGAGTTTTTAAAGTCAAAGGAAAAATCTACTGCACCTCTGTCGGTCGCCTATGAAGCCACATTTCATCCATTCATGGCTGAGGTCAGGGCCAAAATTTAGAAAATTTTCCAAAATGGTTCCGCAACAGCAAAAGGTAAAAAGGAACCCTCTCCTCCGCTGATGCCTTGTAGGGGCCACGTGTCAGCTCTGATTGGTTGCGGGCCGGCGAGGCCGCAGAGGAAACTTAGAAATTTTCCCAAATTTTTTTTGAAAACGCACTAAGGTTAAAAAGGGATTCTGCTCCTCTGCTGCCTCGTGAGGCCACGTGGCAGCATCTGATTGGCTGCGGCTGGCGGGGAAAATTAGAAAAATTTCCCAAGAACTAAGGTTAAAAAGCTAAGTTTAATGTTGCAGGCCCACGGAAGACAACCAAAGGGAAAAAATGGGGTAGCGGGTCTAATTGGGGGGAAATTGTTTTTCCAAAATTTCTTTTTTTTTAACTTAAGTGGGAAAGAAAGGCTTGCGGGTTAGCCAAAAGGGAAATTTTTCCAAATGGCATTTTTGAAACTAATTAAGGGAAAATTTTGGACCCGCGGGTCCGCCAAGGAAATTTTTCCCAATTTTTTTTTTTGACAGTTAGAATTATTTTTGACCAAATGAAGAAAAACTTCAGAAGGCCATAACTTTTGATAGAGAGCTCAGTTTTGGGAAAACGAGGAATTTCTAGAAATCTCTCAACGTCCTCTTTGCACAGGAATCATTAAATTTTTATTTTGATAAAGTTTAAGGGGTCAATTTTGTGAAAACATTCTACAGGCTTTTACAGTGCAAACTGGTAAATTTTAACTTATAAAATTTTGTTCAAATTTGTCATTCTTTCTCCTTCAACATGTCAAACAGACATGGAGGTTTCCATTAGGAAAGTGTTAGGATAGATTGCAAGTGTAAAATTGTTGGATTGATTTGCATTTCAAAATTACAAGTTTCTTTTTTTTACAACAAAAAGCCTGCAGATTTACCTTGGCTCGATTGGAAGGTTTTCAAGACATTTCCTTAAGTGTTTTTAGTTTGGTTTGGGATAATTTTGGCCTCATTAAGTCCAATTGATTATTTCATTTTCCTCTTATCTATTTGCAGGGTTATTTGAACATTTGATAAAGGAATTTTACAAGGTATACAGTGAATTGAAAGAAGTGTATACATTTCCAGAACAGAGATTAAACTATCTCTTTTGGCCATGAAATAAAACATTGAATTCATTCCATGCTAGTCTTAAATAGTTTTCTTTCCTTCAATCAAACATTAAAACAAGAATGCAGTTTCTATTCTTTTCAAATCATATATTTTAAAAAAAGAGTAATACATTTTCTTCTCACGTGTTTTCACTTTCCACTTTCCAAACAGAGGATTTCATATTACATGTTAAAACAGATTTCCAATATAATATCATATGAACAAGACAAAACACTTCCATGTAATTCAAATGAAAGGTTACAACTTCATTTCCATTTGATTTCAAAATACAACATTTACAAAATACGTATCATTCTTTCACATTCTTTCCAAAAAAACAGAAAATAGAGTATAACTCTTTTACATTTCGAATTTCAACTTTCATTGTCAATACAAAGTATCTTTCCATTAAAAATAATATACAAATCATCCACTTCAAAGTGGGGAAAGGGCTACAATAAGATTTCATTTCACAAGGGACTGTCAAACTATCTTTTTCTCATCTCTCAGAACAACAACATGCAGATTTCTCATTCTTCCAATTTGATCACAACAAGAGTAGGGGAAAGGAAATGCTCTCCACCCAACCAAGACATCCAATGAAGAGGAGAAGCCATCCTTCTTCATTGGCCCCCGAGCCCCAACCACAATGCAATAAAATATGTGATCCAACTCATGGCAACAACAGGCTTCCACAAACACACAAGCAACATTTTCACATATAAAAACATAGTCCAAAATAGAATGTAGTTTACAACTACATTAAAGCATGACAAACAATACTAAGGCTTCATCAAGCAAGCCAAAGGAGCAAGAAACTATGGGGGATGCTTCTTATGCCTCCCAAAAGGGGAAATGGGTATCACCACCTGAATTACAAACCCCCAAAATATAGTATATCAAAACCCTGACATTCCTTATGCCTCCCCAAGTACCCCTTATTCCTCACATTTCCTTATGCCTCCCCAACCTCTTATGGCACCCCATAATGAGTAAAGAAATGCAAGCTATTTCTTTGTAAGGTGGAACCCAAATCCCAACTCCCTCCACCCTTATACCTCCCTAAAACACACTTGTGCCTCCCACAAAATAAACCCCATAGTCTTCTCCTACACCATTCCTAGGCCATCTACCCAACAACCCACAAACATGCTAAAACATTCACACATTAACATTTACATTCATAAAAGAAGAGCATTTCAAGAGCCAAGCTCTTACCTCTCCATGATGGAGTTTCCCAAGTTCCAAACAACAGTTTTTCCAAGCAAACAATCCAAAAATCCACCAAACAACAAGCATGCAACAATCTTCAAACTTCTCCAAAAGCAAGAGCTCCCAAAAATAGCAAAATAATTCACCCTGACCCAAGAATGAAGTCTCCAAAGTGAAGCAACCCAAAACAAGGCAAGCAATTCAAATTTTATAGAAGAGGGAAGAGAAGAGGATGAGGTGGATCCATGTAGGATGCCACATCACACATCCTCAACCCCAACCCCAAAATTCAACTTCATTCTCCAATGCATAATAAATAGGTGGGTGAATAATATGACAGTTTACTTACATACTCAAATCCAACCCACACCCCAAAGGACTGAAATTAAACCATGTAAGAAAAGTGCAATTAAAACTCTACAATTTGCCTTCTCAAAAAGCATTATAAAAGTCTAATTTCAACTCTCCAACCATAGGTATGGTTGGTAAATAAATTTAAGAGGTATGGGACAAGTTTAACTTGTCCCACAAGCCTCCAAAATCAGCCTCCAAGGACAAATTCGAATTTCCAAGAAGGTGGAGTGTTTCACACTCAAAAGTTAACTTACACATCACTTACACATCTCTTACAACACTTTAATTCAAGGCCAACAACTCTATTAATTACTTTCTTATGACATATTTTAATTAATTAACTTAACAACATGATTACTCATAATATTACACACCATTTAATAAATAATGAAAGGGTCAATGCACCACAAAATAAACACATGCAAACATAAACAAAGGAACCAAATAAATAAATACACATAACCCCTTGGTCACATTTAAAGGTGATCCCCCCCATGGGAATTCCCTAACACAATCAAACACACACAAACAAATACAAGTTGCCATGGTGACCTTGTTGAATTCATCTAGAATTCCAATGTGGTTGGTCTCCAATCCCCCGATGTTTGTTGTGATATTTTAACCTGCAAAACACAATACCTCCTTCGGCCTCGTGGCCATATCAGAACATCCAAAATAATATAAATAAAATTCCAAAATCATCTAGATATATGAATCACAACAACATCCAAGCAACCAACAAGATCATTTGCAATTTTACTCAACAACTATATCATCATCAAATAATTTCCATTTCTAGGTCTACTCACAATATCCAAATATCACATGTCTGAACAACATCCATGATATAACCATGTTCAAACAATATATCAACATCAATATCCAAAATGTCTCTAATAATCATCATGCATCATAACTGAATCAAGTCAACAATAATCCATGATCTAACATCTAACATCATACTATAATAAAGTCCATAATCATGTCCATAATATAATCATGTACAATTAAAACTGGGCTTTAACCAAATAAGAGGGAATATTCCTCCACAGATTGGAAACCTCAGTGGCTTAATTATATTATCTTTAGAGAGAAATAATTTGATAGGAAAAATTCTTGGCACAGTCAGTATGCTTCAAAGGATGGAGGGATTATACTTGGGTGGGAACAATTTACAAGGACATGTCCCGATGGAGATTGGAAAGCTCAAAAGCCTAGAGGCTCTAGTTCTTGAAGAAAATAAGCTTTCAAGAAATATTCCCGACTCCTTGGGCCACCTCTAATAGATTAGAGATCTCTCCCTTAGTCATAACCAGTTAACCGGTGATATTCTTGCAAGCCTAGGTGAATGCTCAAAGTTGGAATTACTCGACCTCTCATACAATAAGTTCCATGGACACATATCTCCACAAGTGGCAGGTCACCCAAATTTGGCTTTCTATTTCAACCTCTCAAATAATTTATTACACAAACCCCTACATTTAGAACTCAACAAGATGAATAAAGTTTTGGCCATAGATATTTCTAGAAATCATTTAACGATTCATATTCCAAATGTAATTGGAAACTACATTGCTCTTGAGCATCTGAATCTTTCTTCTAACAAACTCCAAGGTCAAATTCCCGATTCTCTTGGTAAAACTTATAAATCTCCAAGATTTAGATCTCTCCTCCAAAAATTTCTCTGGCACAATACCAATGTCTTTGGGAAAATTGAAATTGTTACAAAATTTGAAATTTTCATCAAACAAGTTGTCGAGGAAAGTCCCACAAGATGGAGTTTTCAAAAAACTCAACACGACATCATTTATTGAAAATTTGGGTCTATGCAGAATTTGGATACATTATTCACCATGCCCTACTCTCAAAGACAAAAGTCTTAAACATCTAAAAGGGGTATTCATACCTATTGGAATTGTTATATTTGTCACATGTTGTGTATTGATGTGATGCTTATGGATGTGCTATTGCAATAAATACTCTATGACCTCAAAATAATTTTGATGTGGGTCCTTAAATAATTTCATTTCAAGAGCTTCTTAGTGCAACTGATGGATTTGATGAGCCCAACTTGTTGGGAGTTGGTAGTTTTGGAAAAGTGTACAAAGGGGTTTTAATGGATGGCACTATGGTTGCTATCAAAGTTTTTAATCTGGAGAATGAGGATGTAGGCAAGATCTTTGAGAGAGAGTGCAATGTTTTGAGTAAAGTACGACATAGAAATTTACTTAGAATCATAACCTCTTATTCATATCTAGACATCAAAGCCTTAATATTTCCTCTGTGTGCCAAGTGGGAGCCTTGGCAAGTTCTTATATCCTTTGGGTGGACCAAGTCCTCATGGGCCAGTGTGTAGTTTGGATTTGATTCAAAGGTTGAGCATAGCAATCGACATTGCGCATGGCATGGAGTACCTTCATCACCATTGTTTTGTGCAAGTCATCCATTGTGATTTAAAGCCATCAAATGTGATTCTTGGTGAGGACATGGCATCTTATTTAACAGACTTTGGCATTTCAAAAGCTTATTTTGGAAACTCTATGGATTCCTCCACTTCTACACATATAATAAAAGGATCCATTGGCTACGTTGCTCCAGGTATGATTTCAATTAGTTATTATGAGAAAATGTCATATTTTTTGTGATTTAAAAATGTGAATGTAAAACCTTATGTTCAACTCTCTTGAATGTAGAATATGGAGTAAGCGGATGTGTTAATACAAAAGGAGATGTCTACAGCTATGGAATATTGTTGTTAGAGATGCTAACAAGAAATAATCCAACCAATAATATGTTTGTTGATGGAATGAACTTGCAAAAGTGGGTCAAAAGAGGTTATCCAGATAAAATAGAAGAAGTTGTTGACAATCATTTGTTGAGTGCTGCTACAAACAATGAAGATGAAGTGTTCAATTGCCTTAGACAACTCATATGTGCGGGTTTTATTTGTACAAAAGAATCTCCAGAAGATCGACCAAGTATGATTGACATTGTGAAAATATTGTATGATATCAAAAACACCTTTCTTGGGGATACTTCAACTCCAAAATTCCATTCAGATTCATCACATCTCCTTGAAAGTACAAGTGTTATTTGTAGAAACGATGAAAGCCAAACTTCTTCTTCATTCTAAAACAAAACAAAAAAAAAACATCCAAAGAAACAATATTGTGAAACCTTTCAATATTAGCATACCATGATATTGGTATTGTGTTCCAACTCAAATGAAGTCTTTCCTCTTAATAATTCCAATATAAGTTTGTTATTTTTTTAGGATCCTTGTATAAATGCAAGAGTTTAATTATTGACCATCACTTTAATAATATTTACTAATGTCATGGTGATGCACAATTTGTGTTATTTAGTTTATTGTTAATTGAAAATAATAATTTGTAATAAGGATCTCGTTAGAGCTATCATTCTTGATTTTAAGAAATATTTGGTAGGCCGCAACAAATTATTTATATAAAGAACAAGTTTTAGGTTAGTATTAAATACATTATTGTATGGTATTATATTTCTTTTAATAGTTTCTCATCTCATGTATAAAGAAATTTATATTGGTTTTTTATTTTAATATTGCCTCTTTAGTTATGCACAATCGATCTATTAATTGCTAGTTTGATACTCTATCAAATATAGACTATGTAACCAAAGAAAACTTAGTAATACACAACCATAGGAGTTATGAGTAGAAACATGACGCTTTTATTTAAATTATGGGAATGATAATCAAAATGAAGTAGGAGTAAAACATGATTTCATACTTTCAAATTAATAATATTAGAATGGAAACTTTTATGGATGGTCTAAATAAAATTTGATGGTTAAGTATGTTAAAGGAAAAAATACTAAGAGATAAAAAAGGAATGAGGTTGAGTTCTCCTTAAAAAATTAGTAGAATAGATATCTCTTAATCATTAATACTAAGTTGAAAAAGATAAATATTCTAGTACATCCAATATCAGACCCTAGAAGTCTCTAAATAATTGTTTCATTCAACCTTTAATAAAAACATGAGGCATTAGTTTGACAACATTGAAAATGAGGAAGGAAAAAATGCTCCAGAATTCCTCAAGTTAGTACGCTCAATGGATAGTTTTTTCAAAAATCCAGGACAGTAACGATCCTCTCTGCCAGACTGGTTCCGCTTGGCTCTACCATCGGCCTAGAGGATCTAGCGCTGTCTGATTTGTTCTGCCTGGGTCCCGCCTGGGGCCCCCTATTTCAGAATCCGTGTTCGAATTTTGAGAATGTTTTGTCTTCCGACTTTTCGAAGGAAGAGAACTCTGTAACCATTTCTCTGGAACACTTAGCCGATCTAGACTCTCAACTACTTCTTCTTGGATAGTGAGCCATTTTTGCTAAATGGTGTGATACTCAATGGGGGGAGCGGCCTTCGAGTGCGCTTTCTGGAAAAAGGCTTCTTCCTCGTCATCTTCCGTAGCCAAGAAAAAAGGGATGTCTCTCTTGAAAGACAAGAGTACATGCTACAAGAATCGAGCCTTCTTATAAAGAAGTGGTCAGCCCACTTTGATCCTGATAAAGCAATAATGGAAGGGCTTCAGGTTTGGGTAAGAATTTATTCTCTCCCCAGTGAATTTTGGTCTCCCTCCTCTCTCACAAATATCTACTCTGGCTTGGGGAGAGTCATCCATATTGACCCTGTTACCCTCGAAGGATCCCTCTCTTCCTTCGCGAGGGTCTGTATCTCAGTGGATGTTTCCAAAAAACTGAGTGATAAAATTGTGATTCTTTCCTCCAGTGGGAAATGGATTCAGAGGATGGATTATGAGACCATCTTGAACTGTTGTTTCCACTGCAAACTCCCTGGTCACTTTTGGAAAGATTGTAAAGAGCCCCCTTCTTCTCGACCCACTGTGTGGAAGAAGAAGCTCCCCAAGGCTTTAGGGGCGGTGAACTCCCCTCCTAAAGTCACACCTCTCTCCCCCCCATTATCTCCGAAGAGAAGTCCCTCCTTGTGGAAGCTCTCGATCTCAATCCTAGTACCATTAATCTAGTTAAAGAAATGGCCTCGGTGGTTTAAGAATCTACGCGTATACTCTCCCTATTTCATGAAGTTATTGCCTTGGGTCTTGGCTTTGACGTCGCCTCCCTCGAATACTAGGTAGGTCACAAAGAAGAGCTTCTCAAAGATAATGTTCTGACAGAGGTAGACAATCCTGTCACTCAGGTTGAAGACGGTGAGGTTACCGCCTTTTAGTTGCGGTATTCTTCCTACCCCTCCCATCCAAAATTTAAATCTTGGCCCGAGCGCTCTGGTTGGGTGTCCTTCCAAGTCGTGGTCTTCCATCAAAGAAATTGCTTCTGACAGTCAATCCCATATTGGTTCCTTTTTTTCAATCTCAAGTAGGAGAGACGAGTCCTCTCTGAATAAAAGATGAACATATTTTTGTGGAATGTTAGGGGTCTCAATGCCCCTAACAAGCAGCGTCTGCTCAGGCGGTATGTTGTGGATTCAAAAATTTCTATTTGTTTGTTACAAGAGACAAAGATGTCTAGCACGTCGTGTTCAGATGGTTGGTTCCGTAGCTGGCGTAGTTGGGAAGGCCTCTCTGTGGACTCGAATGGTGCTTTCGGTGAGTTGGGTCTACTGTGGAAGTCCTTTGCATGCAAAGTGTCCTCCCTTTCTTTGAATTCCCGTTTCCAATGGTGCCAGGTAAGCATTAAACATTCAGAAGAAATCCTTTTTCCTTTGTAATGTCTACGGTCCAAATAATCCCATTCTTAAGAGGGAAACGTGGAAAAAGATTCAGGATTCCTTAGGGTCCCTCCCGAATCTTAAATCTATTGTTTCTCCCGGCTATCTTGTTTGGCAACCCCGATCTCAGGAAGATTTCACTTCCTTCCTTCGTTTGTTAACAAGCTCTTGGCCCGGATGGTTTCCCAACTGCCTTTTTTTCAATATTTTTGGGAAGTAATTGGTACTTCTATTTGGCACACTGTTGACGAATCTCACTCCTTTGGCAAGATCTTGGTCTCCCTCAATCATACCTTCATTTGTATGTTCCCCAAAAAATCCCCTGCTAATAAATTTGATGATTTTCACCCTATCTCCCTTTGCAATATTTCCTATAAGATTATCTCGAAAGCCATAGCTTCCCGTATCTACCCCCTCCTTTGCTCCATCATTTCACAAGAACAAAGTGGTTTCCTCCCAGGTAGATCCATCTCTGAAGGTATTATCATTTCCCATGAACTTATTCACACCCTTCATTAATCGTCGTAGGCTGGGAGGATGATTAAGTTAGATTATAGAAAATCTTACGATCGGATCAATTGGCATTTCCTTATAAAATATTTGCAAGCTTTGGGATTCAGTATTCCATTATGTAATTGGATCTTCAATTACATATCCTCACCCTTCTTCTTAGTTCTTGTGAACGGTTTAGCGGAAGGTCTCTTTAAGAGAAGAAGGGGCCTAAGGCAGGGTGATCCCCTCTCTTCCTTCCTTTTTTTTTCTTGTGGCCGAAACTTTGGGACAATGTATCAAATCTGCAGTGGCCTCTGGTTATCTATTGGGTCTGTTGTCCTCCTCTAGTTTCTCTCCACTCACTCATCAACAATTTGCAGATGACACTTTTCTTTTTGGGGTTGCTACTATCCCTAAAGC
This sequence comes from Taxus chinensis, assembly GCA_019776745.2. NCBI lineage: Eukaryota > Viridiplantae > Streptophyta > Pinopsida > Cupressales > Taxaceae > Taxus > Taxus chinensis. Next base: position 754,974,347 of record CM034148.1, on the reverse strand, counting down.
TTGCGCCTTGTCCAATATCCTTGATTCCTATTCTGCTGCGATGGGTCAAGTAATAAACTATCACAAATCAGTTGTCTTTTTCTTCAATGTTTCTTCTAGGCTCCAAAGAAGGATTCTAGTGATCTTGGGGTTTGTCTCCAGCTCTCTTCCTCACAAATATTTGGGAATTCCTTTATTTACAGGAGCTGACAAATCAAGTCTTTGGTTTGATCTTCTGCAGTCCTTTTCGCTTAAGCTTCAATCATGGAAAGGGAAATGGCTTTCCTTTGCGGGTCGCCTACTTTTGATCAAATCTGTCCTATGCGCTCTTCCCATCTACATGTTGTCTGTTTTGACTCTTCCCCATTCAATTATTTTTAAAATCGAAAAGCTTATTCGTACTTTCCTCTAGCAAAGGAATAGTGAGGAATGAAAATTTCACCTCGTCAAGTGGGAGGTGGTCAAATCCCCCATCTCTTCAGTGGGTTTGGGGATTACAGATTTAGCCCTTCAAAACATAGCCTTGGGAGCCAAATTGGTTTGGAATTTCCTTTCCTTCCCTCATAAATTGGCTCACCAGGTTCTCTCACACAAGTATTTGGTAGCAGGCAGTTTGGACCTGATCATCTCCAGTGAAGAGCTTCCTAAAGGTTCCCACATTTGGAATTTCATGTGTAAATGTAGAACCCTTATTGCTGATTCAATTTCTTGGTTCGTTAACAACGGAGCTAGGGTGAAATTTTGGGAGGACTGTTGGAAGGGGTTCCCTCTGTTGAATCTAGTTTCCTCCCTCAACAACACTATAAATAAAACTAGAGCATCCTGGGGTCCTTTTGTAGCCAACTATGGTTTTCAGCATCCAGATGGGTCTCCATCTTGGTCGTGGAATGATCCCTCTCCTTTAGAGGTCCCGTCCTCGGCTTGCTCCATCCTGGCAAAGGAAATCCTGCAGAGTAGAGCGTCCTACCGAGATTGCAAGGATCAACTTCTCTGCCTCGGCTCCATCTCTGGTTCCTATTCTGTCAAAGAAGGGTATCAATCTCTCCTCACTCAATCGGGCTTTCTCAACCTTATTAAGCTAAATTGTTGGCATCATTCTCTTCTTCCAAAAGTCACCATCTTTGGGTGGCTCATTCTTAAAAACAAGGTGTTAACACAACTCCGTAGAAGATCTTGGGGCTATGCAGGCCCTTCCAAATGTGTAATGTGTGGTCAGGCGGAAGAAGACCTTGACGACCTCTTTCTTCATTGCTCCTTTGCGGATTTGGTTTGGAAATGATTGTTAGGAAAATTAAACCTTTCATTGGTTCACTGTAATAATATTGGGGATTCTCTCTGATCCTGGCCATCCTTGAAGCCCAAAAGTCCTTAAGTTCTATCTGGAAAGTTGCCCCTTATTTCCTTTTATGGCACATTTGGTGGGAGAGGAACTTGCACATATTTCAGAATCAACAATGCATTTTCCCAGCCTTCTTGTCTAAATGTGAAATTGCTATCTTTGAAGTTGTTTCCAAGAACAGTATGAACATTTCTGAGTTCAATTTCGTGGATGCTATAATTTCCAAGGCATGGCCTCTTATCAAAACTCTTATTCCTGGAACCATTGTAAAACAGGGTCTCTCCCAAGTGGACACATCCCCCCTAAGGCTCTTGGAAACTCAAATTTGATGGTGTGTCTAGAGGAAATCCGGGATTTTCAGGGGTAGGTTGTCTCCTTCGTGATGCATCTGGGTCTCTTATTGCGACAGGCTCCTTTCCTCTAAACAATTGTATGAGCAATCTTGCAGAAGTGAAAGCTATTTTAGAAGGGGTCAAATTAGCTCTTAAGTACGGAGAAGAATCTTTGATAATTGAAGGAAATTATCAAATCATCATTTCAGTGGTCTCCAAAGGCTCTACTCTTTCTTGGTGGATTAATCCTTTTATCCAAAACATTCTTTTCTGGCTCGAAAAGTTCAACTTTTGGAGCATCCATCACATATATCGGGAATCCAACTCGGCGACAGATCTTCTTTCCAATCTTGTGAATGACTATTCACATGCTGCTATTGTCTCCAATGACATTTCAGCCTGGACTGGGTTCACGTCAATCCTCTCCAAAGAGATATTTACCCGAAAACTGTGAGGCTTAGTTTCTTTAAATGCCGCTAGTGTTTTCTTTCTCTTCGTCTTTCGTCTGGCTTATCCCACTAGTTAGTCGCTTTCGACCCCCAATACTTTTGTTGGCTTCCCATTTGTCACCCTTCGTGGCCAATTCAGGGAACTGACAGACTCCTCTACCATCGATTGTCACTGCCTCTCCATCATTTTCAAGTTTTCCTCGCAGGACGAGGCAGAAGCCATTGAAATCATTCTCGGTGATTCTTATCGCTTCCGAGCAAGTCGTTCCAGAACGGGGTTGGATATTGCTTCAGTGTTTGTCTCATTTTGGCTCCTTCTTCACCCTGATCCAACGGTGGTAGAATTCATTGCTGTAGACGAAATCTATGTTGTTCATAGAGTTGGTCTGCATGATCAATTGGTGAACTTCTCTCTCCTAGATCCTCTTCTGTGGGTTGAGGAAGTTGACGAGATTGCTCTTGGTTCAGGTCATGGCATCTAATGGCTTTGTGGTTAGTACAGAGACCTGGTTACCTTCGCTTATAGCTTCCACCCATCTCTGGATCAGTGTTTTCTTTTGGCGGTCAACATTGACACAACGCTCTTTCTAGTTCACTCAGCTGTTGATCACCACAACGAACTCAAAGATCAAGCCAACAATGCCTTTGAGTTTCTGCTCAAGGTAGCTAATGAGCGTGATGGTTCTTCCTTTGGTTAGCCAGTTCACCCCTTCTGATCTTTTCGGTATCTTAGTTGTTGATCTGTCTCATTTCGACGCTCTGCTCTATGTTACAACGCTTCTTTTCTTTCTTCTTTCTATCCATTTGCATGTTTTTCCCTCCCCTTCTCTTTATCTCTTCATTTCTTCTTCTCTTCTTTTATGTTGTAGGGTGGGGGCCCCAACCCCTCTGGTTCATAGCTCCGATCAAAAGCGTTTAACAATAAAAAAAAAAACATGAGGCATTAAGAGTGATGTTTCAAATATTCTTATTTAATGCAAAAAATGAAGTTTAGAAAAAGTGGAATTGGAAGAGCTAGAGGTGAGAAAATATAATTCATACAACATTTATAAGTTTGTAGTGAGTATTAATTATTATTATTTTATCTATATAATTTTAAATTTGGTATATAATATTGATCTAGGTGGAAACTTAAGATAATGTTTTGGGCATAATACTAACAAATATAGTATATCACTAGTGTGTCAATATGTTGAGGTTATATAACTCATATTAGTGATCAAATAGTAAGTCATAATATATATTTTTTGGAAAGATTAGAATGAGGACCACATTGTGTAAGGGTATATGACTTAGAAAGTTCTATATGTGACCCTTGATAAAGGCTCCAAAGGGCCTAAAAACGTAAATTACAATAATGATGGAGAAAACCTAAAACCTATTAAAACTTTAATTTTACGATTTTTGAGCCGTGAAAAAAACATTCCCCCTTTTAGGGGAATGCTTATCACAAGTATCTTCACATTGCAAGTCGAATCAATTCATATTTTATTTTAAATTGTTCATTTCTTGTTAAAAATAACTACAAAGGAAATGCCACACAAATCATGGATTGAATTATAAGAAGACTCGAGTCTTGTAGATTTGCATCTCTTAGTAGAGATTTCTACCACTAATAATATGTAGAATAGAGAGTAGTAGCCTCACATCTCTTCTTATATTACTACCTTTTATTTGTAGGATAGGTGTGCCACTTGGGAAACAATTCCAGAACACTTTTAATCATGTAATTCTATATATCACCCCTTTTAAAGGATTTTCCCACTACATAATCTTGTTATTGGCCCCCCCTTTTACACCACTACCCCCCAAATTAGTTTGATATACTAGTGAAGAAAACGTAAATAAAAAATTTTCCTTGTGTTATTACATGTGTTATATACAACCTTACTAAGTGACCCCCCCATCATGAGAGAAATAACTCATAGATAGATCCCAATTCATGTGTCTCCATAGAGACATGATCTCCCATTTCTTGTAAGAGATAGGTGTATACCTCACATATTAATGAAATAGTAAATCAATTTCTTTAAAATTTGTTCTCCCCCCTTTCTCTACATGTATGTATGTATGTATGCATATGTACACACACACACACACACACACACACACACACACACACACACTCAAAGCTCACTCATCCATTATTTTTTGTCTATGGTTCGGTAATATTTTTTTATGCTACAATTATTTTAGTTAAATGGCTTTGGCTACAACACATTACTTTTGTGAAATTTAGTGTGTTCATAAATTTTTGATTTCATATGGATCAAATATTCATCCACTTTAATAAGGTTGAGTTTGGTGGACAAGGGATAAACTATTAGTTTTTGGAAGAGGTGTTTCAACATTTTTATAAAAATGTAATATTCCCTATGACTATCATTATAGGAAAACATCTCAATTTCAGTAATCTCAAATTTCCAAGGGAATTTATTAAAGTACATACATAACATATGGAATTGCTCATAACTAATAAGGATGAGCATGAATCAATGAGTTGAAGGGTAAGGTGGTGTCTAAGGCATGGTTTCTACCTCAACCTTCCCCTTGTTGGAAATATTTTCATTGAATTCAAATGAATGTTGATAAGTATCTCATTTGTTAAAATATTGCCATTGATGTTTTCAAGGTTGTTCCATTTATGAAAGTGATGACTCAGTTTGAATTTTACATGCCACGCAACAAAAGAAAATATTTAGTCGTGTACCATAGGTTTATTGTGGTGTTTAACGGATTTGGAATCAATTAATAGTAAATTTCATATTTTTGAATACAAGCTAAAACCACGGAACTAAGGTTACATATCATAGATCAAAGGAAACAGTCTTCTACGTGTGGTAGAAAGGAAATAGCCACAAATACAAACGAATTTACTTATTTAGTGCATTGTGGGTTTTTGATAGAAATGAATTCCAAGATAAAAAAGAGGATTTGCACATAATAAAGAGAAAGTAAAAGAAGGCAGCAGATGTCGGGAAGAGTCAAGAAATGTTAATTTTTCTTGCCACTTATGCTTGTCAAGCAATTTTAATGGAACTGTACATAGTTCCACTTAAGCTTATCAAATAGCATACATAGTTTTAATGGGAGTCTGGCAATTAGCAAATTTGTAAGGCTATTTCAAATTTCAATATGAAAAGTAGATGTTTTACTAATTTAGATTTAATCATATTTTAGGATTTCAAGATTTTATATTATAATAGGTATGAAGATAATATGATTTATTATAATATTATGTTGAAATTTAAAATTATAAGTATATATTTTCAGTTATATTTAATCATAAGTTTTATCTTTAATTCTTTTAACAATGAATTTAAATTATAAATATTATTTTTCCATGAATTTAAATGCAATGTTCTAGTTGGTACTAGACTTTTAAACACAATTTATATTGACAATTAACTAACCAAAATATCTAAGTTAAAATGAGGAAATGTTCTTTCTTGTCATCTATTTTTTTTTTTTTTTGAGACTTAGATTTGTATAATTTCTAACTCGTAGACTATAGTTGGATATTTTTAGTATATCTTAATCTAATACCACTATCCAACATCTCATTTAAGGATTAAACATATTTTTCAAGATTCATAAATTGAAGTGATACTTGTCAATAAGCATTTTTTAACTTAGATCTTATTTTGATAATTGCAATGGTAACTTGCATTTGTACATTGTAAAAGAATTTGCATATTTTGATTTTTTAACTACTCTTTTATTATGAGTTTGAAGCCTTGCAATAGGTTGTGACAGGTTCAATTTTGAATATTTATGCGTGATACAACACCCAAAAATAATATAGTGGAAAGGTTCTCACCTTTCAATAGAATATAACATAGAAAAAGAAATATATTTTTTTTTTAAATTTTGGATTATTATTAAGGTGAGTTTGTGAAATGGCCCAAAACCCTTTAACAAGAACAACCGAAAGGAAAAAATAATTTATTTGAACAAACAATAACCAAAGGTTGTAAATACAACAAACCAAAAAACTATATCAACACACATGAAGAAGATATAAATGGAAGAAAGGAAAAGAGAAAAGAGAGGCCTCTTAAAAGAAAATGACAAGCTATCCTATGAGAGTAAGTAATAACCTCAACTTCAACTTCCGTATGAGACTATCATCCTCTATACTAAGTAGAAACAGTAAGTAAAGGGAAGATAACTAGGGAGATAGATCTACCATGACTAGGATTCACTCTTCTCCCACTTTGGAAATAAGATATGTGCCTCCATTATGTATAGTCATCAACTGCATCTTGTACATCCATCTTCAAAATATCCACATCGATCCTTTGATTTTTGTTCTTAATAAAAGCTCCATAGTTTGATATGGACAAGGTGTTAAAAAATTGAATTGAAAAAGAACCAATAGGAGAATTTTAAATAAACCACCATCGTTAATGCCAAACCCATTAAACTATTCCCATGTCAACTTAAACCACCTTCGTGGGATCCTTTTCATCAAGAGGACGGGGAGAACAAGAGGTTATCCATGAAGCAAAAAAACATTCCAACGTCCAGAGAGGAATTTGAATTCTCAAAAATGAATTTCTTATGATTAGGGAACACAAATCAACATTAGGCAAGTTTATATCTCCAAAAATGAGAATATGACTTGTTGTAGGAGAAAAACAAGAAATCACTTGATGTTCAATTTGGTTACAACACGAAACATATAAAGTGAAGCCCATCAAAGCTAAGGAGTTAGATCTTGGATCCAAGATTAGAAATGATCTTAACCTAATGTGAGAGGGTTTGGGAAAGATCCACTGAAACAATGTCTTACAAATCTTTTTTTTAGTGAAGCTTCTCTAATTTAACAAAACGTCCCACCTTATTAGGTAAAATATGATCTGGTCTAGATTCCTCATAACCAAGGGAGGTTATATATATTTTAAGTCACAGTGGATCTTTTTTGTGAATTTTTTATAGGATTGAAGAAGGAATTAAAAGACCTAAAAATATTCCATGTTTTCCAAAAAACGGGCGTAACAAACCATAAAATAGTTTATCAACAATAAATAGGATGGTAACAAGGAAAAATCCATTATTCAACACATAAAAATAAGGATCAATGACACTAATCTAAAAAGATTTTGACAAATTAATAATCTTTGTATGAGGAACTAATTTATTTTTTTAGGTGATTAATCTCAACCTTGTAAAGATTTAGAATGTTCCTAATTAACATGCACAATAAGGATGAATTATTGTTATTGTGGATATTGTGATTTAAGTAACTTCCAAAATTTATCACACTCATAATAACACTTTTTAAAATGGCTATTGATCTAACAACTATCAAAACAAAAGGAAAGATTACACTTGAATTTTTGTGTGGATTTGGAGGAGTATGAGTGATCTAAATGGGAAAAAAAATTTGATCTAAGATTGGAAATGCTTTGTTACTGAAACTAGCACTTAAAACTAATTCTAGTCAAAACCATGGAGGTAGGTTAATTATCATCCATACAGTTCTGAATTTACGGTATGGTCTTGAACATGCTTGGAATCTTGGCCTGTAACCTCCTAAGTGTTTCACCTTCCTAGAAATGAGTGTCTTTGTGTTTTTGTCCTAGTTCTAAAGTACCTTCAAGAATGATCTGTCAACTGTGATCAAACCCTCTAACACTTGTAATGTTGTAAGGATTTCCTTTATTAAATATTAGGTGGGTTGTGGGCTCCCATGTGCATCACCAAAATTTTCACTACTTTGAAGAGGGATCAAACCACATGATCATTCTCTTAAAAATGTGATATCTACTATATTGTAATTAGAACTTGACATTGTGCTTTGAAAATGCCTTTCTTGAGTTTCACGTTTTCTTAAATACTTGGGAAGGCTTACCTTTTCTTGCATGTAGAAATACCCCCAGATGTAGACTCCTAGATCTGGAAGGAGAACTTCTTACCTATAGAGGGTGCTACCCTAATGGATTTTCATTAGTTTATTTTTTGTTTAGGGAACAAGTAAGTGCGTTTAGTGTTTGTTTTAACGTGAGGAGAACATAAAGTTCCATGATCCTAAATGGTTTATTGTTGACTTGCTTACATAGGATTATATATGGTTATTATGTCATGAAAGGCTGAAAAGGTGGGAATATTAGTCCATATAAATATGATGGAATTGATATTTTTGCCCCAAATCCTGTCAGTAAAAACCATACAATAGGGTCACGATATAGGTATATATCCTGACCAAAACTCAATGGTTTTGACAGAGAGGGAAAAAATCATAGTTTAACTTTCTAGGTCGGAGTATAGATGTCTATAGATGTGTTTTATGCTAATAAATCTCAAGAAATGATGTCGAAGACGTGTAGAAAAGATATTAGAAAGTGATTGAAGAGCTATCAAGTTGTGTTAAACAAGAGTGAAGAGAGTGTACCTACACATGTAAGTGTGCAATATCAAGATCAACATTGTTATAGAATAGATTTCCAACGTTTAAGTACATACATTTTCCCCCTTTGAGGATGAAATGAAAATTACATGCTTAAAAGGAAAATATACCTGAGTGTGTAGATACACTTTGTATTTTCTCATAATAACTTTGTTTTGTATTATCTTGTTGTGTTGGTATTATCATGCTCCTAAATGAAATGTGAAACACAAAGTGTAGTCAATGCGCAATATAGGAAACTTCAAATTTAACTCAAACACAATGAAGTATTATAAAGGAAATTGCTCCTACCCCTAAATGTTGAAAGAAATGTAAAACATGGAATAAATATACTTTGTTTCTTTTCTGGAGGGAATGTGCTTCCCATTGTTATGCCTTGAATATTCTAAATACTTTGAAACTTTGATGAATAATTGGAGTTGATCAATCCCTAATCTATGGAGGAGAGATCGTCACATTAGGTGTACCAACCTAATGCATGAATGTTGAAGAGAAGAACCAAAAAGAGGAGTTGAAGGATCATGCATTAAGGAAGAATATTGTGTATCAAAGTTTTTCAAAAACTTTGATAGCATATCCTTGTGCAAGAGGATAGGAAAGTCTACCTATGAAGATATTAGATGCCTCAATACCTTCAATAAACCCATGGACCATAATGTTGCAAATGGTTATACACCCAATTTTGTAACTTAAGACACACAATAAAAAAGAGATAAGTGTCCCCATCCTCTTCCCATGTGTCACACAATATAATATGTGGGCTTGAGAAGAATTGATTGCATGTTGAAATATAAGTGGAGAAAGGAGTCCCATGCACCTAATGTGTCCAAAAATGGAAGTTGCTACGCCCTTAACCTATTGCTTGTATTAGGATATGAGTAGCCAACTTGTGGCTTACCATATCATTTTATTATATCATTTATAATTTCTCATGCTTAATAGGTTGGCCTTGGTGATGGCCATAGCATATGAATAGTATATATAGGGGATTGAAGGTAGTATTTCATTATCATTTGAGCATTTGAGTCTTATTATATGGTTTGGAGGTTGCCCCCTCGAAGTGGCAAAGCTATTCTAATTGCATATTGAGATCATTATTATGAAACATTATATTATTTAGTGTTCTATTGTTCTCATAATCTGAATTATACTAGTAATTTCATTACAAGTGGTATCAGAGCTGCGATCTTGGCCAAAATTAGGGCAAAAACCCTAATTTTTTGTTTCCACCATATATTGCGAACCAGAGTGAATTGGTGGGATATATTTTTACCAGAGTTGAAAAAATTTCAAGTAAGGTTCCCTAAAATTTCAGACTTTTCTTATTTATTTTTCACAAGTTATTACACATTTATGGTTTTCATAAAATCGCTCTCTAGGGTGCAAATTGTGGAATGTTTTCAAGTTCTTTACATTTTCAGAAATATATCATAAAAAATAGTATTAATATCTTCTCTGTGTGTTTTCCTGTTCAACCTAATTTGTATCGAAGCCCTAAACCCTAAGGTTTGACATCATGGCGGGGCCTTCCACAAGAGCAAAAAAGAATCCGGTTACTTCGGGTAAAACCCCTAGATAAAGATGGGGTAGTGATTGAAGATATGGATTCAAAAGGGGTAAATACAGATTCCTCAGCACTAGGGTTTACCTCAGTTGATCATAAGGTGAGCCAAATTGAGTATGAGCTGTGAAATGTACAATCTGAGATGGCCTCTAAAGGAGACATAGACCCAAATCAATCATCGGTTGTATGATATCATGCAACATGTAAAGGGTAAATAGTATGGCCCAAATATGGATCATATCAACCAAGGAGGATCTTCAGTTCAAAATCATGGCCAAAATAACCATGTTGGATCACTTTTCTAGCCCAATCAGAATCCAACTTATTCACAACCACGGAACATGATGCTCGAAAGTGGATATGCGCAAATTTGATGGTAAGGATCCCTTGAATTGGATTAATCAAAATGGATAAATTCTTTGAGTTACATCAAACACCATTAGGAAAAAATGTGACATTGGCATCCCTGTATCTTGAACCAGACCAATTCATTTGGTATCAATGGTTATGTGCTCAGAGGCAAAAGAATGGTCTCCGTGTCACTTGGACAGTTTTTACCGAGGAGTTTAAATTACACTATAGTTCCAGTGTTTCAAGAGAACTACTTTAGTCCAATTAGCAAAGTTTACGACAAATAGGATCAGTCAAAGATTATGTGCATCAATTCCAGAACTTATCCTTAAGGGTGGAGAATATTCCAGAAGAGAATCCTGAATGACCTGTTTCTTGGGGGTCTTAAGGACCACATCGAGCATGGGGTACGTATGTTTAATCCACTCAAGATTTTTGATTCTATTATCATGGCACGTCGAGCAGAGGAAAAATTTCTTTGTAGTAGGAGGCTTCCTTTCACTTAACACCAAAGACCGTAGTATCTCTTCCCCTTCATTTTCTAGGCCAATTAGACTAACTCCTCAACAAATGGAAGAAAAGAGAGGAAAAGGATTATTTTTTAACTATGATAGCAAATATGGACCGAGACACAAATGTGATGAGAAGAAGTTGTTCTATATTGATGGAGGTAATGAGGATGATGAGGAAATTGAAATTATAGGAGAGGTTGAGGAACCAGTAGAAGATGAAGTAGAGGATCACCATCCTACAATTTCTTGCCATGCATTGTCAGGTATTAGTACTCCTCAAACACTCAAGGTTATTGGATATCTCAAAAAACAAAATGTGATGGTGTTGATTGACTCGAGGAGTACTCATAACTTCATAAATAATAAGTTAGCTGCTTACCTCAATTGTTTTATTTACCCAGCTCTAGAAATGCAAGTTATGATGGCAGATGGTGGGACAGTCAAGTGCACAGGAAAGTGCCATAGTATCAAGCTTTCCATGGGAGACTACATGTTAGACTCACCTATGTTTGCTATTTCTATGGGAGGGGTAGATACTATTTTTGGTGTCCAATGGATCACAACCTTAGGTACTATAGAGATGAATTTCCAAGATTTGTTCATGCGATTTCATTTAGATGGAAGGAAAATACAATTGAATGGGATGACAGCTAAGTCTCCATAGATTATTAGCTCTCATCAAATGTAGAAGGTTCTTAGAAAATGAATAGATGGATTTATGGTAAAGTTGTTTTCCCTAGAAGTACAAACTATAGAGTCTTCAATGCCACCCGATCTTCAGAAAATTGTTGATGCTCACTCATCTGTTTTTGATGCAATTCCAAAGGGACTACCACCAGTTAGGGATCATGATCCTGCCATTCAGTTGATTCTAGGGAGACAAACACCTAACATCAGACCATATAGATACCCATATTCCCAGAAAAGTGAGATTGAGAAAATGGTTCAAGAAATGTTGAAGGCAGGTATCATCAGGCTTAACTAGAGCGCATATTCTTCACTAGTGGTCATGGTACGTAAGAAGGATGAAACATGGAGGATGTTTCCAGATTACCGAGAACTCAACAAGTACACCATCAAAGAGAAGTTTCCTATTCCAGTAATTGATGATTTACTTGATGAATTGCATGGTGCTATTTATTTCACAAAATTAGATCTTCATTCTGGGTACCATCAAATTAGAATAAAAGAGGAAGATCTTCATAAAACAGCTTTCAGGGCTCATGAGGGCCATTATGAGTTTTTGGTAATGACTTTTGGTCTTACAAATGCGACTTCAACCTTTCAAAGCTTGATGAACATTGTTTTTAGGCCATTTTTAAGGAAATTTGTATTAGTTTTCTTTAATGACTCATTAATTTATAGTAAGACATGGGAAGAACACTTACAACATGTAAATAAAATGTTGGAAGTTTTGGAGAAACATACTCTCTATGCAAAGCCATCCAAATGTTCTTTTGGTGTACAAGAGGTAGAGTACTTGGGTCACATTGTATCCCATGAAGGTGTCAATGTTGATCCTCATAAGATCAAAGCTATGGTGGAATGGCTAAGGCCCAAAGATCTCAAAAATATTCATGGGTTCCTAGGACTAACAGGGTACTACAGAATATTTGTGTGGGGATATGGTAGAATAGAAACCCCACTCAATGCATTGCTAAAGAAGGATTCCTTCCATTGGACAGACGTAGCCACTAAAGCCTTTGAGCAGCTAAAGGAAGCCTTGTGTAGCACCCCAGTTTTGGGTACTCCCAACTTCTCAAAAATCTTCATTGTTGAATGTGACGCTTCAGGATTAGGATTGGGAGTAGGTATAATGTAGGAAGGAAGAACAATTGCATTTGAGAGTTTCCAATTCAAAGGAAAATATCTGCTCAAAATTTTCTATGAGAAATAAATGATGGCTATTCTTCATACGGTCAAGCAATGACGGCCCTGTCTCATGGGTAGACACTTTAAGGTAAAAAATGATCATGATAGTCTCAAATAATTTTTGGAGCAAAGGTTATCATCTGAGGAACAACAAAAGTGGGTAGCAAAAATGTCGGGTTATGATTTTGAAATCATAGACAAAAAGGGTACATAAAATGTAGTAGCTGATGCGCTGTCCAAAAGGGATACATCCACTGATGCCTTATTATGTGGAATGTCCATGTGGATGACTGATTGGGTGGATGAAGCAAGATTGGAATGGGATCAAGACAAGGATACACAATCTCTAATATAGAATATCAAGCAAGGATCTATGACATCTAACAAATTTGAGTGGAAAGGTGATGCCTTATTTTACAATGACAACTTATACTTGAGTAAAGATTCTGAGTTAAAGCATAAGATTCTTGTAGAGCTACATGCCTCACATGTTGGAGGACACTCTGGGTTTTTGAAGACATATCATAGAATAAAAAGAGAATTCTTTTGGGAAGGAATCAAGGGGGATGTACAAAAGTTTGTATAAGAGTGTTTAGTGTGCCAACAAAACAAAGGGGAAATAATTAAGACACCAGGTCTGTTGCAACCCTTACCAATTCCTAACCAGAGATGGGAGGAGGTCTCCATGGATTTCATCACCGGATTGCCTTGTTCAGAGGGTAAGAATGTTATTTTGTGATTGTGGATAGGCTCATAAAATATGCCCATTTTTGTGCCCTATCACATTCATTTGCAGCTAGTACAGACGTAACTATTTTTTTGGAGACAGTTCAAAGGCTACATGGAAACCCAAAGATAATTGTAAGTGATTGTGATCCTATTTTCACAAGTAATTTTTGGATGGAATTATTTTCATGTTTGGGTACTCAGCTAGCTCACAGTTCATCTTATCATCCTCAAACTGATGGGAAAACGGAAGTGGTCAACAAATGTTTAGAGGGGTATCTACGTTGTTTTGTATCAGATAAACAAGAAAGGTGGATTAAATGGGTACCACTTACAAAATAGTGGTATAACAAATATTTTCACACCTCTTCTCAAATGATCCCATTTTTAGCATTATATGGGTACCATCCACCTTTTATCACTTCCTCCTTGAGGGTGCAAACTAAGGTTAGAGATGTTGAGGAACACATTCAACATCAAAAACATGTTTTGGCTAGTTTAAAGGAGAATTTAACATTATCACAAAACAAGATGAAACAATAAGGAGATCAACATCGTAGTGAAAGACATTTTTAAATTTGTGACTGGGTTTTTGTACGTCTCCAGCCTTACAAACCAGATGTCCCTAAAGCAACAGCACAAGGACAACAAACTTGCTCCTAAATATTATGGCCCTTATTAGGTTCTATAGAAAATTGGTAGTGTTTCTTATAAACTAGAGTTGCCTCCATCTTCACACATACACCCAGTATTCCATGTTTCATGCATGAAGAAGGTTATTGGACATAAATTTGAAGCCCAGACAGATTTACCAGAACTTGACGAGGAAGGAAGAATCATTTTGGAGCCAGAGAAGATTCTACAAACATGTACTAAGAGGTTGAGAACCAAAGACATTAAGGAATATCTGATCAAGTGGAAGAATCTGAGCATAGAAGATGCAACCTAGGAGGATGAAGGTTTTCTGTAGCAACATCAAGGATTATTCAACATCGAGGACAATGTTGGTTTGAAGGGGAAGGGCATGCTACGCCCTTAACCTATTGTTTGTATTAGGATATGCGTAGCCGTCTTGTGGCTTACCATACCATTTTATTATATAATTTATACTTTCTCATGCTTAATAGGTCGGCCTTGGTGATGACCATAACATATGAATAGTATATATAGTGGATTGAAGGTAGTATTTCATTATCATTTGAGCATTTGAGTCTTATTAAATGGTTTGGAGGTTGCCCCCTCGTAGTGGAAAAGCTATTCTAATTGCATATTGAGATCATTATTCTGAAATATTGTGTTATTTGGTGTTCTATTGTTCTCATAATATGAATTATACTAGTAATTTCATTACAGAAGTGAATAAGTGTACAATGGAAAAGGAGTGAATGAAGTAATTTATGCCCCTTAATTCTATGCCAAACTAAGTCATATAAGAATGTTGTAATAATGACGATAAATCTAAAAATGATGTTAAACATGAAGAATTTTCCCTTGGAATCATATTAAAGGGTCAAAATCATCTGTATAGTCCTAACCATTTTTGTACATTCCTAACCATGCAAGGTTTTTACCAAATTTTTATACTTGAGTCCAATTATAATTATTTTTTCCTATCTTTACATATGTCCATCCTTGGAAATCTATGTATGTCTACTAGAAATGTAGGATAAACCCCAGATGATTGCTACCACTTTTGAGGTGCATGTGATGAATAATTTGATTGTGTGTCTCAAAATAAGAGATATATATTGAGATCTGAGATGGTCAGAACCTATGCAGAACCTCTGAATAATGACTATGGAGGTCAACAAGAAGTAATTGTATTTGCAAAAAGGAATGCATATAGTAGAAACCATAGTGTGAAAAAATAACAACAACGAAAAGAACCACGATAACCATAACAATGTTAGTGCAGTAAAACAACAATAAATAAAAAACCATATGTCAGTGTAAAAAAATGCACACAGTGTAGAAAAAAATTGCAAACATGGTGACTAGTGTCACACAAAAGGAAAAAATGTCATGCAAGCATCGGACACCCATGGTGTTGCAATACAGTCAAGTCCCAAGGCCAGTAAATAAAATATGTAAAACCACACATAAGGCATTATGCCAAAAACATGGGATGCCCATGGTGCCACAAGACAATCAAGATGCTTAAGCCACAATCATACTAGAAAACAAGCATACACACACAACATGAAAACATGTAGAAAAAATAATCATAACAAGATGTGATGAAAGGCATATGACAAAAGATATATGAAAGAGATAACAATAAATGTAAGTTCTACACAAGACACATGTGTTATTCATGATAATCCAAAAGATAGAAAATACATAATATATAGATGTAACCAATAGTAATGAGGAAAGAAATGAGCTTTAATGAAAATATAACACCTAGATATAACACGTGAAGGAAGATTCTCCTAAAGGTTAGTAGTCTAGGTATAGTTCATACCAACACCTATCATCATGTATCACTCTGTGTATGTCCTGCACCATGCTCAATATATGACGTGAACACATGTGTGTAAATAATAAATGATATATATCAAACCAAAGGAATAAATAACATGCATAAATAAAAATGTAAATAGTATATGTTATAAAAAGAGGTCTTGATTTTATATTTTTGCATTTATATTTGATTTTTTTTTGAATTTTTATAAATATTGTAGTGGTAAGATAGAATATGTAAATAAATAAGGTATAAAATACTAGCCCCAAGTGTGTGTGTGTGTGTGTGTGTGTGTGTGTAAGGCAAGGTTCGAGTGTATAATTACTTTCTCAATAGTAAAGTTGAACCTATAGACCAAGTGCGACAATAGGAAATGTAAAGGGGAAATAGTAAGAGAGATAACCCAATATAAGGTACTACAAGGAGTTAAAGTAAATACTCAAGATGATGAAGGATCAATCCTTGAATGTGACTTAATATAAAGTGGAAACATGGAAACACGGTGGTGATATGTGCTACAAAAAGCCTATAAGGAGAACAAGAAATAGTGGAGCATTGAGTAGAATACAAGGCGTCATATCTGCAGGGTGGAGTAGAAGTGTGTGAAATAATATGAATGGGAACTTATAAAAGATCAATGACAATTTGTAGTGTTAGTTAAAAATATGTAATATCTATAATATGTAGTGTAATGCATCAAAAATTTGGATTAAAGTTAAGTTCTAGAATCTCAAAAGAAATATCAAGAGACTTAAGTAATGGCCATGTAAAAAATTTATTTGTACAATGTGGAGTAATCAAGACACCTTGAATAGGATTATGATGAATAGAGACTGGAATAGATAATTTATCAAAGATAAGTGTGTCATATATATTAGAATCATCAAAATAAATGACCAATGTAGGAGATGATGTACAATAAATAGTGCCAATCATAACATCTAGTGGGTGATCATAAGAAGGTGGAGGTGGTACTACACAATGTGTGCTTTGAAATTTTGAAGTATATAGATCATTAGTATGATTAGGAAGTGTGTCATTTAATATTATCAACTAAGCATTATTATCGAGAGGCTTATACGATTTAGTGGGCTCATCCCATTCAATTGCATTAGATTCAATAAAATCTTGAATGGTGTGTCACAAATTAATACATTGTTTTGTAGAGTGACTAATAAATATATGAAAATAAAAATAAGCATTAGCATCAAATCAGGGAAAATGTTAAGGGTCCCTAAAAAAAATCCTTAGAAAATATTTGGCAAATATTAGTAAAATCACTTTCGCATGTATGGAGAATTATAGGAAAAGTTGTTTCCTAGGACAAATGATTTTTTAACATGATTGTGGGAATGATTGGACCTTGGCCATTGGCCTTATGATGTGGAAGAAATAATATATGACACCATTTAGTAGCATATATAATGCTATCGACTGAAAACATACAGGATGCTATTGGCTGGTAGCATTCTACATGCTATCGGCCAATAGAATTCTGTATGTTATCAGCTAGGAGCATACAAAATGCTACCAGCTTTGGTAGCATTCTGCATGCTATCAAACCTGTAGAATTTTGTATGCTGTCAGCTGATAGCATTATATATGTTGTTGGTCTGTGGGATTTTGCATGTTGCTGATCGATAACATATTTAATGCTACTAGCTAGTGGCATAATGTTTGCTAGCATTAGCTGTATTAAACTTGTTATAAATACACGAAGGAATTCATTTTCACTCCACACAATAGAGAGAATCCAAATCATATGAGGAAAAATCCAAAAGATGAAACTTGAATGCCAAAGGACATACAAAAAGGAAGAATCCAGAATGCCAAAGGAAAACTACAACTAGGAATTTTATAACAGATTGAAAAAATGCCAAGAAGAAAGAACACTTCCAAACAGCCCAAGAGCCCAGTTGCATCAAAAATAAATATGAGAAATTTTCATAAAATTTTCATTCAAGAGGATCCTAGTATTTCCTCAACTGTACATAACTTAACAATCTTCTACTCAACTATGACACTTCCACTTTCACCTTTCATCATCAACTCCCATCTCATGCAAAGTCATTTAGAACGTCACCTAAGGAAATTGAGCATCTCATAGGACTACCCATGCAAAGATGTGGATCCTGTCACGATGAAGGATGTTATATCAGATGAAGAATACAAGTATTTGAAGTCTAGTTTTCAATTATCTATTGATGCAATTGCAACTGCTATTTCTTGTAAGTTTATTTTCTGTTTTACAACATTACATTTTCATTATTTTGAATTTAACAAAGTTTGATTATGTTTAAAATTCACTACTAACAAAATGGTTCTCCTTGTTGTATTGACAATTACAGCTTCCCAAAACCCTTCAAAAAGAGGGATTCAGCTCAAGGATTCTAGTTACCCATTTCTGGAGGTTGTGGTGCAATTCTTCCAGGCCAGAATTCTTTTACAAGGTTGATATGTAAATATTTCATGGTGGGCGTGAGTGTATATCATCCGCACCTTATGTGGGAAAAAATTTGACTGGTGTAACTTCTTATCCTCTAGGATACGATTTTATTTGGCAAATATTCATTTGAATGATAATGTTACCATCAGCTAAACAAATTTATTCTTGGTTTATATTATGAATCTATCTATAATTTAAGTGGCACCTCTCCTTCGACATCAATGCATTCAAAGCTAATGGATTTTTCGTTAACACTAACAATTGAAGAGCAAGAGGCGAATCCCAATTTTTGATTAAATGATTTTTAATTATTATTTTTTATTATTGTAATATGTATCTTTTAAAATTAATATATGAAATTAATTAACAGTTAATATAGAATTATCACAGAAGATAGCATTTGTGGCTGCATCACGAAGGGAAGATGCTATCAGAGGTCATTTCCCATAAAGTTTAGGAGACTCTGTTACTATTTCCGATGATCAACAAATAGAGGAGGACACCCCTCCACATTATGTTAAAAAGATGAGGAGTTGGTTAAACCCTCAAACTCGCACATCCACCATACCACAAGCATTAATCACAGGTATTTTAATTTATGATGTATATATGTTTCTAAATATTTGAAAATAAATGTAGCTAATTCTTTAAAACTTGTATGTGTTTAAAAATTTCTTTCAATTTATATTACTTTTTTCTATAAAACTCCAACAGAACAGGATATAATCAACGGTCTCAAGTGGAGTAGGTAGAAATATTTTCAATACCTCACTCTGTGGCCCCAGGTTTGAATCTATTATTTTTTATATATTTTTTTGATATTTGTTGAAATAAAAATTCAACAAGCTAATAAATATTTAATTCTTAATTATATTTTAGATCATACCTACCAGTCTTTTCAATCTACTCCTCCACAATCACCACATCAATAGTAACAGGCTTCATTTGCACCCCAGAAACAATCCTCTCAACAAAGTAATTTTTATAATCTTATATGAATTTATTTATTTTTCATTTCTATTATGTTTGTATTTTGAGTTTCATCATATTATTTACAAAATTAAAACTCATTTTTTCAGGACCTCCAGTTTCACATCCATTACAAATACAGATGTCACCTCCTCCACCTCGACCAAAAAATATGAGGACCAGGTTCCCTGGTAAGAATATTTCATTCGCTCGTCCAGATTTAAGCATTGGCACCCTTAATTTTTCTTTTGTTTTTCCAACGTTTTAATTGGGCAATGCTCTTAGTGGACAGGGTGTTTCAGTTTTGAATGATATTGATTTGGATGAGGAGTATCTTGGGATTGAAATCAGACTTCAGGCCCATGGAACTTTGAATCCCCAATATATGATTCATGGGGAAAGGAAGCCTTCTCCAATAAGAGTGGATGGATCAATCACACCTTCTCCACCAACGAATTCCTTAACCAATGACCAAAAAATTTCTTTTATACTTGGTGTTCTTTTGGTGAATAATACTGAAGCCAATATATATATTATATTAAAAGATGTTGAAAAATTAAAATTGTGAGAGATTAGGGATAAATTTCAGATTAAATAAATAAATTCATGATATTAAAATCACAACCAAAGACATATATTATATTCTTCACATTAGAACAAGTAAGTAAAGATTGATATTTTGTTGACATGAGCTCCCATTACCATGGGTAAAATCATGAGCTCTTGTATGATGTTAGATAGCAATTTTATGAACATGTTAGGAAGCTCCGTGATTTTACATTCACAATCATGTTGACAATATTGATGCCAAAACTGCAATGTGCATGGCCACAAAAGTAATTTTTCTAATCGGCTATACATAATTGCATAATACGGGAGACTATGAGGATGATCGTGATATCTGAAATACAATACTGAAGACCAATAGAGGTTTGTATGAGCTCATAGAAATGAGGTTCAATTTGTGAAATGCGCTAACAATATTCATGCTACCAAGAAATGAAGTCCTCAATCTATTCATTGACCACATTATTGTAGGGTGTTTAGAATGCATGGGAAAAGTAGTTCATTCATTTAGAGAAAGCATTACCAATCATGTACCAAAATCAACCTCAAGTGAACTTGAAGAAGTGCATGTTTGTGCAAATTACCACTTGATGGAGACGTTATGGTTAATGATAATCATAGGAATTTAATGAAGGAAAACCAATGGATATTGTAATGACAATAATTTAAAGCTAACTCACAAGGTTCGAGTTCAAGGAGGGCAAACTTTGGTTCAAGCTTTCCAATGGATAACATTTGGAAAAAAAAATTCCATTGAATTCGAACAATGAATAAAATAATATCTTATTTATTTGGATAATTTAATTAAATAATAACATATGGATAACTTGATTAAATATGATATTATTTAATTAATTAAGTGGGGGAGATGTTGATAGGGACTAAATAAACTCGTTCCACCAGATTAGGAAACACCAAATGGTCTCTTTAGCCCTTACGAACATCTCCCTCGAATGTCGAGTTGTCGGTAAAAAAAGTATTTAGTTTGAGGCGATGTGATTCACAATTCAAAAAATTACACCAACACTAGATAATAGAGAAAAGATTGTGTAGAAAGAGATAATTTTTGTTTACATTATAGGCTGTAACTATTCCTATAGAGTTTCCACTGACCAATTAAGTTTACATATTGATTTTAGAAAATATGTATTCTTGCTTGGATTGAAACCCAAATCTTGAAGTGCCGTCTAGACTCAACTGTAAATTCTCTCCATTCTCTAATATTTATTCATGATCATTTCCCCATCTAATATGTAGATCTGTGCAAAAATTATTATAAATAATGCCATTAGAAATAGAAATAGACATGGAGATGAACAATGTGAACGACACTAGAATTAATAGAAAATAATTCAATCTCGAAATGCCCTATCACACACATGCAAAAGTGGAGGTATAAATATGCACATGAATTTTTTTAATAACTGTCTTACAGAAAAAAATTCCCCATAGAATGTTTCAAAAACAAATTTCTATAAAAGGGAATGAGACAGTAAATACCCACCCCATGGAAAGAGAGAAAGTAGTGATAAACAATATAAGGCTGTTCTAAAATGCATTGATACTAACCTATAAAATCAGGGAGAAAATAAACAATGCTTATCTTGATATTCTAACGCATCCCATATTTCATGGACCGATTTGATCCAATATTTCATGTCCCACCCTAGCATCCCCGTAACAATCTAAACAATATCCTTTTCCCAAAGATATAACTCTACACTCCTTAGAATTGACTTAATGGTATTCTTTAGCTGGTCCATTAAACCCTAATGTTGTCTAGATCCTTGAGCACCACAAAAGTCACCACATGAGTTACGGTAATAAGATCCCTCTGACCTTTAATGTTGTCCTCATATTTCATCCAAAAAAACACCTCATAAAAATATTTGGGGGCATCCCCTCACCAGTGAACGAAGAAAACAACCGGCCTTCCACACTCTGATCCATTCAGAGGGTACGTCTAGAGAAATACCCACACCCCACTGAGAATATGACCATTTCTATAGGCCCTAACCCATAAAAATAGAGCAAGTATAAAGGATTAGTATCTCGGTTGCATCCTTGCAATCAAAAACTAGACCGTTGCTCAGGTAGGATGAACCCCATCCAGATCTCACCCCTGAAATAAAACCCTCAACACCTGAATGAGAAAAAAGGGAAACATGCACTAGAGTACAAAATCCAAGAGGAGTGGAGAAAGGAATAGGACCTATGAGCTAATCTAGGTAGATCCCCCAAATCACAACACCTCCATTAGTATAAATCCATTTTTCGTTCCTATGCCTCAACATAGCTTCCACCAAAACTCAACATTCTGATCCCTCTATCATAGGTTCCACAAAAAATCATAATCCCTATCTATGTTACTATGCCTAAAAACCCCAATCCCTACCCAAAAATCCGTTGCAGTGATTAGTTAGGACTATTGATGTGGAGAGGTGGAAACATATATTAATGTGCTAGAGAAAAGTGAGGTGCCATGGTCAGTCACTTATGTTTTCCTTCCTATTTCCACCTGGCCAAGTTGAATAGCGCACCTGACATTTTATTTGGTGTTTACTTATATAGGGCATTTTGGCTTCCACTGAAACTTACCATCCTTCCATTGTAGGCTCAGGTTCAGGCTCAGGCTCAGGCTTAGGCTCAAGCTTGTCGTGTTTAGTAATTACTTATTTTGATAGGTCTGTTTAATCATTTATAATGACAAGATTGTCCAGGAAGGAATTCAATGAATTTGATGTAGCTGATGAGTTTCATTGTAAAAGGACATATAGTAAAATATGGAACTACCCAGAACTCCATGTAGTTGGAAGAGGCTACTGTCTATATCATCTCGAAAAGATCAGGGAAGGTTACTACAAGTGGAAGAATAAAAACTCTTCAAATGGTAACCTGTTCGCCCCACCCTGCTCCACCAATTCCATCCACATAAGCCTCTCATGAAATTGATGTTGGACCCCAAATATCAGAACAATTACAACAAAATAATGCCCAAGAAAAACCCACCTATTGCAGTGTTGGGTAGGCCTATTGAGAATAGGGTTAATCAGTTTTAGTCTGCAGAGCTTCCCCATGAAGTCGTTCAAGATGTGGGTCTAACATGGAGATGTTTGGATAATACTTCCAACTTGAGTAATCCTCAAATTTCTCAAAAAATTCACAATACCCACAAACATTTTGAATCAGAAGGACCTCTCGGTAGTGCTCAAGATGGATTCTTGGAATGAATTTCTTAGCCCCACAGAGAGATATACGATGTGTTCTTTTCTACATAGAGGAGAGAAATATGACAATGTAAATGTGCCCTCCAATTTGTTAAGTGTGTGAGGGCATGGATATTCACATTGTAGATCTCCACCTACAATAGCCGAAATTTTCCCTCCGTGAAGAGATGGAAGGGCATCTGCAAGGGCCCGCATACTTATTTTTTTTTCCACCCAATTCGTATTTCTCCCAAAACCTCTGTCTGGATTCTAATAATCATCTCTTATGTCAATTGGTTGATCCCTGAAACCCTTCTTTAAAATCCCATAGATAAATACAATGTAATATTTTTCAAGCTCTTAAGATCCAACATTGGTTGTTGCTCGTCGCTCGCCATTTTACTCTGCAGAACTTGGGTACAAAACCTTTGCGATGTGATCTACATGCAAGTCAATATTTTTTATGGAAGTTCCGGGTCAAACATTCATAAGAAGGAGAATCAATAGGTTATTAATATATTAAAATATATTAGAGACGAAAATGTCTCTAGCATTTGTCTCAAGATACACCTCCTCCTTGTAGTGAATCAGGGTATGTCTGGTTCTATACAGTTTGAAAATAACTATGATGATGAACTGTTGGATATTATGTTGAACATAATTGAGAATTTAAATTTAAAAGCACAAGCCTACCACAATATGTGGTCGAGAGACAAGGGCCTTGTAGTTATTGCAAATGCGAAACAAGATAAGGCATTGGCAAGTCTTACTAAATTTTCAAGTATTATTTTTATTTTTTGAAATTTTAGTAATAGTTTTTCTCTTTTGAAATGCATTAAAAGTACAAAAATTTGAAAAATGAGGCTAGTGTGCTTGATTTGCATTTAGAAAGCGCCAGGAAAAGTTTGTATACAGAAGCTGGATTGAAATAAAAGCTTGTTGTTTTAAACAAACATAATAATACTTTGAGAAGAATAATAAAGGAAAATGGAATGGATACAAAGATACTATTAAAGAAGCAAATAGAAGAGGATCCGACATTACTATCAGCTAGTAAGGTGGAAAATCCAAAAAAAGAGATTTTTTTGAATATTGAAGTTACTGCAAAGGATTTGGTTCGGTCTGGTGTTGTACAAGAAAGTTCATGTGTGCAGGAGAAAGAATATTCTCACGGATGAAGCTGAAAAAAATTGTGAAATTATAATTGTCATTATAGAATCTTTTTGTAAGACTGTTTCAATTTGTATGAAAATATTGAAAGTTTGAAAATTCAGTTGATGTGGATTGTGGAATTTCACTTTTACTTTTTTTAATATTGCGGAGAAGTTATTCAAACTAATTCTTAATGACAATTTTATCCTCAATTATATTTGATATTACTATTACATGAAACATTACTAATTATTATCATTTTCAAATACTTTGTGGATAGAACAATGAACTACAAGTTGCATTTATATTTCAAAGAACAAACATTGAAATTATCTAAAAATATTGGCAACTAAAAAATTCTATGGTGTTTTATATGTACTATATTCATGTGTAAGACTAAAAATTCTCTAGTAAATAGAATTACATTTTTTTCATTTTAAATACAACAAAAAAATAAGTATGAAATTTCACATTTAAAAATCTAAAAAGTAAACACTTTACAACATTGAAAATATTATTCAAAAATGAACAGGCGTATAACAAAAATAACTATATCCATAATAATAATCTGAATCCTGATTCCTGATATGAAATTTTATTTCCATAGGATAAAAATGTACAGACATTCTTTATTCAATTTCGACATATCAGATAGATTAAAATGAAAAATTATATTGAGAATTTTTTTAGTTCAACACTTTTAATCTAATATTTTGCAGTGCATTTTCCAGTCACAATATTCATTGTTATCTGCAGTCACTGTATTAGTATTACTGAACCCTCTTCTCTCTACAAGATAATTCCATACAACCATTACCTATTCATAAGGAAAGGTATGCACATCATATTTTGAAAGGTACAATCTCAAACAGGTCTCAATATTTTTATCAAGTTTGTTCCAATATTTTGATTTTATAAATGTTAATGTGCTGGAAACTCTTTTGTCTTCAAGTGAATCCTAATATCATTATCTGATACATTTCATATAATTTGAAATGTTCAGCTTATACTTTCACAAAGGATGGAACTAGGGTAAAAAATTTTCCATATAAGTGTAATTGCTCTGTTCTTTGTTGGCTCACTCTAGTAATTCAAATTATTCTTTCATTACCTGACCAAAATTAGCTGATTACAATGCAAGAGTTTCCTTTTGAAGAATACCATTAATCTGAATTCCATTACATTCAAGTGATTGTCCAAAAATCCTTAATTATAGCATCACATGTGTCTTTTAAATGAACCAGTTGAAGATATGCCTCCTACAAGATTCCAAAAGTTAGGATTGACAACTGCCATGGCCTTAAGAAGCTCTCCTTTTTTGAAACATGATCTTTGATCTCATTGGATAAACATTGTGAGATTTTCTGATTTTTTTTTCTTGTTTGAGATATAAGAGCATCATATGAATTACGTGTAATAGGAACTTCTTCAAGATCTGACTCAAACAATATCCACTCATTTCTAAAAATGTATGCATTTTAATCTCCTTCTCACTAACAAAAATACACAGATGTCCAAATATATTTTATCTGAAGTAACAGTTGGGATCCTTTAAATCTGTCAGAGATTTATAGTGACTAAATACATGTCCTTTAAAGAATTCATCAGACACATATAACATATCTAGAGTCTGATGCACTCCCTTTTCCCGAACCTAATGAAGTCTTATATATATATATATATATATATATATATATATATATATATATATATATATATATATATATATATATATATATATATATATATATATATATATATATGGATCGTTCTTATGCAAGATTTGTTATGCAATTCATCTCATGCAACATTGGAAGATTATCGTAAAGTGTTAAAAAAATTTCCAAGTCTGTAAGGTGGTAAAGAAAATATTTTCTCTATCAACTTGCTTACAGTTCTTATACATGAATCCAGTTAAAGATGGATATTCCTCAAAAACTCTGCATGTAGGCTCATACATTAAAATACATCTAGTATCAACATTTTAAAGAATTTTCTTACCATCTATGACCCCAAGTGAAAAATTATAAAACTCAAGAAATAATTTTAGAATACTTGACATATAGGAATACACTTCATGGATAAGTTCTTTAACTTTCTCAACACATTCAAATGTGTTAACTATCTTGTATGCAAGATTCATCCTATGAGCCATGCAATGAATAGGAATCATATAATGAGAAAAAAATGTTTGGAGATGCACACATTGACCATTTATGTGACCATACATCACTAACACACCATCTGCACCAACACAAATCAATTTTGTAGCTATAGAATAATTATCTATTCTTGCTATGTCCTTCAAATTAGATATGACCAATTTCGAAATATTTTCAACATTGTAGTTTTCTTGCATTTTATGAACCGATATCAGATGAGGTGTTCTGGTGTGATTCTAGAATGTATATACATGCATGCAAACCCAAGAAGTGATATCAACAACTGTAACCTCATCAATTGAAAGGGAGATGAAACTTGCATTCTTGACATTTTCTTTCACATCTTCTTGTTCAATCATCGCAATACATCTTGCCATCTCCTAAGCACTGCTTTATGACCCATGTGAATTTGGAAGGTTTAGAAACCCATTGAACTTGAACATTTTTTTATATTATGAAAAATATGAAATTGGTTTTCCCATTTTTAGAATACAGAACATGGTTGAAAATTGGGTCATTTTTGCCTTCATTTTTTCATTTGTAGCTTTTCCAAAATTTGCATTTATGGTTTCTCCTTTCTCCTGATTTTTTTTGAGTGTGTTACATCTTATTTTCATACTCCTTATATCTTACATGCATGCACTCTTTTTCAGTTTTTCATCTATGAGTCTTTGTTATTTTTCCGGCATTGTCAGTGACTGTGTCATATGATTTTCCACAATGTTTCTTTATAGTGTCCAATTTAAGATGCATTTTATTTTATTTACCCAATTTCCAAGTACAAATAGTACATTTACATTATTTAGGAGTATCACTGCCATTATTTGGTTGTAAAGGTTTAATAAATGGGTATTTTTCTCCCCAATCTACTTGAAAAGACCTTCCAATTGTTTAGGATGTTTTCTTCTTTCTCCCAGATTTATTTTTTGAAGGGTTTTGTCATTATCATATTCTGCTAGAATCTTTTCATTTTAACATTCATATATTGAATGCATTTGGCATTCAGGATAATATTCTAGCTCTGGCATGTCTGTGTCAATAAAATATTCATCTACTAAAATAATTATTTCCTTATGGTTTATGTTTTGGTTTGCTATTTCATTATAAATAAAATTAACATAAGGGGTTTCCATTTTCAAAAATGAAAAATGTTTTGACTGTTATAAAGATATTAAAAAAAATTAAATTGAACTGATGAAAAAAAGGAAAAATGTTATGATAATCTTTTACAACTTACCAATAATTGTGTTAATGTTTCTAGTGGAAGTAACTTGGGCCTTCACTTTTTTGTGGGGCTAAAAATATTTTTTATCCTACATTTTATTTTTTATTTTTCTTCGTTTTTTTAATTGTCCAGAGAATCCATTGTACCTATCCATGAAAATATTTAAATTAGATAAATGTAATCAAAATCTAAACAATTCTAAAATGTGTAAATGCAACTAAATGCATATTGGATGCTATCGGATGGTAGTATAATGTATGCTACTGGCTGGTAGCATACTACAGGCTGTCGGTGAGCATCATGTAGTATGCTACCGGTCAGTAGCATATTGCATACTACCAACTAGAAGCATGCATGCTGCATGCTACTAGATAATAGCATGCAACATGCTACCAACCTGCATGCTACCAACCTATAACATACTACATGATGTCGGTTGATAGCATACAGTATGTAGCATGCTACAAATTGGTAACATGTCGTATGCTACCTTTCGGTAGAATCCTTCATGCTGCTGACCGACATCATGTAGATGTCAGACAGTATGCTACCTACATGCTACATAACAAACTGAAGTACCGTAAAACTAGAAAGTAAATATCTACCTCTGGTGACCAATCTTCAAATTTCAAAAGCAGAAAGCCTACAGGAAATATTTAATAATCAAGATTTTACAGAAGGGGGGTTCTGAAGTTTTATGTTTTGAAATATGAATAATGAATTATAAATACTTAAATGGAATATATATATATATATATATATATATATATATATATGAGGTGAATTTGACATATTTTAATTTCGCGATAAGGGAGATTTTAATGATAATAGTCGGTTATCACTGGAAACTCCTTAACGAATTAACCCCTAAAATTAATTTGTACCCATAAACTTTTGGTGATCTAGTCTCTGTTCATACCCAAAAAATTTGTAAATTTCAAATTTTAAAAACTGAAATATTTCTGAATTAACAAATATTCGCCACTAAAATTTTCCCTACATCAATTGTATTACTTTGGGGCTTTCTCGTATCAACCTCAAATGGTGGAGGGAGAGACGTGATATTTCATTCAAGTAATTCCTTTAGAACCATGCATGGAGGACAAGGTAGACGTGCAAATTATCATTGTGTAGGTTATAATTAGAGTGAAGCAGGTTGAGAAACAACATCAATAGTGTATTTAGAAGTGACCTTAGGGTCATGAGTTATTCCTTTAAAAGTAGGTTTTCTTTGAAACTTGGCATGCAAAGTATTAGAGGTGATATCAACATACTTGATTTTATTCATATGTAATATCTTAGCTTCACACTATTTTATTGTATGACGTAGATCTTTGAAAGAATGAAACTTATTGATTATGACCTATTCTTGTACTAGAGGAAGAAAACTTTGAAAAAAAGGTCTTGTAAATCACTTTCAGCTAATATGTTTCTCATCTTAGTAAGAACTGTGTGACAACACAAGATATAATCATTTGTGTGTAAGACCATTGTTTGAGTTTAGACATTTATGTGTATGATAAATTATCCCCAATTTTGATTGAAAATGGTTCCAAGAATTGATTTTCCAATGTAGTAAAAGAGCACATAGATTGGGTGGGAAATTATAAAACTATTGCAAAGTAAAACCTGTAAGACTCCTAGGGAATAACTTAGAAAGTAATATATTGTTATATGCATAGTCAAAGCAGGAAACATGGAAAGATCAAATATGTTCTTAGGTATCACTCTTACCATCGTATATAGGAATCTTAGGTGCAGTGAAACCAATGGGTAAAGGGTATGAGACAACATCATGTGTGCAAGTGGATTATGCAATAATTGAGAAAATTCCATAGATAAGAGATGGAATAGATAAGAGATGTAGTAGGAATAGTGGTTGTAGGAATAAACATAGACACATTTTCCATAGGAATGTTTGGTTATGCCAAATAAGTACACACAATGGATGTGAATACAGTAGATGTGGGCTAAGAATGATTGATAAAATATGTATCATTAGATTGTTGATCATGAGAAATATTAACATAAATTATAATCTTGATAATAAGCTCAATATGATGTGGATTAGCATGGAGTTGAGCATTAAAATTAGATAAGAGTTCAACTTGATCTCGTTGTACATTTTTCCATCATCATGATCATAATCATAACAAATTTCACTATTATTTTCAATTTCATGTAAAGGAACCTTGTGTGAGGGTGGATCAAGGATAGAGATGGAAATAAGAATAGAAGAAGCCATTGCACCACGGTGTTTGTGAGTAGGAGGAGAAATCTCAAGATGCTCAATAGATTTACTAGAAAACCAAGCACTACTCTGGTAAGTAATAAAAGGAAATCATATGGAAATTAAAAATAAATTAGAGCTAAATACCACATGAAACCATAAGGAAACTAGGGTTAGGGATACGATGTTTGATTTAAGATTTTGGTTCACCAAATGATTTCTATTTTAAATGATTAATATCAACCTTTTAAATATGTATAATGTTCCTAACTAACATGCTTAAAAAGGATGAATTATTGTTATATGTGGATATTCCAATTTAATTAACTTCCAACTTTAATTACAAAAATCTAAAAAATGCTTTTGAAAGTTACTATTGACCTAGTAACTATTGAAACAAAAAAGGAAATATTACACTTATTTGATTCTAGGTGGATCTTGAGAAGTTTGAGTGATCTAATTGGAAGAACATGCTGATCTTTAATTGGAAATGATTCATTACTGAAAATGGAACCTGAAACTGAATCTAGTCAAAATTGTGGAAATAGGTCAAGACCATCCATACGGTTCTAACCTTATCGTATGGTCTTCTAATTTCTTGGAATTTGGTCTTGTAACCTCATGAGTGGTTTTTCTTCTTGGAAATTAATGTTGTTCTGTGTTAGCCCTCGTTGTTTACCTTTTTGTAAAATCTACTTAAACCCTCAAACCCTTGTAGTGTAAGGAGTTCCTGTAAAACAAAGTTAGGTGGGTTGTGAGTACTCTTGTGCACCTCCATTGTCATCATTAATCCGAAGAGGGCTTAAAACACATGTTGTTCTCCTAAATTAGAACTTGATAAGCATGCTTTGAAAATTCCTTACTTGAGTTTCACACTTACTTAAATATTTTGGAATGGTCACTTTTATTTCTTGTAGAAATAATATGTAGACTCCTATATGTGGAAGGGGACTTTATGCATATAGAGGGTGCTTCCCTAATGGATATCATTAGTTACTTTTATGTTTAGGGTACAATAAGTACCTCTAATGCTCGTTTTAACATGAGGAGAACATAAAGTGCCACAATCCTAAATGAGGTATGATTGACTTTATTATATAGGCTTCTATGATTATTATGTCATGAAATACCAACCAATAGGTAATACTAGTCCATATGAAGATGATGGAATTAAGAGTTTAGTACTAAAGCATGTCGGTCCAAAACTGTATAATAGGGTCAGGATATAATTCTACTTCATGACCGAAACTAGAATTTTTGACTGAGAGGGAAAAATGAAAGTTTATCTTTCTGGGTCATTGGATGGATGTATTTAAATGTGTTTTATACTGATGAACCTAAGGAAATGATGATAGATAGGTGTGCAAAGATGATGAATTAATCGAAGAGCTATTAGGGTATGATAAGCAAGAGTAAAGAGAGTGTGCTTGTGCATGTAATTGTTCAATGTCAATATCAACATTTTTAAATTATAAATTGCCAAATTTAAGTGTCTATAGTCACCAAACTCCCACACATTTTCATCTAGTGACCTATTACCTTTTTTTCCTTCATTAAATGAAGGGAAGAGTATGAAATTTCAAGTTTAAGGGTATATTCCTAAATATCCATTATTATATCACCCACAAATAACCCAAAATACTTTAGGGAAATAATGTTTGGATTAACATGGTTAAAAGGATATGAAGGGGGAAGCTATGTTCCTTAAGGGGTTTCATGCTTCCAGCTTTAGTAATAGTTATAGATAACTAAATCTAGACTTATGGAATTCCAAAATTAATCCTTGGCATTTAAATCATCCCATAAATCCCTATCTACTAAATTAATTCCTACACATCCCTTTCTCAACCAGCACCACCGACCATTAGCTCAAACATATTATTCATCATTGACAAACCAAAATCTCATTCTCATACTTAGAGTACAGTCATTTGAATATGAAATATTGTCACACCATTCACGTATGAAAACAAATTAACATAAAACATTTTAAAGGCCTCACACCTCAATTATTTAAGATGATTGGGATATCACAACAAATAACTTGATTTTTATATCAATATCTCAAGCATATTCATCTAAATATAATTTTTCACACATTCTACACAGATTCCCAAGTCTTCAAATCTACATCTCACACACTAAATATCATTTTTGAATTTGGGAATCCTTAATTAGGGTCTTCATTTTCTAACACGTTGTGATATACATCTTGTAAACACACATCTTACTTGGGGAACTATGAGGGTTTGATTCATATAATACTATCTGCATAGACATGTCATTGAATATTTAACCCAAAAGTGCTAACCCCATTTTAGATCCCCCAGAAAAGAAGAAGACCTAATTAACCACACAATTGAGATCATGGAATTTCCACTATAGAAATTAAGACTGCAAACATAGATGAGCATAGTACTAGAGGCAACATCTAGATAAAAACCCTAAAAAAAATATTTGTCCATACTAGAAGAAGTTACTTGGGAATTATTTTCTAAAATAGAAGAATTTATGCTGCTTGTATAATCAGGCACTCATATTTTTAATAAATCTTGATGATAGCCTGCACACCCTTCCTACACATTCTCAAATCACTATCATTTTACCTCATTTTAAAATTAGTGAAATCCTCTCTAACCCTAATTTGTACTTTTCTTAGATATCTCATAAATTTCATTGTAATTTATCATTTTAATATGGACATGTTGTAAGATCTATATGTTTTTTTGTAATTTATTTTAATATTATTTTATTTTGTCTTAACATAATTGTTTAGTTCCAAAATTATAATAAAACCTAATATTCACATTAAATTTGATGGACCATCTTACCTTAATTATCCATAGTCATATGAATGTGTATCACCCCTATGATTTTAGTTTTTTTTTCAAATATGATTGCTTTCACACTTCCTTTATGGTTTCCTCAAACCTAATTTACTTATAGATCCTTTACACTATTAAAATGATAAAAAAATTATGCAGTTACAATGGAAGAACTTTCAATTTAGAAGCATAAACTTAACCTAAAATAAAAAGGGATAATTTTTCTTGATCCTAGCAATATGCCATGTTATTTTTATCTGATTTGATTGATATTATTTCAGATATAAATCTTGCATTAAAATTGAACCTATAAGTATACTCTTCCACCACCTACTCCTTAACACACAATACATTCTCTAAGAAAATTCCATTCTTTACTAATAACTCCATCATTAATCCTATAAACACTCCTAATGTCTAATATAATTTAGCTATCAACACCTACTCAAATGGACATATCCATAATGCATAATTCTTGGTTAAATAAAAATATATATTATTCTTAACACCGTTTTCCTATATATTCTTCCAAAAATGACTTCACGTTATGTAAAAAAAAATAGCTTATTTATTATAACATCCTTTTCTATAGTACTAGATATGATGCTACACACATGGAGTTTCACCTACCAAATTCCAAACTTATGTACACATCCTCTCTTAATCAAATACCTACAAAGTATCTTGCACCCATTTCTTATATGGATCTATTTATACCTAATCAATTCACTACCATAATTCTTTCTCATCTAGTACATAACCATTTATCATATTCTAGCATGACCATTACACTCATACAAATTTCAAAGTTCAAGGATAGTCATTCCCTAGAAATTGACCTTGTACCATTTGATATCATCGTTAAGTCCCCTAAAATCTTTAGACTAATTTAAATTGTTCATGATGATATATAAATACCTATAAACATCACATACATATCATACCTATAGTGGAAGGAATCCCTTTCTTTATTGATTTGTTGTAGGATAGATCTTTTTACTTGTGTCTACCATAATATGTTTCTTCCAAAATTATTTACTTTAATGGAATTGTCTCTATTTCATACGCAACATCAACTCATGCCAAAAAAATGTGATTTTGGCAAAATAAATTATCGCATGACAAATTAGTGGTTTTCGTCAATGCTACAGGATTAGGTCCCTCCTCTCAAGAATGGGGAGGGTCCCCTTTATTGAATGTATGAAATAATAAAATATGTAGGTGGCTATTAGGATGAGGATCACATAGGAATTCTCAACTAAACATGTGCCAAATAGCTTGTATGGAATACAATGGAGGAGTTTTCTTAAGAAGAGGTAAATGAGAGATAATATAATATGGAGATGGTTAAGGTTGTGATTAGATAATTGAAAATTTCACAAACATTAACCATAGTACGTCCACATTTAATAGGATAATAAACAACTATGCAAAAAAAAAATTAACAAATCAAAGGCACAAAGTTTTATTGATTTATTCCTCCACGACACATAGTTATTTCTTAATTGTCAAAGATTACAAAGATTTCATAGTTGAATAGTAGGAAGTAAAATAAATTATACAAGGAAATAGAAGAACATAAATTCTTTCTTGTAGTAGTAGGATAACTAGAGCTAACCCCTTTGGAATAGAGAAACCATCCTAGTATATAGCCCTACAAAATGTCTCTTCATCTCCCCCAAATGATTTTTCACATTCCTACTACATGTGACCTTTCATATTCCCGTAGAAATAAAAATAATTTATTTTCTTATTTATGAAAAATAACTTGTTACAATGCAAAATTAAAAGGTCACTTAAGTGAATAAGACAAAATAGTCAAAAAGTACATTCCAAACGAAGAATTGAAATGTAGAGAAAAGGAAGAAGAGAGAGAGAAGAAGAAAAAAGTGTTCAATATGAAGAGGAGAAGCTTTCGATAATGAATAATTTTCTCTCAATCAACTTTATAGAAATGTTGCAAGGATGAAATCCTTTCCTTTGATCTCTTTCCTGAATCTAGCTACTGTGAGTGCAACATTTTCTTCCTACAAGATGAAAACATACCCCAAAGCACTGATCCAACTCTCTAGAATACCACTAATGGAATTATACTAGAATGAGGATTCAATACACTGAAAAATTACGAACCCCATTGTTGGAATGGTTCTTCTATGATCACGAGCTGAAGTGGCATGACAACTAGTCTTGTCTTTCGTACAAATTGCTGGCATGGTTCACATTTCTCTACGCATTTATAAGTATCTCTGAAAAGAGAAGGTTAATAATATCTACCTCTCAATATATTATATGTGGTTACTAGTGATGAGAATGCCCTTTGCATTCTTGATCATAGTATACTTTCAATAGTTTTTCTTATTGTTCCACTTCAATGCACATTAAGAAATTTCCATCCAATCCTCTTTTTTATAACATATCCTCTCAAATGACATACTTTGTTTACTCTAATTAGAGATTACGTCTCTTTTTATATTCAATACTCGGGGACAATCACTGTATGTAGGAAGTATACATTATTTGAGTACCATGGATTAGTGGTACTCACAAAGATGACAAAAAGGAGGTCTTTGGTCAAATATTCATAGCAATCAAAACATTATTCCCACTCCTCTTTAGTAATAAGTCCACAGAACCCATTACCTCACACCAATTTAAAGGGCCTAATAGCAAGATCATATTACTGAATCTTTGACAACCAATTACCTCTTCTTGCACTAGGATCATGTTGCATTAAAAAATTCTTGACAACTAGGATATGAATCATAATAGCGGAGAGTGATTTCAAGAGATACAAACCTGAAATTTTTAAGATCTTGAACCAAAGCATATGTATTCTTCTCATGATGAAAATATTTGAGTTATGCTATTTCAATGGTGCACTCATAAATGCAATAGGTGATTGAACCTTTTCATCATTCTACTAAACTAATACAACCAAGATGGTATGCTTAGAAGCATAATAGTAAACAATGAATTCTTTATTGAAGTCAAGGTGAACAAAGGTAGGTTCCTTTGCAATACAAATTTTAATTGATTTGAAATATTGTTTTCCCTCTTTTATCCACTTTAAAGAATCCTTAGGATTCATCATATTAGCAATTTCTTTAGTGAGCTAAACAAAATCTAGAATGAACCTTCTCAAGAAATTTACCTTGCTAAAGAATGAATGTGCACCGGTCATGCTTCAGGGTAGAGATAACCGTTGAATGGATTCAAATCTTTCAGGATCAATTTTTATGCCTTTCTTTCTCAGAATATGTCCAAGGATATTTCTTTATGTCAGCCCAAAAATTGAATTCTTCAGAATGAGAGGGATATGGTGTTTCCTATAGTAGATCATTACCTACTCCAGATGGCTCAAATTCTCTCCTTTCTTCTTTGAGTACACGATGAGGTCATCCAAGTACACCACTATACATTTCCTCTAAAATATTTGAAGGATGAATATCTCTGGTTAGTGGAACCTATATTAACTAATCCAAATGACATATGATGGCATGTAAAATTACCCCAAGGGGTGGTGAAAGTATTGTTGAATTGATATTTGACTGCCTTAATTTGGTTATACCTTGAGAATCCATCGAGCATAGACATAATTATTGACCCATTGACGGATTGCGAAAATGTGGTCCATGAATGGTAATGGATAGTTATCTTTTAGTGAAGCATAATTCAAATTTCATAAATCCACACAAATACAGATCTCACCATTCATGTTTATCTCTAGAAAAATGTTGGCTATCCATGTTGAGTGATGGATAGGAAAGATGATGTGAGCATCGAGAAAGATTTCAACTTCTTCTCTAATGGTTCTAGAAATCTTAGGATTTTACTGCCTTTATTTTTTCTAGAATGTCTTTACACCATGTTTCAAAGGGAAGGAGTGCTATATGGACTACGGTTGGAAAGACTTGAGATCTTCACATGAATAAGCTAGCATGTAAACATAATTCTTCAACAAAGTTAAAAATTTTATGTATCCGTCTAGAGAAAAACACTTACTGATGTTCACCATCCTTAGTTGCTCACTCATTTCAATGTTTACTTTTTCATATTCCGTGGAAGATTTGGGTTGATCCTTACTTTTTCCATTAATGAATTTTTCATTTTTATCAAATAATTCCATTAATGAAACCAATCCTTTTATAATTATATTCCCCTTTAACTGAATCACTCCACCATCATCAAATTGATCACCTTTTGTATTTATATTTTCATCAATTGTAAACTCCCGTGGGAGGGCATCACTTCCTTCAACATACATAGTCCTAAAATCACCTATTTACTACAAGAATGAAATATATGACCATAATCATTAAACACCTTCCAACTATCTGAGTTATCGAGAACCCTTGGATGGAAATTCATCTCCATTGAATATTTATTCTCACCAAAATTATGATGGGGAATCATTAGAGAGGTGGACACTGTCAATGAATCAACTCTATTGTTTTGATTACGAGGGATTGAGTTGATATTGAATGCATTAAAATCCTCTACATAATCCCACACTCAATTTCTATAATGACGAAGATGAGTGTTTTTGACTTGGAAGAAGTCTCTTATCTACTTTACAAAAAGCTTTACAACTCCTTGTATTGCATACTTTTTATTCCCATCTCTTTAATGGCTTGCAATTCAAGTAAAAAGGCCTCATATTCCAATATGTTGTTAGTATTGGATAACTATAGCTTATATGACAATGGAAATAAATCTCTTTATGGAGAAGATAAAACAACTCTGAAACTTGAGCTAGTTGATGAACAACGTCCATCAAATTCAATATTCTATATTTCATCAATAATTTCAGTTGGTGTTTTTCTAATATTGTAAATTATTCATCTTATTTGGAACTCATAAAATAATACCCGTTACCTCTATCCTTGAAAAAAATATTTCAACTCTCCCTACTTTGGAATTAGATGTGTGCTCTTAGATCGTTTGATTTCATTTTTGGTTCACGAAGAAGATTCTTCATTTTATTCTTGGCTGGTATTGAAGAATATGACCAGTACATTTGTATTTATCCTCTAATACCACGATAGAAACTTATAATAATAAGCATAACATAGGTATCTAACATGTTTTCCACCATAATTATTTCCTCAATGTGCTTTTCTAGAAAATATACGAAATAAATGTATGCATTTTTTTATTTTACTAACAAAATGGATTTCTTTTGTTTTCATTGAGTAGAAATGACCAAATGCTCGGGTGAGACTCAAAACAAGTGATCGAACAACTTTTGTTAGCATGAAATACTCAGATGCATCATAGTCAATAATGAAATACTTAGAAATATGAATGGTAGCTTTGTTTTTAGGATCAATGATATCAAGGGAAAAAGAGGAATTGTTTGGAACAATGGAGACAATAAGGAAATGTTGGCTATTTGTAGAATTGGAATTAATAATATATTTACCTTATTAGGAACATCAGAGGCAATATAATTACTTATTTTTGAGATGCAGGAGCAGAAACATTATGTTTAAAATGCGTAAGAATTCTTGACCTACCTGGAATGAGAGATGTCTCGAGAGG
Source organism: Taxus chinensis (assembly GCA_019776745.2). Taxonomy (NCBI): domain Eukaryota; kingdom Viridiplantae; phylum Streptophyta; class Pinopsida; order Cupressales; family Taxaceae; genus Taxus; species Taxus chinensis. The sequence continues at coordinate 754,936,024 of CM034148.1, read as the reverse complement.
GTATGTTTGCTTTGGAGTCTTCTTATCTAACTCCATAGATTCCAGAAGTAGTGAACCTTTCTTGATTATTGTTTTTTTACTATAGAATCACCTTTTAGAGGTCCTCTTTCTCCTTCTCTGCATGCCTGGATGAATTTTCTTTCTCAAGAGCTTTGAAGCATGTGAAAACAACATAAGGGTGGTTTTTCATGTCAGCAATGGTCTCTTCATAATCATCCACACATGAATGTGTATATTCAAAGAAACCAACTTCTAAATAACATAGCTCGTCAATAATAATTTTACCTTCTTCCTTTTTTTCCTCTAGAACAACTTCTCCCTCATTTTCCTTATTTGAATGTGTATCACAAGTGGCATTCACAAGTGGAGCTTCAAATGAAATCCTTTTTTCTCGTTTGAAAATCTTATTTCAGCTCTTATTCTGATTTTGGTTTTTATAAATTTTCCTTGGGAGATCTTTGTATGGGATGCTTTGAGTGAGCTCTTTTTATAGAGTAAGAAAGTCATTGGAAATTTTTTGCACTAAAGGATCTATAGTTCCAAAACTAGAACTCTAAGTTTTATCTTTTTCCAATCCTTTCCTAATTTTTCCTAATATGATGAGGTCATATTCTACATCTGATGAAAGTTATTAGGCCTCATCTAAGGTGTTGGGTTGAGATATCCTCAGAATGAATCCAACTTTAGGTAATTATACGTTTGTGAAGAATCTCATTTGGATATCTTTACTAGGCCTTTCAATTTTTGGAATTTTATAAAGTATCCTATTTAAATTTGCAACAAAGTCATACACAACCTCATTTAGTTCCTTCTTAAATTGAGACTAGTGTGTGAGAATTGCATGTGTATCTTCAACTAGTTTAAACCTAGCCTAAAAAAATTTCTTCATCTGAATCCAGTTAGTGATTGACCTCCGTAGTAGGTGGGAAAACAAATACATGAAATCTTCTTGCAATGAATCCACAAACAAGTAAAATAAGACAGCTTCATGTTCCATTCCTAAAAAAGCCTAGGCTGTGATAAATACAACAAAGTGCTCATCTTGGTGTTATTTTCCATTTCCTACGAATTTGGGGAAGTTCTTCCTTGATCCTCTAGGAAAATCATGAAGTGGAGGAGGTAGAGGCAATAGACCTATATTATATCCCCATGCTACATTTACAACCAAATCTTCTTCTTCTTCTAAAATAATAAGATATAATGGTGTTGCAACTGGTTATTCAATGGGATTTTTAAGAGGAAAGTCAAGGTTAAATTCAGGGAAGAATTCTCAACCAACTTGTCTCATTATCCATATAAATGGAATTCTGAAATCTATTTGTCATTACTCTTTGAATGTAATATTGACGATGACACTTACTCGATCAATTCAGATCAGGTATATCTTCTTTTCAAAAGTTTTACTTAGAAGGTTAACTAGTAATGCAACCAAAAACAAAAAAATGATTTTAATGAGAGTATAAAAAGGATTTTAAACATTCAAAAAGGTATTTATGGTAATTTATGATTATATGATTTTTATGGGTTTTATATAGGTGCACAAAGAAAAACCTACCCCATGGTGGGTGCCAAAAATTGTTGGTGAAATAATTTTTTGATAAATTAGTGTTTCCGTCAACATTCCGAGACTAGGTCCATCCTGTTGGAAATGGTGAGGTTCCTGTTTATTTAATGTGGGAAATAAAAAAAATCTATGGGTGATCATTAGGATGGGGATCACATAGGAATACTCCTTTAAACTTGTGGAAAATTCTTGTATGGATTATAAGGGAGGAATTCGATAGGAAGAGGTGAAGGGAGATAAGAAAATATGGAGAGGGTTAAGGTTATGAGTAGGAATTTACAAAATTCATAGACATTAACTAGATTAGGTCCACATTTAATAGGAAGAAAATAAATGTGTAACCAACAACAATATTAAAAAATAAAATAATTAAAGATTAATTGATTTATTCCTCAAATACAAAAAGTCATTTCTTGGTTGTCCAAGATTACAAGGCTTGCATGGTAGAAAAGTAGGAAGTATAAGAACATATAAAAGGAGATAGAGGAAACAAATTTTGTAGACACAAAATCACACACTTTGGATAATTATCTAGTCCTAGTTTCATACATATATTCATATGATTCCTAAGTAAGAAAATTACTAATTAACCCAGGTATTTGGACACCTTTCTTTGCTTTCTGCTATCACTTTTGGTCTTTCACCCTTACTTGCTTAATTTACCTTCTTATAACTCGACATTTATCATCTTGGACACCAGTGCCCAACCAGGATGCCAACGCCAGGTGCCCTCATTCACTCTAGGATTCCTTGACCCTTTTATACTTTGTTCATGTCTTTTGGGTCCTTTATATCCATTTGATCATCTTATCTTTTTGGTATTCGACCTTTTTTGGGGTTGATTATGAAATTCAATAAAATAACTCATATGAATATTAAAATATGTGATCATAATAAGGGACCAAGCACTAAGCATTAGTTGGATCATCACCTAAGGTTGCATCCATTAAAAATCTAAGAGCTTCATTACATCCATCTAGCATCACCCAAGGGACGCAAGGGACAGCTATTCTGTATACACTTCATAGGAGGGAATTTCATTCTATTCCATGCACACATCTATTAAATTTATTTACATATAGCTTATTTTCTCGCTATCAAGTGCATCACACACAAGAGCCACCTAGGGCACGATTTCGCACGCAAACACATAACTATATTGGGTATGAGATGTATTCTATCACTCATTCGTAAGATCACCATTGTGAAACTTGAGGACAATCTGACCTGTCATTCTGCATCTTCTCTTTTAGTATTTGATGTCTATTTGAGGGTTTTACAGGTCTATACTTTATTACAGATTATTTGCGACCTTATAAAACATTGTGCAACGTCAGAGTGACCAAAAGTGAACCAAAGTGAACAACTTGCGACCATCCATAGGATATTTCCTAATTATTTCCATAGAACCAAGCTTCCAAACACATGTTTAGGGTGCCCACAGGGTTGCCCATGTCCCTCTCTAGGAACCCTATTTGAGGCACATCGACATCTCACACACTTTTTCAGGGCTCTGTGTAACACTTCTACCTCATTTTCCATTCGGTCAACACTTCGGCACATCCCAGATTTCACTATGAATTAGATAAGGATTTTTACCCTCTTTTTAAACTTAGGGTTTCATACTTCCTTTCTTAGCTTGCTTGGGTTAATTTATGTACTTCATTTTTTATTCATTTACAACTGCAATAACATTTATATTAAGCATATAAATTCACATTTAGCTTAATGATTTTGGTGAACCCATGTTCAAGTACTCTGGGATCCTTATTTTTCTTCTATCATGGCTCATCAGGTCTCCCAAGTCTCTTTTCTTCAATTGCTTAAAATGCACCCATCTTGTAAAGATGCTTCTGCACAAAACCATAGAAAATATGTATCTTCCTATCAACATGTTTCCTACTCAAGTCAATGCTATCTTAGACCATCTTTCTAATGAATCTCTTGGTTCCAATTCCAAAAAATCTATTTATAAGTCTATTCAAACTTTAAAGTATTTATTTCAAGATAAATTTCAAGCTATGGAATCCATAATTACATCTCTAAAATTTTAAATCCAACAACTTAATGACGCTTCTCATACTCACACTAGTTCTTCTTCGCATCCTTAATCTATGTCTTAAACATGTGCTCATATTAGTGAAAGTCAAATATTTCCACTCCACGTGCCTCTCAAGTTTTCAATCAATGCTAAGAAACAAGATATTCTTCCACTGATCATAGCCCATCAATTAATCAACTTGCCATCTAGTCATTGTCATCCTCCTTATCAACTTGCGAAATATCAAGGTATTCCATATTGCAACTATCATCGAATCAATGGACATAATGATAATGATTTTTATTCTTTACAATGAAGTATCAAACACCTTATGTGTCATGGTTTTCTCTTATTTTTTGCACAACATTATAATATGTGCCCATATCCAAATGATAAATATCATTAGGTTCCTAAATATCATTCATCTATATCTAATGAGCACAATTTCATTGTTACTTCTACAATAATTCAAAATCCTAAGAAACCACCTCTCAAAATAAGTCTCACTCCTCCTCTTAAGTCATCTATGGCATTACCAAGTCAACCTATGAAACCACCTCTCAAAATCCATTCACCCTCTTCTCCTATCAAGTCTTATGTAACGTATTCAATCCAACATAATTTCCAACCAATCAATTTTTTCAAATAAACTACTCCTACTGATGGGAAGAACACATTTCAAACTTTTTCGCCATCGCATGGTCCTAAATTTTCTTTAGCCTACCATTATGTTATCTCTCTCTATTATCACGACACATAAAAAAATCTCCCACAATGGCATAGTACCCATCGCTTCACTGCATATATCTCCATCATCATAGTACACTCGGGGGGATCACACTTATTCCCCCCCAAGACTATTACACGTCTAAATTTTTTATTACTTGACATCTTGTCTATCACATGTACACCATCTACATCTTGTTATACTTTGGTATTGTCATTTCCCAATGACACACTCTTGTGATTTAGTTCACACTTTATTGTTGTGTGAATCCTATACAAATGAACCTCACACACAACATTAAACACACAACACACTACATAACAGATACTACACATCACATTACACAACTCAAATATTGCATATTCATCTCCTTCTTACAGTATCTAGTCTAGATATTCACAATATATATTTTTGACATTTAATTTCACACACTGTGACATAATACCCTTTGATGCACTCTAGTTCGATAGTCCATACTCAATTTCTGAGGGTATACATCTCAAATGAACCTTAGCACACTCAACTATTTAATTAACTCATTCATTTTCTCACGCATTTACACTCTACACTTTATGCTTTTATGATCACATCTTTCTACTACACACATTTCAAACCATTTCCTGATGACGAACTCATTTATGGATCATTCTTGGCTATTGAGGGGGCATAAATAAATGAACCTCATCTCATACATAAAAATCCACTCAGGGGACATGTAACTCCTATCATTCACAATGCATTCCATTCCATCTACCCTCCACAACATACTGCATATCTTGGTGGCATTTATTCTTGGTTATGCTTTTACATGCTCAATTTATTACACATGTTAGATAGATGTCTTGTGTGTCTTTATTTGTTTCCATACACATGCACATTCAATTACTTTCTAGTTGTGATCATATATTCTATAAATACATACACATAGCATGGATACTTAGCGTAGTACTTATTACCAGTCCCACAGAGGCTCCTAGGGGAATCCACTTTTGTATAATACATGTGTTATGTTTCATATTTATTTTGTAGCACTTTATTATAAAATTATACACGCATTGGAATACATTTTATCTTCGTAACATGCTAATGGGTGCTTCACGTTCAACATTTGTCTTGTAGGACTATTTTCTTCCATTGTTGTATGTTATATTGCTTTTCATTTCTTGCTCTTTGTATGCCAATGTTTACTAGATTTTTGCTTTGTCTGGTGTACACACTTGTCTTTTTTGGATTTATCGACCTTAATTATCTTGTGACATCATGAGTGGTGTCCCATGTTTGCAACCCATTTTTTCGGTCTACATTGTCTTCTTGCGTGTTTATATCATCTTCTTGGGTCTTAGTTTACACATTGTCTGCACTTTTCTTTTACATGCGTGTTTGTATTTGTTTGTACTAATACTTGTCTCCTAGACAATTTTTTTATGCATGCCTTGGTTTCTACCAAGCACATTTATTTCCCCTATAGGGAAACATTTCAGCATAGCATTCAGTTCGCTTTTAGGCCACATAATCCTTCAGTGACATCGTATGCACCCCAAACAAGGGGGAATCATTTAGGTGAATTAGTCACCCATGCAGTGTTATACACACCACACACAGAAAAAGTACAACACAATTTTCAGTTTCAGGTCTCATAATCATACATGGGTCCTTAAAACACTACGAAGCCCTTCCTGGACACCTATAACTAGGGGTAGTTACATAGCGATTGGTAGTTCAATAGAGTCTATAGAAATGCACACATGGGCTTTTACAGGGCATATAGTCCTTAACACTTACATTTATACACATAATTTGTAGTGTTGTTCTACATTGCAGGAAGCAATTAAAGGTTGGAGGATAACACCAGACTTTTCTCCCTACACTTCTTCCATGACTTGGTGTGAGATCGTGCCAAAAACTTTTGGCTGACACAACTGGTGTGAGATCACTTGAAAAACTCATTTATTTACAATAACTTCAAGATCCTTTCTACACTCTTTTCCTCACCACAGATCATGTGCACATGTTCCTTTTTAGTATTTTCATCATTTTTACATACTTTTATACATATACATGCATATTTGACTACTTTTTCATTCTTCTCTTTTGCAGGTCCGTCTGCATGGGAAGCAGTAGTCAACATCACTCAATATCATTCAACAACATCACACACATCAAAATAGACATTGATAACAAGTAAATTCATTACATCTACAACATGCATTTCCACCCTAGGTTCGTGTACGTACCTAAAAATGTAGGTATTGTACTACCAAAAAGAGGTTATAGAAACCCCGACGATGATTCAGATCTTTTCGCAAGGTGTTCGAAATCCAGAAAATCTCACCGAGTATGCATTTGCATCCAAAAATGCCTTATCCAGCCTCTGCATGATTTTTTCTGACACCGTTCCACTCTTCACTTAAATTTTGGGTCTTTAGTTTCAGGACCGCCACCCAAGACAGGGCGGCGGTCCTGTAACCGCCACCCTGCGCAGGGAGGCCGTCCTATGCGCATTTTCCAGAACTTTCCAACGCTTTCGTCAACGTGAAAAATTCAAGTGGCACTTACATTCTTCAACCACTCTTGCTTGCATTTATGTTTTAGCCACCTGGTAAATAGTAATTTCTCTTTGTTTATGATAAAAGAGTTTAATTCAGACTTATCCTCTGGTAAATCCAAATGCTATAAATACCAAGCTTGTTTACATGTAAATGGCCCCTCTCCCTCTATGAATTATTATTCAGTGTGTTTTGAAATTCTCCCATAAGTTTCAATAGGTTTATATTTTGCATAAATTCTCAACCTCTCCATCTGCTTTAGAGATCACTTGATCTTCACACTTTCATTGTGCTCCATTGTTATCCTACACAATCAGCTTAGCATAAGATAGTTTCAGTTCTCGATTAGAGTTCATTTGATAATCTTAGAGTTGTAGGTTGTTTTTTTGTCACAAGAAATAGATCCCAGAATTCTCGGTATATTTACGTTGTATCCCCATAATAAATCATGTTAGGAATCGCATATTCAAGCTTTGTTCACTTGCACTATCCCTCTCTTACTTGCATTTTATTTGGTTTATATCCAAATCTGCATTGTTCGAGTATCTTCTTTTGTTGACGCTATCACATTCACACTTTTTTAGATTCAAGAGGACATGAAGGAACAAAGAGATCACACTAAGGGAACAAGTCATGACATGACTGGATTTACCACTATTCTGTAAAACACTAGGTTTGAACTATCAAAGTTGTAGATACAATATATCAAATAGAGTAGCAAATCATTTTATTTTAGTTAAGCTTGCTTTTAGTATTACCAGGGAAGCTATGGGGAATGATAACTTCTAAGAAGTTGTGATTTATTCCTCACTTCTGAGGTAAGATTGAAGGTCTTTTGATTAAATTAGTTAGTTATTTAAATATTTAGGATAAATTCACAAGTGCACAGGAAAATAGCTACATTAGGCTAACTTGCTTGTTTTAATTTTGTTATTAGATTAATCGTTCATTTTCTGAATATATTAGAATAGCTTCTCTTTCAATTTCATTCAAATACACATCATTGAAAATACAAAAATAAAAGGAATATAAGTATAATTATAGATATTTATTTCACAGTTAGTCTACTTATTTAAGTTAAAGTTTGATTATCTCTTGCATGACAATTACGGTACCCAGAGAGCCCCGGGATTACGTATTTGAACCAGTAGTACCTCAGCCAAATATCTTCGCAACATTAATGGGCATAGATCAAGGGCTTAGGATTCAGGTCTTTCAAATGACAATAAACCCACAAGCAATTAGTGAACAATTGAGACAATTGAATATTGAAGACGAAAAAGCATACACATTCTGGTCAAGTCAAACAAACTACAGATTGCCTTGATAGGATATCCGCATGACCATAAAAGAACCCAAAAGAGAAAAAATATTTAGTTGTGATCCATTAGTTCCACAGCCAAATGCAGGAGACCTTCTCATCGACATATACATAGGGTTACGTATACATGTTTTCAGAACACCCGTAAGGTATTCTGAGAAGATCGCATAACTCCTGGTATTAAACATAGAAGCTGAAAAGGCTTATGACCACTAGATAGTTGGAAGAAGAGATTGATTCCTCACATGAACATAACAGGTCCACAAGAACCAAAAAATCATGGTTGTGATCCCCCGGTCCCACAACCCAATGGTCATGTAAGTCAGTTAAATATTGACACTATTTTACATACGCTGGTATTTAGATCCTCACCACTCTCGCTAGATATCATAACATAAATTTCCACATTAAACATAGAATCCAATCAAGCCAACATTTTCTGGGCTAGACCAGAAAACCACCCATAGTTTCTACACATCCACTACACCTCTCACTACCATTTTCCATGACCTTGTCTAGAAATATACATGAAGCACCTATAGGTAACTTTCCACGTATCCAACAACCAATAGATAGGATCTTGGCAGAGCGCAACATTGATTGGAGCCTCTGAGAAGCTATTATATCTGAACGATCCATTACACCAATTCAAGTTAGGAGATATTCTTTGCCTTAGACTTGTAGATCCTGTTATTGTGTGTTGAGGATATAAGATTACCCAGCTAGTTTTTGTATATCCACGTACATTTCATTTCCACCAGATGTCTCTACACGAACTTGGGAGGTCGGGTACAAAGAAGGGATACTTGTCGATTATCATGCTTGCATGTCACTTTTCTATTGTACAAAATTGGTGAACTCGACGTGAAGCAAACAACCGTTCCCCTTTTATTTTCATTTATTTCATCCATCTTCACTCTTTCCCATTATTCTGTGGGTATTATTTATATACCCCCCAAATATGTCGGGATACGACGCATATGGAAGACCTCTTTAAGGTCTCGAAGTATATTATGGTCAAACAAATAGACAACCGCCACCCTCGCTTTCTGCATGGGATGACAACTATTCAATTAATTACTTGTCATCACAAACTCCTCCTTAAAGAACTAGCTCTAGTTCTTTGTTCTGAATTGAGGAGTTGGATCAGCTCACACAAATGTAACAACCAGAGCCCTCATACTCTAACAATATGACGTTTATTAGAGAATCCATTTCATCTCCTCGGGTTTTGTTCAGACCAAAAATCAATAGATAGTCAGATCCAATCCCATTTTTGGATGAGGAGTATTTAGCATGCTACGCTAGAAGCAAACAATGCTTCCAAAACATGTACCCACCAATAGGAAGTGTGCAAACACAACCTGATACCCTGCTCCAAGAAAACATCCCCATTCCTCCACCTATGAGAAATACTCTTGGTGAAGCTTGGCAGGGTAATGATCAATTCATAGCAGGTTACCATACCCCTTTACAACCTCAAGGTGTGCAACAACCACCATTAAGGAAAAAAACTGTGTCTTCACCAATCGAGGTCATCTCAGCCTTAGTTGAGAAGGTTAGAGGATTATAACTTTCTCAAGCAAATCAAAATTCACATTTCAGGAAAGCAGGAATTCCCAACCCTCTGCACCATCCAAGCCAAGTTGACCTCCTCATAGGAATAGGCACGTTAAGCATACCTCCTCAACATTGGTATAACTATCCACAACAAACACCAACTAGAACCAGGTTTTCAAATGTCATTTCAGTTGAAAGTATGATACCTCCCGGCTTAGCACCAAACAATCCATACCAAAGAAATACTCCTCCCTACTTAAACATTTATTCAAAATCAAAACATGAAGACATGTTCTCCTCTCCTGGGATGTTCAATCAACCATAGGGATTTCCTTATGTCCCTGCAAATACATATGCTTTGCCATATCAACAACCCATTCCACCCCCACCCCCTCAGCAGGCACCATCGATGGTCAAAACCTATGCGGTAGGGACTTACTCAGAATATTTAAAAGAGCCTCTAGATTTCACCATATGAAGTGTCATGCTTCCAAGACCTCTTCCTGATTTGCCTAAATACAAAGGGGAGAGATATCCAAATGCACATATCAAGACCTATGCCACGGCCATTTGAGAATTGCTCCTTTGGGATGCGGTTGTTGCTAAGATATTCCCTAAAACCTTAGAGAGTATTGCCCTTGATTGGTATTACAGAATACCTGAAGCCTTGATACACTCATTAAAACAACCTGTGTCAGATTTTATCAAAGCTTTTGATATGAACAAATTGTTAAGAATAGGAATAAGGGAATTCTTACATATTAAACAAGATCACAATGAATCCACTGCTCATTTTATTCAAAGATGGCGTACAATCCTCTACTCATCAACAAGTGCTCCAAACATGGATCAGATGGAACTATGTGAGATAAAGGAAGAAGTCCAGAAGTTCCCACTAAGGACTTATTATGAAGTACTCGAAAGTGATCTTCAAATAGATCAAGCGGCAATATACAATGGTCGTAAGACATATGGAACAAATGGGAAATTAATCACTCCCAATCAAAACACTACGACCTATCCTAGTACCGGGGAATACCAATCAAGGACCCAAGATCCTTAACAAAAACCTCAGGGTTACAACAGATGGAGTAATAAACCAGGTTAAAAGGGAAAACATTGTAAACATTTCACCACCCATTAACAATCAACGAAATAAAAACTTTACTCTAACAATCAATGTGGTGGATTTTAATCGTTCATCATGAAAACAACAACAACAACAATGGAAAATCTAGACACAAGGTCCAAATCAAAACCCAATTGGATAGCAGAATCAAAACCAAAGGCAACAGCCTCAAAATGTTAATTCTAACAACCAACAACCTAATCAGAGTTTTGGACCACAACAGGTTTCAAATCAACAACCTCAAAACTATAATCCCAACTTGTGTTATGGTTTCCACAAGATTCAAGGCCATGATACTAGGACTTGTTGCGACTACAATAAATTCATGTAACATTTTCCAGAAGACCAAAGACAACTCTTTATAGATATGTTTTTAGCAAATTCTATAGTACCCACGCCAAACACTTATACGGGAGTAGTTTCCCCTCAAAATGCACCCCTCAATATTTTTAACGATTCGCTCCCAAATCACTCTAACAATAACAGGTTGGATTCAAATGGAACAAACAAGGGTGTTATGACAGGAAATAATGATCATGAAGCCTCAACTTTATTAAATCCACCGGTTGCACTCCAATCAGGAACTCGACCACAAACCAAGATAGTTGGTCTGGTAGAGTTAGATACCAAGCTACACATAGAAACCATAACAAGAACACGAGATTATTCTTCTCAACCAGTTCTAAACTATCCATTAGAACCAGACAACATTCAACAAACATTGGTAAAACCCATAGGCGCTTATGATCTAATTAATGACCTAACAAAGACCACCTCTCACATTTCCTTCTTGGAGTTGTTGAAGAACTCTCCCGCCCATAGGGTTGCTCTCTTAGAAGCATTAGGTCTTGGTCATCTAATTACCATCACTCCTCCTGAAACACAAGTAAACCATGTAGACTATGATGTCTAACCTCTAGGGCAGCCAGATAGGGATAATGAGTTTATATTTGATATAAGAAAAATTCCAACAGATGTTGAAATTGTGCGTAGAGGTGACCCAGCCTTGCATTTAAAGGTTTACAATAATTATGTTAAGCATCCAATGATTGACGATGGGGCAGCAATTAACATAGTCCCCTTTTCTTTTCTTCAAAAGCTAGGATATGGAGAAACAAATTGTTCCACAACATGAAATATGCTAATGGGTTATGATAGCCTCAAGGCCACTTCAATTGGGACCATAGTTTTACCAGTCACCTTAGGACCCAAGATAGTCCTCACCGAATTTTATATTATAGATTAGAAAACCAACTATAATATGACCCTTGGTTGACCATGGATACACCGTATGAAGGCAATCCCTTCCACGTTATTCCAGGAAATAAGATTTTTACACCTAGGGAAAATATTTGTGGCGCAAGGTAACCCAAAACCATTTGATATACACCTAGTAGATTTGAACAAGAGACCATGTGTTCACTCTGAGTTTGAACTCCCAATGAATCAACTTAACAAACCAATCAATTCAAAACCAGAAGTAAAATTGATCCCTACAACAAAATTAGAAATTATGAATCTAGTCAAAGGCATTCCAGCACTCAAGAATGAGACTAACATCATAGAAACAATATCATTAGGGACTACCACAAAAATTATCTAATTACTATAGAAAGACCTACCCATTCTCCTACCATTTGATTCTATGGGTATAGGATGTACCCTAGGAATTGGCTCCCTTCCAGCAGATGAATTTTGTATGGTAGAAGTAACCAAGGCAGAAGAAATAGATGCAAGGAATGTCCCAACATCCATTTTTCCAAGAAAATATTGGACTCTCCACTTTGATGGAGCTAGATGTCATTTTGGAGATGGAACATGCGTGAAATTTACTTCTCCCGAGGGAAAGATCCTACCTTTTTACTTTAATTTAAACTTTGAATGAACAAACAACAGGGTTGAGTACGAAGCCCTCCTCCTTGGCATCATCATAGCCAAAAGGATGGGTGTTGATAACATTAGAGTGCTAGGAGACTCGCAACTAGTTGCAAACCAAGTCTCTGAGGTATATGAGACTAGAGCTGAACACTTACAACTCTATAAAACGGTGGTATTAGATCTAACCAAAGGATTCAACTTCATATCAATCGAAGCAATCCCACTGAGAGCAGAACCTTCTCAGGGATTCAATAACAACCTCAGCTTCCCGTTTCACTCCAAGTAGTGAGTTGGAAAATACAATTTTCATGGTATCACTTCGTACTGAACCATTGGTGCATAAAATACCAACAAACTTGATCCAAACACGTATAGAAGCATGAGAATGAGTTTTCTATCCTAGATCACTTTGACAGTGATAGAGTCACTCTTGGATATCTAAACACCTATGCGGAGCTACATACTCACTCATCACATAGTGTATTTTTCCCTAATCCCACATTCCTCTTCCTATTTTGGAAATCCCATGATAGAATCTCCCCCGTAAAATAATCTTGATATCTACGAGATAGAGAATGGAGAAAATTTGGAACTACCTCCGGCCCCACCTGAATTTGAAGAAGGCAATGCTTCCTTAATCGAAGGAACGATTGACATAAATATTGAATACGAGGAAGAACCAAATATTTTGAATTTGGGATCCTCGTTAACTCCAGAGGAGATAGAAATACACACTCAGATCCTCAAGGAACATCAAAAGGCTTTCACATTTAATTATAAAGAAATGACGGGAATTGCACCACATATCGCGGTACATAATCTTGTCACCAAACTAGATGCAAAGCCAATTAAAAAAAATTTCAAGACCAATGAAACCAAAAGTGGCTCTCATGGTGAAAGAAGAAGTAATGAAACTTCTCCAGGTGGGATTCATCAAACCAGTCGACTATTCACAATGGGTATCTAATATCGTCCCTATTCTCAAAAAGAATGGGAAGATACGCATTTGCATAGACTTTCATGGGACATTAATAAAGCATTTCCCCAAAGATGACTTCCCATTGCCATCCATTGACGTCATTGTTGACGCAACAACTGGATTTGAGCTTTTGTCTCTCATGGATGGATTCTCAGGGATATAATCAAATCAAAATATCTGAACAAGATCAAGCCAAGACCATGTTTATAACTCCTTGGGGAACTTATTGTTACGCTGTTATGCCATTCGGTCTTAAGAACGTCTGGCGCTACATACCAGTGGGCAATGACATACATATTTCACGACCTTATTCATAAGATTGTGGAGTCCTACGTAAATGACTTGTTGGTCCAAGGCCAAGAAGCACTATGATCACCCAGAAGTACTTCGTATCATTCTCTCATGATTGATCGAATATGGCATCACATTGAACCCAGAGAAATGCATATTTGGTGTGACAGGAGGAAAGCTTCTAGGTTACATTATATCCTCATGAGGGATTGATGTTGATCCAACCAAAATTTAGGTTGTTCTTGAAATGATTCCACCATCAGATGAGTCTGGTATCAGATCATTTCTTGGGAAACTTGGTGCAATTCAAAGGTTCATTCTGAACTTAAGTTTTGTTGTTCATCCAATCAATAATTTATTAAAGAAATATTATAGCATTGATTGGATAAAAGAATGCAATGAGGCCTTCTAAGCAGTTAAATGCTTCTTGTTGTCTCCTCCCACGTTAATGCCTCCTATACCAGATCATACTTAGATCTTGTATTCTTGGGTTACTGATGTCTTGCTAGCCTTCATGTTGGCTCAAGAAGAAAATGATAAATGAGAACGTGCAGTCTATTTCATTAGCTGGATGTTGCTTGATTATGAAACACGTTATACACAGGAGAAAGAGAATGCCTTGTCATAGTCTTTGCAACAAAACATTTAAGACATTGCATGTTAAATCAAGAAACAAGGGTCATTGTAAAGATATATCATTTACGAACATTCCTCATGTAAGGGTATTTATCTAAAAAGGTTGGATGTTTCATAACCTTAATGGGTGAGTTTGAATTAACATTTGTAAACCAAAAATTTGTTAAGGGACAAATCATTACAGACTGGTTAGCTGACAATCTATTAGATGGAGGTGATCTAGTAGATCTAGACTTTCCTGATGAATGCATATACTTTTTTAAAACCAGACTCCCCATCTCTATATGTCCTTGGTACAATGACATCATCAATTTTATCATGGACCATACGTACCTAGAAAGTGCCACGTCACAACAAAGAAGGTGGTTATGCATTATCGCTGCTAAATATGTTATTTTAGAACAGGTGCTCTATTGCAAAGCCTTCGATGGAATGCTTTTAAGATGTGTTGACACAGAAGAATCCAAAAAGATTATTTACAAATCCCATGGTGGGATATGTGGAGGCAACTTTGGTGGTCACACCACTACTTGCAAGATACATCAGATGGGCTATTTTTGGCCCACTTTGGAACATGATGCAGTATAATTTTTGTGCAAGTGTCACAAATATCAAGGATTCTCTCATGATATTTACATGCCAGCACATGATCTTCAACCAATCACAACCCCATGGCCCTTTTCCACATGGGGCCTAGATTTGATAGAGAAATTATCTTCCTTGTCAACAGATGGCCATAACTTTATAATTACAGCCACATAATATTTTACCAAATGGGTAGAGGCTATGCCTCTTACCACCATACCACATTCTGTAATCACTAAGTTCATTTTGAATTAGATCATTTATAGTTACAGTGTCCCACAAGTCATTATCTTAGATAATGACACATCCTTTAAGAATGATGAGGTCTGTGAGTTATGTATAAAATTCAAGATAAACCATCATACGGCCTCTCTTTATTATCCTCAAGTGAATGGACAAGCTGAAGCCACAAACAAAACATTAAAATGTATTCTCCTCAAAAGAGTTAAGGAGAACAAACAGGATTGGAATTTAAAGATTATACCCATCCTTGTGGGCCCATTGAACCTCAATAATAACACCAACAGGGGAAACCCCTTTTTCATTAGTATTCAGGGTAAAAGCAATTCTCCTGCTTGACGTTGAAATACCTAGTCTCCACATCTCATTACAAGGGATCTTAGGAGAAGAAGCCTATAGAGAGGCACGCCTCTCTCAACTAGAAAGCCTTGATGAGGCCAGGCTAAATGCCAAACAATGGTATAGAGCCTATGCTGACTGAACGTGCCAGCAATATAACAAAAATGTCTACGAATGAGAAATATATGAAGGAGATCTAGTTCTAAGACTAGACAACTGGACTGATAAGAAAACTGGTGAAGGAAGGAAATTCTGGCCCAAGTGGTTGGGCACATAAAAAGTCATGAAAGACTACAGAAATGGTGTGTATCTCTTATGTACATTATAAGGTGAGGAGTTCAATGAAACTGTCAATTCCTTGCATCTTAAATGGTTTTATACATAGGTCATCAACATCACCATTTGTATATTATATCTACCTACATTGCATTAGTCACTTAGTTGTTTCATTTTTTTCATTCATTTCGTAAATTTTGTGGTCAAGGAACTTATTCTTAATCAATTCATTACAAGCTTTTGAGAATATTGGCAAAAAGCATTCAAATCACATCTCTTCAATTTTCATAATATCATCGAATAATTTTCCAAATCATCTCATCAATTTGACAGACAAAGTCTTGACAAAAACCATACCAAGGCCTGCATACTTGGTCATACTCATTATTTTGTACTAAGTTAATTTGTTCTTACCTATGGTTTGTTCTAGAAGCTTCTTGGTGTCACATCTATCCTTCTTACATCTCTTTGAAATAAGGATACTCCAAAATCACAAATCAGAAATGCCAAATCAAATCAAAATACTAAAAAAATAGAATATTTTATTTGTACACACTTCTTTGCCTCACCAACCTTCAGTGATGAGCCAACATCTCTTACTGGTGATGCAAGGTTGAGAAAGGAAATAAGTGCCCTTACTCACCTATTTCCTACCTTCAGTGATGAGCCCATGCTTCCTACTAGTAGCATGGAGCAGGGCATAGGGGTCCATTCATGCAAATTAGTGAATATTAATATTTTAAAGAAAAGTATATTAAGTGAAGTTAAGTATCCAAATTCCAAAGAGATCAAATCCTCAAAACCAGATTTTTCCAACCAAGTTATCATCCATGGATATAAGTCTAGATAAATTGGAAAATAAGTTGCATTTCTAAACTATGTAGTAGTTTTGAGTAAGAGTAAGTACGGAGGTATAAATTTGATTTTTGTCAATACCTTGTCTTTCTCTCATCATTTCCATTCAGTCAAACTCATATAATTTACACCCTTCCCAACTCTTGGTGTTGAGCCCTCGCATCTTACTAGTTGCGTGGAGTTAGGAGTGGGGCAAGTTCATATCGTTATCACTATATATTCATCATGTTTTGCCAAAACAAGAAGAGGCAACAAACATTTCCCAAAGAAACCAAAAGTTTTAGTACTACACTATGTTTGCATCATCACATATCAGCATTACAAAAACAAATAAAAGAGAAAACTTCTATTCAACATTTGTTATCACTTGTCATCCATTGCATACATTCTGAAAAGCATATAAAAATGGAGATTCTGAAATGTCTAGTATACACATGGGAAATGAATCACAAAATTCTAGATACAAAGAAGATCTAGATCCAAAAAGATATATATATATATATATATATATATATATATATATATATTATATATATATATATATAAGAATCATGTTCTACATACAATTCCGTCATGCACTAGGCATGGTCAAAACGCTCAATGAGCCCAAAAAATACAAAAGAACAACCCATATAAAGATCTACAAGAATCAATACAAAAAGACCAAATGGCCTCTCAATCCCTGTGGGATCCCTCAGAGGGTGCACGATCGCGTCTAGCAATCTTGCTACGATGACGCTCTAAATGAACTGAGTGCTCACGATCACAACCACTGGTTGTGGTCTCACTACGAGAACAAATCCACCTCATCAGATGCTCAGCAGTCCTATATCTAGCTACCTCAACATGAAGGGAGGTCACTAACTTTGCCACCTTCCAGAACAGGGGCAAACACATCAGTTATGTTGGATAGCTGCTAAAGGCTCTCCAACGTCCTTAGTAAGCTCGGCCCAAGTACTCTCTAAGGGGAGAAACAAGGTGTCCACACACACTCAGAGAATCAAGTCTCGCCATCCCTCAAAAGTCATTGCAAATAAAAAAAAGAGAAATAACAAGTTAGAAAATCACCAAAAATAAAGTAAAAAAAAAAATGAAACAACAAAAGGGAAATATCAACTAAAAATTTCTATCTAAAAATAAATCGAGAAAACGGTAGTAACTCACTCAGATCTCCATGCATCTAGGTAGGGTCTCTAGGATCTATGCTTACTAACTGATGCTTCTACAGACTGTGGAACCTGTCCCAAATCAAGAAAGAAATGATGTCCTGCCATGGACTTATCATCTCCCCTAATGTTCTGAGAAGGTAACTCCTTTGAGATCAGGATCGCCTTCTCTATGCTCTCCTCCACCCTCTTGGCCCTCAAGATATCTTGAGTATCATGCCATTCAGAATCACTCTCATCCTCCTCAGCCATCCCACTGGTCTCTCCTCCCACCATCTTCTCCTCTGTCTCCCCTCCTGTAAAATCCTCAGAGTCTGAGTCCACATCAACGGGCTCATCCTCCCCGCACTGAAAGCAAGAGTGGCTCCGATCTGAAGTAAAGGTTCTCGAGGAGAACTGGCTGCCCCTCGGGCCTGAACCACCCACCTAACCATGATAAGAAATCCATAAGTAACCATGGTCCAACCTCGATCTCCTCTAGGGCCTCCCCGAGCCTCACGAATTGTCCTATATACTGCCCCCACTGGAGGAAGCATATCAACGTAGGGAAGACCAAACTGCTGAGGGACTTGGTCAAATGGGTGGACCTCCACTCTCTCTACCCTATCTACTAATTGACCTGTAGTAGAGCAAGTGATCAATGTAAATGTCTCCTCTCCCCATACTCCTACCATGGCCTGATGAGGAGTGGCCTCCATATCTGTGATAGTTAATGAAGCCACTTGCTGATGTCACATCCTGATCATTGTCATTCCCATCCACCTTGCTGATCTAACAGCCCCCAAATCCTCTACAAGTACACCCCTTCCATAGGGGACGATGCACTCATACACCAAACTCATAACTAGAGTGGGGTGAATCAAGGAATGCCCCTGTAACCTAACCACCCTATATAAGTCATGGTATGTGGTCCAAGAATATCTGCTCCCCAAGCATAAGTATGGCCATGGGCCTCAATCTGTGTAATAATGAGAGCCCAATAATATAAGAGAGTATCCCCTCCCTTATCCCCAATCAACCGCGAGGCCAAGATACCCATAATAGCCTTGCGGATTAACAGCGATAGGAGAAGCAACAATGGATCGAACCTTCACCCCCATCTTCGAGCCAAGGGAGACAACAATAACTCCCATACAGGTGGCCCACTAAACCATTTGAGATCTGGATACTGTTGTCTTAATAAGAAGCCACCTCCTAAGAATCACAACCCCGAGTATGCGATAGATGTCCTCCAAGGTGATAGTTCACTCACCCCTAACACCTAGAAATTGGAAAGTGTTCTGATTCGCATCCCAATATGAGAACAAGTCACATAATATGTGACTAGCAGGAGCAACATGAGGGACCAAAGAGATCCTCAAAATACCACCCCTCTCCAAAGTGTCTCTCAATTCCTGGGTCAACATATCCAACCACTTCCAGGAGCCATTCACACTCCCTCTCTCTACTCCATCTAATATACTCCTTCCGCATCCACCCAAAACACAAAAAAGATCAAGTTAGCAACATAACACCATAGATAAACTCATAGAAAACATAGCAAAATATCAAAAATGTAAATACATTTAACCAAGGCATCTATTTTAGCCTTCTGTCCTGAACCACTGCCCTATACAGAGCGGCGGTTCCGTAACCTCCGCCACCCAAGGGCAGTGGTCATATAACTGCCGCCCTACTTGGGTAGTGGTCTCATGACCATAGCTCTGTGTAGGGCGGTGGTCCTATGCCGATTTGGCGTGCATCGATTAACCCCTAAAAATGCCTAAAAACAAGCAAAATGCACCATTTTAACTGAAATAAAGACCTACCCTATGGGCGCCCCCCTAGAGACTCATTTAACACTAATATTTTCAAAAATAACCCCACTAAGACAAAGATTCCAACATTTTTACATTTTAGGTTTAAAAATAATGAATTGATAAAATATAACCTGAGACTTCGCAGGTCGATGTCCTACTCTTGGAGGCATGATCACGATCTCACAACAAAATTTTTGACTATACTCTCGTCAAAAATGGTTACTGTGGGTCTCAGAGCTCAAAAATTTCCAAATCAACACACACAAATGAATAGGAAAATGAACTCCTTATACATAATGTTCTAACTTGTTTTGAGAGTTCTTTCACAGAGTTAGAGCACCGACGGAGGTAAGTTCTTATCCCCACGCAAATGGTAAGTCCTCATTTCATCTTAATATAGTATTTATTTTTTGATTTCTTTATCTATCTGCACTTGAGTCCTCTTTTCATTTTACAGATAGTGGGAATTTGGATGGCAACACTGTGACACATGGGTATGTCAGGTATAGCTTCTAACTCCCCATTTTGGAACCACCACACTCAGACCCACCGTTTTATGCCTCTTTATGGCTAAAATGCTTCTTCGAGGGGGTAATATGTACGTACCCAAAAATTTAGGTACTATACTACTAGAGAGAGGTTCCAAAAACCCCAACGATGATTCAGATCTCTTCGAAAGGTGTTCGGAATCCAGAAAAGCTTTCCGAGTATAAATTTGCATCCCAAAATTCCTTATCTAGCCTCTGCATTGCTTTGTTCTGACCCCGTTCTACTCTTTTCTTGCATTTTGGCCTTTAGCTTTAGGAACGCGGCCCTACTTGGGCGGCAGTCCCGTGACTGCTGTCTAGGACATGGTGGCAGTCCTGTAACTGCCACCCTACACAGGGTGGTGGTCATGTGCACATTTTCCAGAACTTTCTGATGCTTTCTTCAATGTGAAAAATTCAAGTGGCACTCGCATTCTTCAACCACTCTTGCTTGCATTTATGTTTTATCTGCCTAGTAAATAGTAATTTCTCTTTGTTTATGATAAAATATTTCAATTCAAACTTACCCTTTGGTAAATCCAAATGCTATAAATACCAAGCTTCTTTAAAAGCAAATGTCCCCTCTCCCCCTATGAATTATTATTCAGTGTGTTTTGAAGTTCTCCCATAAGTTTCAATAGGTTTAGATTTTTCTTGAATTCTCAGCCTCTCCTTTCTACTTTAGAGATCACTTGATCTTCACACTTTCATTTTTCTCCATTACTATCCTACATGGTCAGCTTAGCATAAGATAGTTTTAGTTCTAGATTAGAGTTCATTTGATAATCTTAGATTTGTAGGTTGTTGTTTTGTCACAAGAAATAGATCCTAGAATTCTCATTATATTTGCATTGTATCCCCACAATAAATCATGCTAGGAATCTCATAGTCAAGCTCTATTCACTTGCACTATCCCTCTCTTACTTGCATTTTATTCTGTTTATATCCAAAGTTGTTATTATTTGAGTAACTTATTCTGTTGATGCTATCACATTCACACTTTTCTGGATTCACGAGAACATGAAGGAACAAAGAGATCACACTGAGAGGACAAGTCACGACACAACTGGATTTACCACCTGTTCTGTAAAACTCCAGGTTTGAACTATCAAAGGTGTAGTTACAATATATCAAATAGAGTAGCAAATCATTTTTATTTCATTTAAAGCTTGCTTTCAATGTTACCAGTGAAGCTGTGGGTAATGATAGCTTTTGAGAAGCTATGATTTATTCCTCACTTCTGAGGTAAGATTGAAGGTCTTTCGATTAAATTAATTGGTTAGTTACTTAAATATTTAGGATAAATTCACAAGTGCATAGGAAAATAACTATATCAGGCTAACTTTCTTGTTTCAAATTCTGTTATTAGGTTAATTGTTCATTATCTGAATATATTAGAATATTTGCTCTTTAAATTTCGTTCAAATACACATCATTGAAAATACAGAAATAAAAGGAATATAAGTATAAGAGTAGATATATCTTTCATAGTTAGTCTACTTATTTTAGTTAAAGTTTGATTATCTCTTGCATGACAATTATGAGACCTAGAGAGCCTAGAGATTATGTATTCAAACCGGTAGTACCTTATCCAAATCTCTTCGCAACATTAATGGATATAGTTCAAGGGCTTAGGATTAGGGTATTTCAAATGAAAATAAACCCACAAGCAGTTAGTGAAAAATTGAGACAATTGAATATTTAAGATGAAAAAGCATACACATTCTAGTCAAGTCAACCAAACTATAGATTTCCTTGATAGGATATCCGCATGACCATACAAGAACCCGAAAGAGAACAAATATTTGGTTGTGATCCATTAGTTCCGTAGCTAAATGCAAGAGACCTTGTCATCAACATAGAAAAACGGTTACACATACAAGTTTCCAGAACACCTATAAGGTATTCTGAGAAGATCACACAATCCCTAGTATTAAACATAGAAACTGAAAAGGCTTATGACCATTGGATAGTTGGAAGAAGAGATTTATTCTTCACATGACCATAATAGGTCCACAACAACCACAAAATCATGGTGGTGATCCCCAGGTCCCACAACCTAACGGGCCTGTAGGTCAGTTAAATATTGACACCAATTTACATACGCTGGTATTTAGATCCTCACCACTCCTACTAGATATCATAACACAATTTTCTGCATTAAACATAGAATCCAATCAAGCCAACATTTTCTAGGCTAGACTGGAAAACCACCCATAGTTTCTACAAATCCACTGCCCCTCTCACTACCATTTTCCATGAACTTTTCTGGAAATATACACGAAGCACCTACAGGTCACTTTCCACGTATCTAACAGCCAATAGATAAAATATCGGCAGATATCGACATTGATTGGAGCCTTCGAGCAACTATTATATCTGAATGATCCATTACTCCAATTCAGGTTAGGAGAGCTTTCTTTACTTTAGACTCGCAGATCCCATTGTTGTGTGTCGAAGATATAAGATTGCCCAACTAGTTTGTCTATACACACATATATTTCATTTCCACCTGCTATCTCGGCACGAACTTGGGAGGTTGGGTACGAAGAAGGGCTACTTGTAGATTTTCATGCTCGCATGTCACTTTTCTATCATACAGTTCATCATCTCATCAGTTTTCACATTTCTTCATCCTTAGTATCCACAATTCACACTTTTATCACTCCACGCTTTGTCTTGGCCCTTAGCACACTCTTTCTACATTAATCTACATGGTTATCAAGTATGTATATCTATCTACTTTATGTTATTGAGCTTTCTGCTCACCAACATAAAGTGGGGGCAAATGTAAACACAAAAACACGTACTTTTAGTAATTATCTAGTCCTAGTTGCATATTACTATTTATATAATTCCTAAGTAAGAAAAGTACTAACTAACCCATGTCTTTGGCCACCTTTCTTTGTGTTTTGTTGTCACTTTTGGTATTTAACCCTTACTTTCTCAGTCTTCCTTCTTATACCTCAACATTTATCATCCTAGACACCAACGCCCAGCCAAGATGCCAGCGTTAGGCGCCCTCATCCCCTCTGGGTTCCCCTAACCCTTTTGTACCTTATTCACATATTTTGGGTCCTTTCTATCCATTTGAGCATATTATATTTTTGGTAGTCAACGTTTTCGGGAATAATTATGAAATTCAAGAACATAATCATATAAATATAAAGTTATGAGATCATAATAAGGGACCAAACACTAAGCATTAGCTATCACCACCTAAGGTTGCATCCATCAAGCACCTAAGAGCTTCATTCCATCCATCTAGAACCTTCCAAGGGACACAAGGGATGGTTATTCTCCATACACTTCACAGGAGGGAAATTCATTTTATTCCATGCACACATCTATTACATTTCTTTACATCTAGATTATTTTCTCACTATCAAGTGTGACACGCACAAGAGCCACCTAGGGCATGATTCCGCACACACAAAAAATTTCATTGGGTCTGAGATATAGCGTAGTGCTTAGTCGTAAGATCACCATTGTGATAGTTGTGGACAGTTTGACACCTCATTCTACATCTTTCTTTTTTAGGATTTGATGTCTATTTGAGGGTTTTGTAGGTCTATACTTTAGTGTAGGTTATTTACGACCTCGACAAACATTGTGTGGCCTCAGAGCGACCAAATGTGAACCAAAGTGAACAACTTGCGACCATCTAGAGGGGGTTTTCTAATTATTTATGCAGACCCAGGTGCCCAGAAATAGGTCTAGGATGCACACATGTGCCCCAGTCCCTCTCTAGGCACCCTATTTTAGGAAGATCAACATCTCATATACTTTTCCGGGGATCTGTGTGATGCGTCTACCTCTCGATTCATCCAGTCAGCACTTCGGCACAACCCATATTTCATTACAAATCATCTAATGCTTTTTACCCTCTCTTTGCGCATAGCGTTTCATACTTTCTTGGTTAGCTTGCTTGGGTTAATTTCTGTATATAATTTTTTATTCATTTACTGCTGCAATAAAATTTAGATTAAGCATATAAATTCACATTTAGCTTAATCAACTTATTTCCTATAGTAATATGAGAACAAGATCTAACCCCTTTGGAATGGAGAATCCATCCCAATATATAGCCTTACAAAGTGTATCTTTATATTCCCCCCAAGTGAATTTTCATATTCCTACCACTTGTGACCTTTCATATTCCTATAGGAATAAAAATAATTTATTTTCTTATTTATAAAAAATAACTTTTACAGTGTAAAATTAAAATTTTGTATAAGTGAATAAGATGAAAAAATAAAAAAGTACATTCGCAATGAAGAATTAGAGTGTAAAGAGAGAAGGAATAAGAGAGATAAAAAGAGAGGAGTGATCAATATGAGAATGAATAAGATTCTCATGATGAAGATCCATCTCTCGATGAACTATGGGGAAATGTTCCAGGAATTAAATCTTTATCTTTGACCTCCTTGTTGAATTAATCTGCTGCGAGTGTAACCTTGTATTCCTACAAGATACAAACATACCCCAAAGTAACGATTCAATTATCTCGAGTACCACCAAGGGACTTACACTGCGTGAACCAAAACTCATGATATTTCGTGATATTATAGATGGAACCTCTAATATCTACGAGGTATTCCAATGTATCATCACTAAATGATAAAGGGTCTCCTATCTCTTTTTGGACCAATAGGATTCCCTCTAAGGATGAGTGATCATTGATTGAATGGTATCTAAGATTCTACACACTCTTACTAATTTCTTCCAAGATAACGTATGTGTGTTCCTTAAAATAATCAAGCTCTAAAATTTCAGATGTTATCATTTCACACATGGAATTCATTGTGTGTGATGATAAAGGAGATAATTTATCACTAGTAGATAGGAATACATTGTTCCTTACCAAAGAATACATAGAAGTGATCATTACCAATAAAAATATTAAAAGGGTGCTTTTAGATTATTGATTCGGCCTTAACATGAGTAATCTAAAGCTTGTTAAATAACTGGTACATACATATGCAAAACTAAATCCTAATGTGATCACCATTATGGCTTATGACAATGCAGAATGAAATTTAACAGAAGCAATCACTTTACCTATGGAATTCAGGCTTGTCACGCATGAAACAAGATTCCATTTCATTGACTTGGAACTTCCCTATAATATTCTCCTCAGTCACCCATGGATCCATGCCATGAAGATTATTCCCTCCACATTTCACCAATATATTAAATTTTATTACCAAGGACAAGAGCTTACAATTTATAGCGACCGAAAATCCTTTTCCCATTGCATAACATTAGTTGTCCACTATGAAACCACTTATGAGTTTCCTTCTATGGAATTAGATGTGTAACTTGTGTCATAGGCTCTGACCTCTTGTATCAATCCTAATACACTTCAGCCTCATAAAAGTGGTGCTTCTACATCCACATCCCCCTTTTCTACATGGGAATCAAAATTAAAAATACTTCATACTATTTGGGGAGAATATGACCTCCAATAGGCCCTCCTTTTTTCAAACATTCCCCTGTCATTAAAAACATGTGGTAGGCCAAAATTTTTGTTGCAAAGAATTCATGAACCTTGCAGTCTCAACAAGTTCATCCTTGGTGGTCTCTTCACATATGAACATTTAGATAGAATCTATACATCACATTTCCCTTATGAAAAGATGGATTCTTGCTATCAATCCCAAAAATATGTTATCCTTAACAAGTTGATGTATGTCATGGGATACAAAGGTTATGTATGTGGGTTACATGAACAAGGTGTGTAGGAACCTCTTCTGGAACATGAAAATATGGATAGATATGACATTGGTATTGAGCCTTATGGGACACCACCTATAGAAGTTGATGAAAGCTCTTCTAAATCAAAAGATATCTCTTCAGATTATAACACCAAACCAGGGTCCCCTTGTAGTCTCTACAAGGACCTTTCCTCCACTAACCGATTTTCTGATACTTCCATTTTAATCTTACCCCCTCCACTATTGAACTATATTTTATACACACGTAGCTTATTTCTTAGGACCAAAAATGACACATACTAATTGATTTAGTTCAAAATGAATAAGTAATCATACAGTTCATGGGGCTACGTGATGTTTTTCTTGTTGGGGATAATAAGGAAGGATTCTCCATTAACCTCGATGCATACATATATTTTTGGGGGGAGGATAAGTTTAATGGTTAGAAAAAAGAAAAAGAGCATAAAATATCTTTAAAAAATCACAAAAATAGAAAATCCAAATCCCATTGTGAAAAACGTTTTGAGGAACTTATGGAAAAATAATATGAAAAATCAAAACTCAATCATATAAGTGATCATTATATTGGTGAAAATATCATTAATATGTCAATAAAGTAAGAACTTAATCTCCCTCCCGATCTTACGCATATGGAGGATGGTTCCTAGTTATTAGTTAAAGAAACTATTGATTTTATCAGTGGAACAAAAGAACAACCTAAAATTGTCAAGTTAGGGGCTTCTCTTACTCCACATGAATAGAATACATTTATTATCCTTTTTAGAAAGTTCACTAATGTGTTTGTTTGGTCTTATACGTACATGTCAAGCTTATATCCTTCTTTGGTTGTTCATAATGTAATTGTTCATGAAGAAGCTAAGCCCATTAAATAAAAAAGGAAAAAAAATCATCCACATGTATCTCTCTTGGTTAAAGAGGAGCATGAGAAATTACTGATAGTAGGATTTATTAGACCTATTGATTATTCAAAGTGGATCTCCAATATAGTGTATGATCACAAGAAGCCAATTGGAATTCAAATGTACACAAACTTCAAGGATATTAATAAGACATGTCCTAAAGGCGATTTTCCTCTTCCTAATATCAACATGATTATTGATATTATAGTAGGTCATGAAATTTTATCCCTCACTGATGGATTTTCTGGATACAACCAAATAAACATAGCTCAAGAGGACCAACATAGGACCACATTTACTACTCCTCGGTGTATCTTCTATTAATAGGTCATACCTTTTGGTCTGAATAATGTAGGTGCCACATATCACCATCCCATGACTGTTATATTTCATGATATGTTGCATGATATAGTAGAGGATTACTTGGATGATATACTTGGTAAGTCCAAAAATAGAGTAGAACACCCAATAATTTTTCATCATATTTTTGAGAAAGTTTGAGAATATAAGACTATATTGAACCCAAAGAAATGTGTGTTTGGTGTCATATAAAATAAATTATTTATATTTAGTGTTTCTAGAAGAGGAATTGTATTTGGCCTAGAAAAGGTGAATGACATTAATAAGATGCCTCCTCCCAAAAAATGTAAGCATCTTCATAGCTTGCAAGGAAAAATATAAACCATTCACAGGTTCATTTCCCAACTCATAGATAAGTATCATTTTTTCACCCATGTCCTAAAAAAGATGTTAAATTCTAATGGGGTCCTAACTACCAACAAGCCTTTACACAATAGATGCAGTACTTGACCAATAGACCCGTTCCAATACCACCTGCCCTAGGTGAACCATTGTTGATGTATATTTTGGCTATCTAATTTGTTATAGGTTCAATCTTAGCATAATATGATGCCCAACATAACAAAATATCCATTAACTATATTATGCACACCTTAGTATCTTATGAGCTAAATTACCCACAAATTGAGAAGCCATGTTTATTTGTTGTTTTTGCTTTCCAAAAACTTCACCATTAGCTATTTAATAACAAAACCATGCTCATATCCAAAGTTGACACACTTAAATATATTTTATACAAACTTAATCTTACTGAGAGGATGGCTAACTTGATCATATTAATTAACGAATTTAATATTGATTATGTCAATCAAAAAGCAGTTAAGTGGAAAGTCTTAGCGAATAAAATTGTAGAAGCTTCCTTTTCAGACACTAAACCATTCAATCTCAACTTACTTGATGTTTATGTCTTGTTTATTAAATAATATACCACATGGAAGATTTACTTTGATGGATCGTTTAATTTTCATGGTTCTGCCATCTTTCCCCTTTGTTTTTCATGTTCTGAAACATTTTTCTTCAAAATTGGTGGTCTGTAAACCTTTCCCTCCAGATTGAATGCTTTGAAATGCTCACAAAATTATTATTTTTCCCCAATTTGAAAGAAAAATACATGTATGCCCTGTTTTGTGCCCTAGTTTTCCAAATCCATGGGCCTCTGTCATTTTTTCCACTTTTCCCGGCCTTTGGAGCTCGTGGTTGTTTGTTTTATGCATATTTGCCCTAAAAAATCTATCCCCATGGTCGAAAATTGCCTAAAATCACTTTCCATTTGTTTTTTGACATTCAAAAAATCCTTCACCCACGAAGAAAAAATCAAATTCGGGCATCTCTGGAAAATTTTGTGTTTTTTGACAGTCATACGGGTGTCCTTTACCCATCAAATTAAAGCTCAAGCCTCCCCTCATACATGGCCATTTTTTGTTGGTCAAGATTCATTGGGTTTCTTAGAAAACTTAATGTTTTTTGGTTTTGGAAAAATTTGCAAAATTTCCCCCGCAACTCCGCAGGTCCCAGAGGAGGACGTGTCATGTAGAAACATGGATGGGTGGGTCATTTTGTGCCTTAGAGCACTTTGGTAAAGTGCATAGAAATGGAGAAAATCCCCCAA
The DNA here is from genome assembly GCA_019776745.2 of Taxus chinensis. Lineage (NCBI taxonomy): Eukaryota > Viridiplantae > Streptophyta > Pinopsida > Cupressales > Taxaceae > Taxus > Taxus chinensis. The sequence continues at coordinate 754,906,959 of CM034148.1, read as the reverse complement.
GGCCTGCATCTAATCTAAGGAGGACATGTGGCAGGTGGGAATGGAAGGTTGGTGGTGGACTTAGGAAGATTTTTTCCTTTTTGGCGAAAGGAAAAAGGTTGAGGAAAGGGCCACGGGTCCGTAATGGAGTGAAGGGAGACATGTGGTGGCTTAAAAGCATAGAGCAGTCGGTAGGTCGTCGGAGGAAAAAGGGAATTTTTTCCCTTTTCACAAAATGAGTCAGAGTGAAAATTTGAAGCATTGGCCCAAAATGAACCACAGGGAGACACGTGGTGGGTGTAGAAGGAAGTGCGGGCCACCAGAGGAAAAGGGGAAAATTTTCCCTTTTGCAAAATGACTTAGAATAAAAATTTGAGGCATGGATCCATGAAATAGAGTGAGACATGTGGCAGGTTCAAAATCAAAGGGCGGATCCTCGGAGAAGCAAAGTGAGGAAATTTTCCTTGGTGAAAAAAGGTTTAAAATGACAAATGAGCCCGCATGTCCTCAGCGATAGAGAAGGTGACACGTGTCAGGACAGAGGCAAAGGTGGGGCCAGTAAGGGAAAAAAGTGAAAAATTTCCAAATTTCCAAAAAGGTGGAAATGTGTAGAATTGAGCCATGATTCCAATGGGACCCACCTTATGCCATGTGTCAGCACCAAATTTCAAGGGCGGAGGGGCAGAGAAAAAGGTCAAAATTTTACATTTTTTCAAAAATGTTAAAAAGTCAAAAAGTGATCCCAAATCCATTCCCAATCACATTTTGACACGTGGAGGGATCAGATTGAAGGGAGAAAGGGAAAATCAATGGTAACTGTGAATTTTTCATTTTGGCTGCCATTTTTTCTCCAAGAAGCTTGGAGATGTGAATTTTGCATCAATTTTCATCAAATTTTTGGTGAATTCATGTCATTTGTGCCTTGTAAGGACCAATGCAAGTGGTTTTGAGGGATCAATTTGTAGATTTGAGGTGTTTTTGAAATAATTTTTTTCCCCAGCCCATCCAAAAATGTGAAATATCAAATCAAGAAGTTGCAGAATCAAATTTTGGAGGGATAAGGATGAAATGATGAAATGAAAGGGGTCTGCATGCTTTGAGGATGAAAAATGCCTCCATAATGGATAATGATGAAGGATTTGTAATGATTCACCTTTTTTGAAACACCTGGCAACTTTTTGCAAATATGTTAAATGTCCCTATCTGCGAATCATGTTGGAATTTTGTAACAAAATTGATGCTTGGCATATTATTTTCTTGGGAAAGAAGGATCAAATGTAATAGAATGTTATATAATGCATGTTTTTTGACATGCAAAAGGTCGGAGAAACTTAGAATTTCATGGGAAAATCTGGGAAGAAGCCCATTCTCTGAGAAACCACCTGAGAACCATTTCTAATTCCTTTTTGCATCAGATTTGTATCATGTTGAGTTGGTTTCAGTTGTAAAGCCATCAACAAGCTCTGAGATTGTTCTTATAACATTCCCCTACTGATAAATTTGATCATTTCTGGATTATTTTGTGTTGTCTCTTGGAAAAATTTGCATGCACTTATGTTTCAGAATGTTTTCAATTTGTGTTTCTTGCTCCTATTGCAGTCTTGTGTTTAAAATCTCTCTTGATCATACATGGTCTCATTTCTTGTTGATAGTTTAGTGGCATTTGCAATCTCACATTCAGAAGAGCTTTCATCTGATAAAGAGATAAACAAATTTAAAATCACTTTACCTTCCTTGAATTTAGAGATTGTTTGTAAACCTTTGGGTGCACCTTAGGTCATGATAAAATAGAGGTTTCTGGATGCTTTGTTGGTTCATCTACTTCAATATTTTGTGGCAGGTTGTCAAATATTGTGTGGAAGAGTGTAGATCTAGGCCTCCATTTGGTGCACATATCCTGGTTGAAGGAGTACCTTAACCCCTTTGAAGCATTCTGTTGTTTAGGTCTTACAAATTTCTTGCAAAGGTCCTCAAAGAATTTGGCAAATTCTGGTTAGTCTTGTCTAAAATCTCCCACCAAAAATTCATTCAAAATAACTAATCCTACCCCATACTACCCCTGCATTGCATTGTGTGTCAACAAAAGAATACAATCCATTTACAAAAATGCACAAAGCAAATCAGGATCATACAATGTCTTCAGTAACCCTTGCCTTGCATTGAAAATATCTCCATAATCTGGGAGTGACAACTTGTGAAAGTCAGATTTGGAGTGTTGATCATATTTTCCCAAGGCCTTTTCATACTATTTGCACAAATTGAGGGATATCTTCATCTCCTTCACCATTTGAGGGTTACAAAATAGGTCCTCTTACCTTGGTTGAAAGGCACAACCTAAAATAGTTAGGACAAGATCAAGTCCTATTTGAGTGCTATCCATCTCTCCACAAATCTGAGTGCCAGTTAGATCACATCCCCAGCTACAAAATGACACACATCATGATCTATCTAACTTCAAGCTTCATGCCATATCTCTGATGCTGCTCAGACTGAAAAGGAGAACAAATTTGGGTACCAACACCTATGTGGGGACTATTTTGAATTCCAACACATTTCTATTCAGTATTTGGGGACATTATTCATATTTCAGCAATACTTCTTATGTGATTTATGTGCAATTACAAATCTGAGTATCATCTTCTGATCAGATTTATAAGGCTGGAATGAAGAGTAGAGTTCTGAGTTTGATATTTTCTTAGTTCAATCTGATCCATGTGCATACATATTTGAGATATTTGAATGCATATCAAACCCTGGTAATGTCCCTTGCAAATTCTACATGCAAATACATTGTTGAAGCATCATTTTATAATCAGATTTGTAAGGATTAAGTGAAGATATAAGTTCTGCCTGCAATTTTATCAGTTTCCAGTAGTAGTTGCACTTCATTTGCATTTGTGGTTGATAAATTCAAGAAAAGGAAGGTCTGATCTATAAAGTTTTGGCAAGATTTTCAGTGCTGATAGGTATTTGACAGAGTATTTTAGTGCATTTTCACAACTAGGGTGAAAATCCTTAGTGGCGACTCCATGCTGATTTGATCTTGATAAATACCAGTGTCTTACCTTTCTGTCATTTATTTTTGTGTTGCTAATCTCTGCAAAACTGGAAGGAAGAAGATCTCTCTTCATTAGAGACTCTGCTAAGAAGTTGTTTTCAGATTCAAGGAACTCAGAGTTAGAAGGGAGAAGAGTTTGGAAGGTTGTTAAAGGTCAGACATCAGGAAAAGATATATCCATTAGTGAGAGAGATCAGCCTTTGGTAGAGGATTATCACTCTTCTTCCAGTGATTCTGATTCAAGCAATCCTCTCATAAACTTGTTTACCTCAACTAGTGAAGGTCCTTCTGCTATACCTGGTGAGTTCCTTCTTCAATCTGCACCTCTGTGTTTCAATTCAAATAAAACTTTCCAAGAAAATCAGCACTTAGAGAATACCAATCTTGTGAACCACATTCTTGAGCCCCAAAGACCTTGCACTCCTCATCAGCTTGTGTCACCCCCAAGATCACCTCCACCAAACAATATGGCTCAGCCTAGACCTCCATTTGTTTGTTAACACCTTTGGTCCTATAGACTTTAGAGGAATGGATGGTTACCCAAATGTTGTCCCACAAGATGTCAGAAATAGGTTGCCAAAATTCCAAGGTAACAATGTTATAACTGGTGATCAACATCTCAAACTTTTTGTTAACATGATGGAGGATTTTGAAATAGAGTTTGAAGATGTGTATATCAAATTGTTCATTCATACACTAGAAGAGGATGCTAGGGATTGGTACAAGGCTCTGCCTGATAATTCAATTGATTCTTGGACTGAAATGAAGAATGCATTTAGGTTGCAATATGGTGACAAGACTGATCCTAGATTTCTCTTGTCTGAATTTGAGAATATCAAGAAGAATCCCAATGAATCAGTCCATGACTTCAACACAAGGTTTAACAAAACTTTGAGAAGGCTTCCTGTTAGTCTGAGGCCTTTTGATGAATCTTGTTTAATCAAATATGTAGATGCATTTGATAAAAAGGCAGCCTATTACCTAAGAGACAAGAACCCTACTAATCTAAGACAAGCTTTCACCATGGCACTTCAAATTGAAAACAATATCAAAGCAATTGGGAAACCTCTCAAGAGAGATGGTGTAAAGTTGATAAACCCTGAAAAACCTCAAGCTAGCAAGGGTGCTGATTTGGAGGAGGTTGTGAAAACTTTGGCAGGGGCTGTCAAAGAAATCTCATACAAGTTGGCAAGAGCTGAGAAGGGAATTGGGTAGACTTCACAAGGTCAGCCAAGAGCACAAAACCATGACATATTTTCCAATCATCCTAGAGGTGATCAAAGGGTAGATGATAGAGGGAAAGGACCCATGGGGTCTGCAAATAGACATCCTCAAGCACATGAAGGAAGAGTGTTACCTGATCCCCTAACTGCTAGGGTTGCTGCTGTTGAGGAAGTTGTTGATATTGATTGGTGTGATAGGTGTTTTCTACCCCATCCTCCATGTGAAGTGGACCAACAAGATGGTGAAGCTAATAATGATGATGGTACTGATGATGATATTTGCATGGTGGGATGTTCTTCAAGCTCACAAGGAGGAGCAACATCTACTGAAGTGATAAGTGCAAGGACAACTGTAAACCTTTTGGGATTGCATCAAATGGGTACAAGTCTTTCTTCCCCCTCATACTCTTGAAGTTGATGTAGTGCAAGCTTTTGAAATTCCTAACAATGACTTTGAATACTTAAGAGATTTGATGATTAAGAAGTATGATGGTGGTATCCCTTCGGAGGAAGATAGACAATTGTTGATGAATGTTGTTGTAGCTCAAGAGAAAGACTATAACACTAGGAGAAAAGTTGTTAAGGGAGTTGGGCCTCAAGCCAAACCTAAAACACCCTTGCTCACAAGCATTCCCAAAGAAGCTCCTAGAAGAGAAACACCTGCCAAAGCTCTGTTGTCCCAAGAAAAAATTACAGTCCTCCTCATGCCCAAGCTGCCAAGAATCCCTTGCCATCTGATGAATCTTTTGTCTCCCTTCCAATGCTGCTTTGCCAAAGAGTGTTCCCTATGACATAGCCCAAGTATTGAGCCAAATCAAAGTGAGTGTTCCAATCATTGAGTTGCTTAGGATTCCTGAGCATAAGAAGAGAGCATTTGAGTACTTGGGATTGAAGGAGGAGAAGACTACTCCAGCAGAAATGTAAATGTTGTTGAAACTCCTCCTCAGATCATTGCAGACCTTGAAACACCACCAGTAGTAGAGGATCTTGGAGAAACACCTGAGGTATACTTGGGGACATCCTTGGTTGATTCCCAATTGAATGTTGATCCATTCTTCACAACTTTGATCATAAAGGATAGGCTACTTCACAATTGTATGTTTGATTCTGGTGCATCATGTAATGTCATGCCTCTAGAAGTCATGAATGAGTTGGATATCAAAGTGAAAGTAGCCTATGGAAAGTGTACTGCCATGGACTCAAGAGAAGTGTCGGTAGTTGGTTGTGTGAAGGGTTTGGTGGTGCAGCTTGCATCTTATCCTAGGAGGAATTTAAAATTGGATGTTGTGATTGTTGATTGCCCTGCCAAATGGGGTATGTTATTGTCAAGAAAGTGGGCTGCAAGTGTTGGAGGGAGTGTCCAAATGGATATGTCTTTTTCCACCATTCCCATTGAGGGAAGCCTTGTCAAGCTCTATGGAGAAAAGAAGATGTTGCATCTAATTGAGGATCCAAACAATGCTTCTTATGAGGTATTATTTGTTGATGTTGATGTTGATAATTTTATTGGGTTTGCTGATGGAAAAGAACACAAGATGGATCAGTCAAAGTGCCTTGAACAGGTAAGTTCTCCTTGGACCTTGCTATTTGATGGAACTTGCTCCAAATTTGGAAATGGTGCTGGTATAATTCTGATTTCTCCTAGCTTGGAAGAGTTTGTTTTTTCCTTCAAGCTTAATTTTGAATGTACTAACAACATTGTTGAGTATGAAGCCTTGTTGTTGGGTCTGAGAATTACATGGAAGTATGGTGTCAAGGACATCATTGCAAAAGGAGATTCAGAGCTAGTTGTCAAACAAATAAGAAAACTTATATGCTACAAAAAATCAGCAGATGAAATAGTATAAACATGTAGTTTGGGATCTAATTGAGATGTTTGATTCCTTCAATATTGTGCATCATGACAGAAGTTTCAATGTTGCTGCTGACAAGTTGGTAGTGTTGGGGTCAAGATTTGGAGATTGCACCATTTCACCTTATTGTGAGTACAATGTTGAAGTGTTAACTAGGCCAGCTGTCCCTTGACAACATCAAGCATTGGCAAGTGTTTAATGATGATGCTCAAGTGCAAAGGTTCTTACAAAATCAAGGTGAGTTTTTAGATCAGAATATTGATTGGGAACCAATGGTGTGTGTGACTGAAGGAAGAGAGACTTTGTTTGGAAAAGATATTATCCAATTGAAAACTAACACCATTCCTAGAGGTCTTGTTGCACTTGAGTCAAATTTTAGCAATGTTGATTACATCATCAATAGAAACATGTCTACCTCAAGGGATGTGGAAGAGCATAACTTGGGAACTAAAGGATAAACCAAGAAAATTTGGTTGGGACTAGCAGTTTAAACAAGGAAGAAAAATAGTCCTACCTCCAATTGTTGAAACAATATCAAGACTGTCTTTCCTGGTCATATTCAGAGCTGAAAGCATATAGAGAAGACTTATTCCAACATGAGATCCCTCTTGAGAAAGGTGCCAAACCATTCAGACAGAAGAAAAGGCCAATTAATCCACTCCTCTCCATGAAAATGCAAGATGAATTGAAGAAACTGAAAGAGGGAGGGATCATTCAGCCCACAAGGTATTCATCTTGGGTTGCAAACCTTGTGCCAGTTAGAAAGAAGAATGGAGATATCATACTTTGTGTAGACTTCAGAAATCTGAATAGAGCTTCATTGAAAGACAATTATCCTTTTCCAAACATGGAGAACATGGTGCAGTTAGTGACTGGATCTGAATTGTTGTCCACCTTGGATGGTTTCTCTGGCTACAATCAGGTTGTTGTCAAGGAGTCAGAAAGATTTAAAACTACCTTTACCACTCCTTGGGGAACATATGTTTATGTGAGAATGCCTTTTGGTCTCATGAATGTTGGAGCTACCTTCCAAAGAGAAATGGATGTTTCTTTTGCAGGTTACATAAATGACTTCATTGCAGTTTATCAGGATGATGTGACTGTGTTTTCAAGGAGTAGAAAAGATCACTTGCAACACTTAGAAAGAATGTTGATCAGATGTAGAGAATTTGGAATCTCTCTCAATCCAAAGAAGTGTCACTTTGGGGTGCAAAAGGCCAAGCTTCTTGGTCATATTGTTTCAAAGGCTGGTGTCATGATTGACCCTGAGAGAGTAGAAGCAATCAGCAAGGTTCCAATTCCAAGAACAAAGAAGGGCATCCAATCTTTCTTTGGGTAAATCAAATTCATTAGAAGGTTTGTGTCTAATTTTTCTGAATTGACTCTTCCTATCACATGCATGTTAAAGAAAGATCAAGTTATCAAATGGGAGGAGGCTGCCCTTATTTAGGATTTTGAAGGAATCAAAGAAACATTGAAACATGCACCTGTCTTGGCAGCTCCGAATTACAAGAAGCCTTTCCAAATCTTCTCCTTTGCTTCTAAAAATACTATTGCATCTATTTTGCTCCAAAAGGATGAAGATGGGGCTGAGAGGCCTATTTCCTTCTTTAGCAAGGCTTTACAAGCTGCTGAGTTAAAGTACACAATCATGGAAAAACAAGCATTTTCCTTGGTGAAAGCAACAAAGGTTTTTAGGCCTTATATCTTAAGTTCAAAATTTGTTGCTTATGTTCCCCACACCATGGTAAAAGACATCTTATCAAAGATGGAGATCTCAAGAAAAATATGTAGATGGGTGAACAAACTATAGGAGTATGATATGGACATCCAAACCACAAAGTTGGTAAGAGGTTTGGGTCTTGCTAAGCTCATGGCTGAGAGCAACTTGTAGACTGTGGAAGTGAATGAAGTAGAGGAAGAAAGGGAAGATGTTCTTGAGAAATTGGTAAGTTCTGAGTGGTACAAGGATATAATATTTTACCTCAGACACCTATGCTGTCCTGATCATTTAAATAAAAATAAGAAAAGAGCCCTCAAGCTGGCTTCTCAAAAATACATCATCACTGACTTTGGGCTGGCTTGGAAGAACCTTGAAGGTGTCCTCTTGAAATGTGTAACTGAAGATGAAGCTCCCAAAGTAGTTGCTGATTTCCATGGGGGAGTTTGTGGAGGACACTTTGCTGGAAGGGTTACAACACACAAAGTTTTGAGAGCTGGTTATTGGTGGCCTACTCTCTTCAAAGATGCAACCATGCTGGTTAGAAAATGTGAAAGCTGTCAGCATTTCTCTGGAAGAATGAAAGCTTCAGGCTCCCTTCCTTTGCAGCTGTATCAATTGAAGCTCCTTTCAAATAGTGGGGGATGGACTTCATTGGTGAAATTTCAGACCCTTCTAGTGCTGGACATAAGTGGATCCTTGTAGCCACAAATTACTTCACCAAGTGGGTAGAAGCAATCCCCACCAAGAAAGCAACACACCAAGTTGTTATGGACTTCTTGTTGAATCATATCATATGCAGATTTGGTGTGCCAGTCAAGATTGTGGCTGATAATGCCATGTGTTTTAGAGCTAAACCTTTGATGGCAATGTGCAAGGAGTATGGAACCAATCTGACTTATTCTTCAAACTATAACCCCCAAGGAAATGGACAAGCTGAGTCCAGCAATAAGAACTTGTTGAAGATCATTAGGAGAACCTTGGAGTTGAACAAGAGAAAATGGGGTGAACAACTAAAATTTGTAGTTTGGGCTGATAGAATCACTGCCAAGAGAGCTACTGGTAAGAGCCCATTTGAGTTGGTGTATGGAACTCAAGCTCTTCTACCCTTACATCTACAATTATCTTCATTTTAGTTTGTTCAACAACTTGAGGATCAAGAGGTCAGTCCATATGAAGCAAGGATTAATCAGATTGTAGAGCTAGATGAAGAAAGAAGAGCATCCCACCAAAGGCATGTCAGATTTAGAGAGAAGTTGAAGAGGTTGTTTGACAAGAAGGTCACTCCTAGGGCCTTCAATATTGGAGATCTGGTTTTGTTATGGGATAACAGAAATGAAGATAAGGGAAAACATGGTAAATTTGATGCATTATGGATGGGCCCTTACTCCATTGATATCAGAATTGGTGAGAATACCTTTTTTCTCAAGGACTTAGATGGGGAATTGCTTGAACTACCTATTAATGGTAGGCATCTGAAGCATTTCTTGGATTAATCCCCAAATTTGAGGTATGCACCAACTTGTACAGTGTATAGTGTTTGGCTTTTGCTCTATTTTTGGTGTTTTGGTGGTTCTTGGTTTGCCTTGGTGTGTGGCAGCCATTTTTGTCAGTTTCTCAGCTGGTTTTTGGTGGCTTTGGCTCATGACTCCTTTTCCCAATGGATTATTTTGGCACTTGGTCTACTTATTGTTCTTGTGGCACTCACTGGGAGTGCCCATCCCCAAGCAGGAGCCGATGTTGGTGCCCATTTTGATCCTCTATTATATTGCCATCTTTCCCCTTTGTTTTGCATGCTCTAAAACATTTTTCTTCAAATTGGTGATCTACAAACTTTCCTCCTCTAGATTGAATGCCTTGAAAAGCTCACAAATTTATTATTTTTCCCCAATTTGAAAGAAATATACATGTATGCCCTATTTTGTGCCCTAGTTTTCCAAATCCACGGGTCCTCTATCATTTTTTCCACTTTCCTCGGCCTTTGGAGCTCATGAAGTTGTTCATGTTTTATGCTTATTTCCCTAAAAAATCTATCCCCATGGTTGAAAAGAAATCCTAGAATCAAAGTTTCCATTTTTTTTTGACCAAAAAATCCTTCACCCATGAAGAAAAAATCAAATCCATCTCTGGAAATTTGTGTTTTTTTGACGGTCATACGGGTGTATGTTTGCCCGGCCTTTCAATTTTTATACTTTTTCTAGTTTAAAATCGATTCTCATTTGTGGCCGCTTATTTTCCCTCAAAAATACCTTGGGTTTGAAAATTTCTTTAAAACTCACTTTCCATTTGTTTTTTGGCCAAAAACCCACAAAGAAAAAATCAAATTTCCCTGGCAAAATTCCGCAGTCATACGGGTGTCCTTTGCCCACGTCAAAATTAATCCCAAGCATTCATACGTGGGCATTCGTGGTTGGACAAGGTTCGGTGGGTCTGACTTAGAAAACTTAACATTTTTTGGCGAAAAATGGAAAAAATCAAAAGGGCCCCCCAACTCCAGAGGCCCCAGGGAGGACACATGTCAGGATTCAGAGCATAGAGGAAGGTTGGCGGGGGACTTAGGAAAATTTTTTCCCTTTTCAAAAAGGGATTAAAAGTTAAGGAATTTAGGGCCAAGTGGGTCCACAATGAAGCACATTTAGGGAGACACGTGGTGGGTGTCAGAGAAGGGAGTGTGGGCCAGTCGGAGGAAAAGGGAAATTTTTCCCTTTTGGACAAAATGAGTCAGAGTGAAAATTTGAGGCGTGGCTCCCTCATAGAAGTAGAGGGTGACACGTGGCAGGGACAGAATCAGAGGCGCGGGCCGCGGAGGAAAAGTGGAAAATTTCCCTTTGGTAAAAAGGAAGTTAAAATGTGAAATGAGCCCGCAGATCCTCAGCGATAGAGAAGGTGACACGTGTTAAGGACAGAGGCGGAGGTGTGGGCCCATGGGAAAAAAGTGAAAAAATTTCCAAATTTCCAAAAAGGGTGGAAATGTGTAAAATTGAGCCGTGATTCCAATGGGACCCACCTTATGCCACGTGTCAGCACCAAATTTCAAGGGCGGAGGGGCGGAGAAAAAGTGTCAAAATTTTACATTTTTTCAAAAATGTTAAAAAGTCAAAAAGTGATCCCAAATCCATTCCCAATCATATTATGACACGTGGAGGGCTCAGATTGAAGGGAGAAAGGGAAAATCAATGGTAACTATGCATTTTTAGTTTGGCCACCATTTTTTCTCTAGGAAGCTTGGAGATGTAAATTTTGCATCAATTTTCATCAAATTTTTGGTGAATTCATGTCATTTTGCCTTAAGGATTCAATGCAAGTGGTTTTAGGGATCAATTTGCAGATTTGAGGTGTTTTTGAAATGAATTTTTGCCCCAGCCCATCCAAAAACGTGAAAGATCAAATCAAGAAGTTGCAGAATCAAATTTTGGAGGGATAAGGATGAAATAATGAAATGAAAGGGGTCTACATGCTTTGAGGATGAAAAATGTGCCTCCACAATGGATAATGATGAAGGATTTTGTAATGATTCACCTTTTTTGAAACACCTGGCAACTTTTGTTGCAAATATGTTAAACGTCCCTTTCTGCGAATCATGTTGAAATTTTTGTAACAAACTTGATGCTTGGCATATTCTTTTCTTGGGAAAGAAGGATCAAATGTAATAGAATGTTATATAATGCATGTTTTTTGACATGCAAAAGGTCAGAGAAACTTAGAATTTCACGGGAAAATCTGGGAAGAAGCCCATTCTCTGAGAAACCACCTGAGAACCATTTCTAATTCCTTTTTGCATCAGATTTGTATCATGTTGAGTTGGTTTCAGTTGTAAAGCCATCAACAAGCTCTGAGATTGTTCTTATAACATTCCCCTACTGATAAATTTGGTCATTTCTAGATTATTTTGTGTTGTCTCTTGGAAAAATTTGCATGCACTTATGTTTCAGAATGTTTTCAATTTGTGTTTCTTGCTCCTGTTGCAGTCTTGTGTTTAAAATCTCTCTTGATCATACATGGTCTCATTTCTTGTTGATATTTTAGTGGCATTTGCAATCTCACATTTAGAAGAGCTTTCATCTGATAAAGAGATAAATAGATTTAAAATCACTTTACCTTCCTTGAATTTAGAGATTGTTTGTAAACCTTTGGGTGCACCTTAGGTCATGATAAAATAGAGGTTTCTGGATGCTTTGTTGGTTCATCTACTTCAAGATTTTGTGGTAGGTTGTCAAATATTGTGTGGAAGAGTGTAGATCTGGGCCTCCATTTGGTGCACATATCCTAGTTGAAGGAGTACCTTAACCCCTTTGAAGCATTCTGTTGTTTAGGTCTTACAAATTTCTTGCAAAGGTCCTCAAAGAATTTGGCAAATTCTGGTTAGTCTTGTCTAAAATATCCCACCAAAAAATTCATTCAAAATAATTAATCCTACCCCATACTACCCCTGCATTGCATTGTGTGTCAACAAAATAATACAATCCATTTACAAAAATTCACAAAGCAAATCAGGATCATACAATGTCTTCAGTAACCCTTGCCTTGCATTGAAAATATCTCCATAATCTGGGAGTGACAACTTGTGAAAGTCAGATTTGGAGTGTTGATCATATTTTCCCAAGGCCTTTTCATACTATTTACACAAATTGAGGGATATTTTCATCTCCTTCACCATTTGAGGGTTACAAAATAGGTTCTCTTACCTTGGTTGAAAGGCACAACCTAAAACAGTTAGGACAAGATCAAGTCCTATTTGAGTGCTATCCATCTCTCCACAAATATGAGTGCTAGTTAGATCACATCCCTGGCTACAAAATGACACACATCATGATCTATCTAACTTCAAGCTTCATGCCATATCTCTGATTGGGGCTCATACTGGTAGCATGGTCCTAGCAAAGAAATTTCTATACATAGGTTATTACTGGCATATTATGGAGATAGAGTATTGTCGCCATGTAAATAAATGTGTCTTTTATCAAAAACATAGTAACTTGATCCACCCACCCTCTCAATATTTGAAACTCATCACTACACCATGGTCAAATTCCAAATGGGGGCTCGATCTCATAGGGAAGCTTACACCTACTTCATCTAATGGATACAAGCATATGATTATCATAAATGAATATTTTAATAAATGGTTTAAGGGTGTTCCTCTCATATATGTTAACAGTGCTCATATATCTAAGTTTATGATGAATCACATCATTTGTCTTTATATAATCCCTTCTTTGATTGTCTTTGAAAATGCAAAATCCTTTAAGAAAAATCAAGTGAAAACCCTTTTTCAATGCTTTAAGATGCATAAAAAGTGGTATACCCATTATTAACTTCAAGGTTATATGCAAGATGAGGCCACTAAAAAACCCCTTATTCATATTATGAAAAATTTGGTTAGGAAAAATATTATAATTGGCACTTCCTAATCCACTCTACCTTATGGTCTTACCATACTTCTATCTACATGCCTACAAGTACCACATTACATTCCCTTGTATTTGGCACTAAATATATTAATCCCTTATAGTTCAAGTTTCCCTCTTTTTGATTATCCTTGAAATATTATCTGGGTAATGAAGAGGATTACAAAGTGGATAGGATAGTAATATTGTGGCATCTTGTAGAAGAATCGATTCTGTACTAGCTATAATAAATGCAGCATCCCTCGTTTTGAGTTTATAGATATTGTTCTTATATAAAATTAGTACAACACTACTAAGGAATGGGAAAGAAAGGAAATTTTGAACATAATTGGTTAGGGCCATATAATGTGGTGGCTAAGTATGGTTAAGGAGCTTATAAGATTACTCTTCTTGATGGTTTAGAGATTAGGGACCCCATGAATGTCATGCATATCAAATGATTCTATACCTAAGAAGATGTAATCCTAAAATATAAAAAATAAAATAAATTTGGAAAAAATTAAAAACGTTGAAAAATTTAAAAATAGTAAAGATAAATAAACTCGTTCAAATGTGAAAACCACGCAATGGTGGCACTTTGGGAAGGTCCTTTATTGAAAACATTTTTTTGGTGCCATATGAAGCTTCCATTTTTCACAAGCACCTTTATCTTTAGTTCATACTCTTCTTGAACCTATCCCTCTTGGCCTTAATCCAACTTATCCTATTCTTGTATATATGACCGGGAGCTTTCCCTTGTAAATTTTCACCTCTTGCCGAGGGCATATTGGCATGTTGTTATACTATTCATAGTTTCAAAAAACCTATAAAATATGAAAGCATTCAGAAAACCTAGAAATCCAAAAAACCTAAAAAATCCAAACACATTTGGAAAACCTAGAAAATCCTAAACATTCACAAAAATATGAAAAGCCCAAAAACATTTTCTAACGTAAAAACACTAAATATTTAAAACTATACTATTAAAACATCTTACTTAAACAATTGCTAGTTATATTACATGACATGCAGATCATCTTGTGATCTTCTTTCATCAATAAGATTTCTTGTTTGCTATGTTTGTCTTCCTGGAATATATCATTGTTTGGGGCAGTTTCATAGTGCATGTTTCCTTTTCTTGAGACTTTTATGCCCTCCATTCATTCCCTTGTGTGTATCCTTTCTTGGATCACCATATTAACCCTTGTCATATAACTCAAACATTTGAGTATTAAAGTTAGATACAAAAACATTGGTATAAGTGTATTGAACATTATTTTATTAAGTGTGTTTAATTATACTTGTTTGTTGATTCTTATTTTTTTTCTTTTTCGTATTGCATTACTTGGTGTCTCTTGTTTTGATTCAGTCCTTTAGCATTGCAAAAAAATTGGTATCATGGATTTCTATGTCATTTTACCTTTTTGTTGTATTCTTATATCAAATAAAAATGTATTTCCAAGTTGTGACATTACATCAGCCACACTATGATCTTTCCATTCCTCATCACATCCAATCATCTCCCAACGTATCACTAAATCCTCATTACTAATACTTTCTCTAACTCATTCCTTTCCCCTAATCTACCCGACATAATAGATATGTGATGTAATAAAAAATGAAATGGATAAGCCATGCATCTAAATTATAAAACAATATATAGATAAAGCATATCTAAGAAGTAATAAAAAATATATCATCATCATGTACTCATTATATCTAATATAATCGTACGTCCATCTATAATAATCTTGAAAACATCATAATAAATAATGATATACATCTATCATAAGATAAAACATAATATCATAATCCAACTTGGGGCATACACATAGACAACATCCAAAAAATCATCTCTATAAATATGGGAATGGCAAATAAAACATGAGTTTATAAACAATAGTATTAAAATCATATGTTACATCTCATCATAAGATCATATTAGAAATTATCATAGATACAAAATGAATCAGATCTTGACATGATTCTCTCCCATCACCTCACTCTCGAATGGTCCTGGTGATCTTGGTACCCCTTTAGGTTTCTACACAACTGATCTTGGTGTTTACATAACTAATGGGGTACCCACTGATGCATGTGATGTTTTTTTCCATCAAGAACCACTTGTTATTATATGTTATGAATAAATTAATTTTTTCTTCTCTATAGGGATAACTATATCGTATAGGGTGCGGTAGTGGGTAGCCTTGCCCATAATTTAGGTGATGTAATTCAACATGTTTACCATGCGATGTCCTCTAATTAATACTTGAGAACTATCTAAATATTTTTGTAGATGTTGCTTAGTCACTCAAGATAATTATCTCTCAACGTGGGATGATTCTATTTGTGTAGGCCTCATCCCTCTTTAATATAACATTAGCCTACTCTTAGGTCATCTATGACAACAACACTATCAATCGGGCCACATTTACTGATATATGAGCTATCTCGGCCACACTTTCAATATTTTTATGCCCTTCTACCAACCCATAAATATTATCCTCACGGGACACTATCTATGTGGACGGCACCTCCGCCATCTTGTGTGTCATATGTACCATACCAAAAGGGCCTACTATTGTGCATGGATCTACCTACATCATAATAAGTTGTGTTGTAGTGAATGTAGGTCTACGCTATGTTGTATTGACTATAGTGTCTCCTGATCTACCTCTATCACAACTCCTCTTGATATTAGCTCTCATATATCCCATCTACCACCCCCTTGGGTGTTATAACTATCACTGTAACATCCCCACCTCTACCTCCAATCCCAACTAAACACTTTCAGTTGCACCTACACTAGATGAGGCTCCTCCACTGGATTGTACCAAGGCCACCCTATGCCCTATCACTATAGAAAGAGGTTCCCTACAATGTGTAAATATGATTGACACTACCCTATGGGCTATAACATCTCTCCATTGTTGTTTGGACCATGTCCCTATTACCAGTACCACCTACTATGTTGGCTACTTTTGTACTGGACTCAATGCAATATATGGTTGCCATGTACATTAGAGTAATGCTACTTCCTTAGCCACATAGATAGGACCACACCTATGTATCATCAGCCACATTTATATGAAATTATCATATCAGATCCTATACTCCCTATGGTGCTTGAATCTATAATGTCTTGATACATGTCCCACACTGTCTAGGCCAAATTGGCCCAATCTGCCACTCATGTCACTACAAATATGGTATTACCCCAAAACTGAATCTCCATGGTCACGTAGGAAAACATGTTTCATGTTAAAGGAACTCTTTATACCAAATCCAACTGACGTCATACCCTATCTAGGATACATTACTCTACAAAAAAATCATGGAGACCCATTAGATAGTACTCTATGAAGGTGTAGACTAGTTCCCCATAAGCCTCAAGCCAAGCTCGCATAGCCAGGTAAGGTCTCCTTATAATTTCAAATGACACTATCTCATATAGGACTTGACACTACACAATAACTCTCTCAGGACCTATCAACCTCTTCTTGTATGAGTCCCTCCAAATGATCTAGAATCATCAACCTCTAATCAATCAAAGGGACCTACTGGCCAACCCATGGATATGTGATTGTATGCCCATATATGTAATAAAGTAGTATGTCCTATACTCTAGCACTCGCGTTGTATAACTAGGTGGAAATATTTATACATGTGTCCCAAATTGTGGTATCCCCATTCAAAAATTGTCCCATTCTCAATTATGACTACTTCTGCTCCCATATAACCCACTAATTTTTTTCTAATATTATCATGTAGCAGGAGACTACTGATACGAGATATGAGGACTATGGGAAGTCCTTGATCATATCTTGATCGTAAATATTTGTGAGAGAAATATTGGTCTACTGCCACCTAGGTAGGTCAGACCATACGGTTGTTGTGACCATCTCATAGTTCATCACAATAGTGACATAATATAATGGATCCCTTGTGATCGACACTCATAGTATTTGGTGTCTATCCTATGTAGTGACAATCATCTCCCTTATTGGGGGATGTAATGTGCTTATAGCCAAATTCCACCTCTCAACCAAAGAGGTTGATAAAAATCTATGTGGATTGCAGGCATTAGAGAAACATAGAAGAGTATGAAATCCTCTAACAATGACCAGTCATGGTGATGGAAGTCTTCTAATACTTACAAAGTGCACAAATGATGCTCACAGAATTGGATTACAAACAAATGATCCTGGAATCACCAAAAGACAATAGAAACACATGTTAGAATTTTCCATTTTTGAGAAAAACACTTCAACACTTAAAAAAATGGCAAATCATACTTTATAGTAAAATCTTTACATACTAGCACAAGGCCGGTAAACTTTGTAAAATCATTATACAGTAAAGTAAAAATGTTTTTTCATGAGGTCCCTACACATTACGGTGATGTTTCTAAACATGATATTGATACTGGTGGTAGTGAGGTCACCACATTTGGAAAGGCCACCATAACATGTAGTGACAAAATTGATACATTAGTGAGATCGCAAAAAAATCCACAAGACTTCTACACAAGCACACAAAACCATTGAATCTAACCTTAGCCAATCTCAATAACCTTGCGTGCCTCATTCCTATCAATTATAGTTAAAATTTAAAATATTCCAACTGAAAAATGTAATACAAATCATCACCTAGCTATGCCTTATGGGCATGCTTCTACTGACACTATTGGACATACTCGACATGCTGTAGAAACTCTGGGGAAGACAAGGGTACTCAATGTGATCATCCAAAAAATTTTCTAGTAATTAAGTGGGTAAAAATAATTGGTTTATACCATTCCCACCCCTTATATATCCCTTTTCGTGATTGTTTTGATTCACGCGATGGAATTCTAGTCACCTTAATGGATTCTTTCTCCATCATTATCGTTCTTATATTCTTTCTGAGTGTCAATCGCCATCTTCTATCACCTTATTAACACTCCAATGGGCATCTTCCATCTTAATAATTATAATTTGACCCATGCATGATAAAATTATCTACTAAATATTCTAAATGATGTCTCTCATGCTACACCACATCAAAGAGGGGGAAATGTAAACACTTGATTTCCATTGCGTAATTTTAATACTAAAATTTCCCTAAATGTATTCTTCCTGTCATCATGCTATAACTTGTGATTTTTGCTAGTTAGATAATATTCACCATCCTCACGATTAAATAACAATATCTCATTATTCAATTAATCTCTTCCCCCATCCTAGACACCAATTAATATCGCTTTATTACTTACAATACTCATTTAATTTATTAATTACTAATTATTAATTAATTATGCTTTCACAATCTTGTATTTAATTAATAAACCATGTTATTAACTAAACCCCCCTCTCAAAACCCTCTAATTATACTAATTTCCCTCCAAATCATCTCCAAAGGGCTTCTATAAGTTAAACATAACCTATTAATAAATACCAATTGATTAATTAAACATTCCCTAACTCACATTGGTCACTAATTTCTATTCAATCTCTTTTAATCATGTTTATCCACTCCTAATTCTCCATCTCTTTTATCCCACATTCACTAGGATGTATTCTTCTCCCAAATTGGAAAGATATATAAAAATCCTAGTACCCTCCTACAAATCTACACCATGTCCTTACAAGACATCTTATATCTCAGAAGAGCATCTCTATTATAGAAATTCTTGTGAAATTTAGAAACCCCCTTATTTTCTAAAGTTCATAGGAGAAGATTCAAACATGGAATTTAGGCCATTATGAGGATATTGCTTCCATTTAATAGTATCATTGATCATTCATGATTTGTGTTTAGCTTATAATGAAATATTTACATGTTGAGTTGTGGATCTCAATTACTTAAGTTTAACATGCTTTATAAACTTGCTGAAAAACACAGTAATTAACATCGGTTCTAAAGGGACTGACATCTGTCACCTATGACATGCATTAGTCAAGCAAGGAAGAACTGTCATCAGTTAGGGCTAACCAGAATCACTTACTTGTGCTTCAGTGTTTTATTTAACTCACGGGAATTAGATCTAATTTTGGTAAAAAACATATCTATTGATTGTATTTACATGGCTAAGTGCCCTAAGTTTGTATAAGGTATTAATAAGCTAGAAAGATAGGGTTAGAAGTAAGGATTGATGATTATCTGTGAAAATAATTATGTGAGAGAGAATTCTTGGAGAAGAAGGAAAAGATTGAGAGAAATAAAGTATTGTACATCGTGGGAGGTGTGGAAGATTGTAAATCTTCTAAAAGATTTGGAAAATAGATTGAATTGTTTCTTGGTGGACGTAACCCACATTGGGTGAACCACGTTAAATATGGTGTTGATTTATATCTCTTATTTTGTATGTTTTTTCTGGTAGAATATCCATTTTTTATTACATGTATGCTTAGATCTGATATAGTATTTGTACAACCAGTGTGCTAACCCCAATAACTGGTATCAAAGGATTTTTTGAGGGTTTTTTGTGTTGACATATTTACTCACAAAGGGTTTTTTGATTGAGTGGGAGCTATAACAATGGAAGAAGAAAAAAAATACAAGGTAGAGAAGTTTGACGACCGAAATTATCAAATATGGAAGATGGAGATTGAGGATTATCTCTATCAAAGAGATTTGTACTTACTATTGGAAGAAAAGTCTAGACCTACGAAGATGAAGAATGGAGGATTCTTGACAGAAATGCTTTAGGATCTATAAGATTGAGCTTGAAAGCATCTGTGTATTCTAATATTATAGAAGTGACATCTACGGTAGATTTCATGAAATATCTTGTTAATTTATATGAAAAACCTAGTGCTTCAAATAAAGTTTATTTGATGAAGAGACTATTTAGTTCTAAGATAAATGAAGGTGATTTTACATCTATTCATTTGAATGATTTCTGATCTATTGTAAATCAGTTAAAATCGGTTGATATTCCTTTGATGATGAAGTGAAAGCACCCTTATTATTATGTTCTTTGCGTGATAGTTGGGATAACTTGGTAATGATTGTTAGTAATACAACATCTGCTAATAATATTTTTAAATTTGATGATGTGGTTGGTATAATCTTGAGTGAAGAAATTCACATGAAAAGTACAGAGGAATCATCATCTAGAAATTATTTAAAGGTAGAAACCAGGCATAGGCAGAAGGAAAGATCCAAGAGTAAGCATAATGGGAAATCAAAGTCCAGGAATGACAGATCTAAATCCAGAGGTAAGGAATTTACCTGTTGGAATTGTGGAAAGAAAGGACATGTAAAGAAAGATTGTTGGTCAAAGGATAAAGAGAACCAACACCCAGACAAAGGTAAAGCGGAAAATATTTCAGTAGAGGTAATGCAATATGCTCTTATTCTTTCTTTGTATAATATAATAAAATCATGGATTTTAGATTTAGGAGCTTCTGTAAACCCTAAAAAGGGTTATTTCAAAAATTATGTCTAGGGTAATTTTGAGCATGTTTATTTGGGTGATGATGAACCTTGCAGTATTACTGGTAAAGGGGAAGTTCATCTAAAATTATAGAATGTGAATACATGGGTATTGAAAGATGTGAGGCATGTGCTAAGCCTTAGGAGGAATCTTATCTATGCAGAGAAAGTAGATGAAGCTAGTTGCATGGTTACATTAACATCTGACTCTTGGAAAGTCACCAAGGTGTTGTGGCAAGAGGCAAGAAGGTAGGAATGTTATATTTATCTACTTGTGTTATTGATTCCTTTTTTGTATTATCTACTTAAGATTAAAATGCATGTATGTGGCATAATCGGTTTGGCCTTATGAATAAAAAATGAATGTAGATCTTAAAGTATAAGGGTAAGTTATCAGATTTGAAATATTTAGATCTTGATTTCTGTGAGCATTGTGTCTTTGGAAAGCAAAAGAGAATGAGATTTCTCAAAGTATGGGCAATTAAGAAGGAGAAGAAATTAGAGCTTATACACTCAGATGTGTGGGGACCAGCCCAGGTAGCTTCTCATGGAGGATCCTAGTATTATGTTACTTTTATTAATGATGCCACAAGAAAGGTATGGGTTTATTGTATTAAACATAAATATGATGTTTTTGAGACTTTTAAAAGATGGAAAGACCTTGTTGAGAATGAATCAAATTCAAAGTTAAATTTCCTTAGATCTGACAATTGTGGTGAATACTGTAGCAAGGCTTTTAATGATTATTGTTTAGTGAATGGAATACGTAGAGAAAGGACAGTTCCAAGAACACCACAAGAGAATGTTGTTGTAGAAAAAAAGAACAGGACAATCATGGAATGTGCTAAAAGTATGAGGATACATGCTGGATTTCCCTTGCAGTTTTGGGAAGAAGAATTTGACACATCCGTTTATTTAATTTACCGTGGGCCTTCAAGTTCATTAGATGGAGGAATAACAGAGGATTCTTGGATCGGAAAAGAGGTAGATCTTTCTTTTCTTAGATTAATTGGTTCAGAAGCTTTTGTGCATGTTGATAAAGAAAATAGAAAAAAAGTTGGATGCAAAATTCAAGAGATGCACTTTCATTGGTTATGGATATGGTGTTTTAGATTCCATTTTTGGGATTCAGAAAATTCTAAAATTTTTAAGAGTCGTGACATTGAGTGGAATGAAAAGAGAATGTACATGGATTAAATTTTGGTACCCAAGGACTAACTGGTTGAGAAGTTTGCAAATGAAAATGAAATCTCAAATTTAAAATTCATACGTACAGGGTCACACAGAGACTGGTGTTGGTTGACCCTTGACCAACATTGATCTGATGAATCGGTATCGGTTATAGTAGAACCAACGTTAGCTAGAGGTGACTGGTGATGATCACTGTCAGAATTGGAAACAAATTTCTAGGAGGTCCAGAATGAACCTCTGGTACCCCAAACTCCTATGAGAAGGTCACAAAGGGTAAGAACACCTCCAAAAAGATTCACACCTTCTCTATCTTATTTATTATTAACTAATAATGGTGAACCAAATTTTTTTGAAGAAGCATTGTAGGATAAGACCCACGTGCAGTGGGATCATGGAATGGATGAGGAGATTGACTCCTTGGAAAAAACTAGACTTGGGATTTGTTTAAGTTTCTAGCAGGTAAGAGGACATTGTAGAACAAATGGGTTTACAGGATCAAGGAAGAAGAGGGCGGACAGAAAAGGTACAAGGCAAGGCTTGTAGTAAAAGGATTTGCACAGAAAGCAAGTATTGACTTTGGTGAAATATTTTCTCATGTTGTTAAAATTATTTCCATACGTACTATATTGAGTTTAGTTGCAGTAGATGATTTACATTTAGAGAAACTATATGTAAATATATATTTCCTTCATGGTGATTTAGATGAAGATATTTATATGCATAAACTGCTTGGGTATGAAGTCAAGGGTAAGGAGAAATTAGTGTGCAGGTTGAAAAAGAGCCTATATGGGCTCAAGAAAGATCTAAGGAAATGGTACATGAGGTTTGATAGTTTCATGCATGAGCATGGTTATTTGAGATGTGAATCTAACCATTTTGTTTATTTCAAGAAGCTTGAAAATGGGAGCTATATTATTTTTTTACTTTATATGGATGATATGCTCATTGCAGGATCTAATATACAGGACATTGGTGATCTTAAGAGAAAGCTAGCTCACACATTTGATATGGACTTAGGAGCTGAAAAAAGAATCTTTGGCATGTAAATACATAGAGACAGGAAGAAAAAGAAATTGTGTTTATCTCAGGAGGATTATATCTACAATGTGATAGAAAGGTTTACAATGCAGAATTCAAAACCTTTAAGTACACATATGGCTGGACACTTCAAATTGAGTAGAGATCAGTTTCCTTCATCACATAAGGAGGTCAAATACATGAGACGAGAACCATATGCTTCAGCAGTTGGGAGTCTCATGTATGCTATGGTTTGTACCAGACCATACATTGCACAAGCAGTGGGAGTTATGAGTATATTTATGACCAATATAGGTAAAGAGAATTGGAAAGTAGTCTAATGGATACTCAAGTATTTGAGAGGGACATCTAGCATGTAGTTATGATATGGAGGTTTGGATATTTATTTATGTGGCTATGTTGATTCTGATATGGGTGGATATCTCTATGGTAGGAGTACTAATGGATATATTTTCACAATAGGTGGGACGATAGTTAGCTAGATATCGAGATTGCATAAGGTTGTGGCTTTGTCTACTATAGAGGTAGAGTATGTTGTAGCCACATAGGCTAGCAAAGAGATGATATGGATGAGCAAGTTCATGGAAGATTTGGGAAATGAGCAAGATGATTGTAAATTATTCAGTGATAGTCAAAGTGCAATTCATTTGGAAAAGAACTCAACGTTTTATTCTAGAACGAAACACATTTAGTTGAGATATCACTTAATATGGTAGGTATTGGAGGAAGGGAAACTGAAACTAGAGAAGATTCATACGAGTGAGAAACCTACAGATATGCTAACAAAGCCATTGGAAAAAGAGAAGTTGGAGTTACACTCCAGTTTTGTTGGTCTTCGAGTTTGAGACTTGAAGAGGAAGAAACAAAGCTAAAGAAAAGATCAAAGAATGACGTTGTGCATGTATAGTAAAAGATTTTATCTCCAAGTGGGAGATTGTTGAGTTGTGGAGCTCAATTAATTAAGTTTAGCATACTTTATCAACTTGTTGTAAAACATAGTAACCGACATCGGTTATGAAGGGACCGATGTTGGTCACCTATGACTAGCATCGGTTAGGCAAGGAGGAACCATCATCGGTTAGGGATAACTGACATCGGCTACCTGTGCATGAGTATTTTATTTAACTCATATGAATTAGATCTAATTTTAGTATAAAAGTAGATCTATTGATTGTAATTACATGACTAAGTGCCCTAATTGTGTATAAGGTATTTATAATATAGAAAGATAGGGTTAGAAGTAAGGATTGATGATTATTTGTGAAAATAATTGTGTGAGAGAGAATTCTTGGAGAAGAAGAAAAATATTGAGAGAAAGAAAGTACTGTACATCGTGGGAGGTGTGGAAGATTGTTAAATCTGGTGTTGATTTATATCTCTTGTTTTGTATACTTCTTCTAGTAGAATATCCATTTTTATTGCATGTATGCTTAGATCTAATATATTATCTATATAATTGGTGTGCTAGCCCCAAAATTACATATCAAAATCACATTCAATTTTGAAAGAAGGTTTACATTCTTTGTTTTTATTATTTTGTGTGCAAGTTTTCAACTTTTTTTTTTCAAGTTTTTATCTAGATGTATTGTATTAGAGAACTAAGCTAGAGTTTACTTGGTGTTAAATAATTATTTTATTAGCTTATGTTCTTTATAGTGTATACATTATGCATCCTAATCAACCAAGAGAACATTCTCACATTCTTGAATTGTTATGTACAATTATCTAACCATATGATGTGTTGAAAAAAATATGATGTTTATGTTACTCAATTTACCATAGAAGATCTCAACACAAGTTTGCAAAAAATCTTTAGAATGTGTACGATCATTATTAATATAGAAATGACATTCCTTCAAAATATTTTTGTATTCCTCTATGTTGTCAAGAGAATTGATTGAATACTATATGACATATATATATAAAACTGAATAAAGTATTAGTATTTTGATTGCAATTCATTTTGTAGTTGTATCATATATTTCTTTGAAAAATCAAAAAATGACAAAATGGTATTGTTATCGCCAAATCACAACAAACTCAGATTGCTTAGCATGTGGATGTGTTAAGGAAAACAATGTGACTGGGTAACATGTGTACTATCTCCAATTCTGGGACTTGCTCCTTGAGATAGACCTCTAGAGAAGGATGGTTTCTCTTCCTAATCTAGTGTAATCTAACTCTAGTGAAGGAAAACTACTAACTATCTCTATCCTATAATTTCCAAGGGGCCATCGAGATATAAACAACATGAAAATAAAAGAAATATACTCTAACATAGGTGATGCACCAAAAGAGGGGTGTGAGAACAAATCTCTAATGTGTGGAAATAGAAGCAAAATTCATATTAGAAAAAGGGGTAACAGTTCTACACAATTTAACAATTACATTCACAACAACATTCCCAAAGAAACACGACAATAATGAACCTTACATGAGCATAAGGTAGAAACAATACACTTGCAACAGAGTTGAAGAGGCAAGATGAAAACAAATAAACACAACAATGGAAGACACATCCACAAAATTGCATCTATTGCTTATTTAATATGCACAGATCATTTTATTACAAAGGAAAGGCCTAAATCATCATGCAAGGAGTCCACTATGAATGCCTGCAACAAATTAGTTTTACCAAACTAAAATGACAGGGTTTTTCTACTAAAATTATCCTCTCTTGACAAAATAAAAGTCCGTTCTATATATAGCCTAAGCTAGAAAGAAAGAAGACAAAGAAGAGATAAGGGACTTATTCTCTAGCTTTCAACCACCAACAGATCACATTAAAAATTTCTATCAAGCACATGGGTACCTTACAGGGCCATCATCTAGTCAATCTAATCCTGTAGAATAAATTAGAGCCATGCTTCATCAAGTCTGGTGGTTGAGAAACTTGATTAGATTGAAGACGTGCCAAAATAAATATCCTCTTCCTTTGAAATCCATGTTTCTCATTTAGACCCCCAAACACCACCAAAATAAAATTTTGATGATGCCAAATTGAAGAGCTTGATGAGAAATTTCCAGTGATATAAAGTTTTCTTGATTTGGAGCTTGGGGTTGAAAGATATGGCCATCGAAAGTTTTTCCTGTTGGGAGGCACATGGATTTAACACATGGCATCCTTGAATTGGTTCGGGGATCAGCTTCTATCAACATGTAATTGCTTCGCTCTCTACCAAGTTTTGGTCCCCAACTAGTTCACAATATTGAGCTTTACTTCTCCGCTCGCCATTTGTCCTTTTTTTCACCTTTTTCGGGCATTTAAATGGTATGCGACATTAAAAATACAGACCAATTAGACTCTACCATGTTTCCTCGAATTGTCAAACTATCTTTTTCTTATGTCACTTCCCTTGACACTTGGGCCAATGAAAAGGCTCCACGCTCTTTGCATTCAGACCCTGTCAGACTTAAGAACCACAAGCCAAATGTTTCTTCACATTTTCCCCTCGATTGACAATTACAAAATGTGAGCTAATGGGAAGGCTCCACGACTTGATGTGCTATCATAATTTTCTAGCATTGCCTATGACAATTGCGAAGTGTGATCCAATAAGGAAGCTCCACGCCTTTTTATTTATTAGTATTTTCTTTGAGCCCCTACTGACATCTGTGAAATGTGAACAAATGAGAAGGCTCCATACTTTTGAGGTGTCAGAGCTTTTTTAGTCTGTATTTTTGGTGTTTGGTTATGATTGGATGAGCCTTCACGTTTATCATTTTGTGAAATGAGGGCTAATAATATGGCACCACGTAGCTCTTGTTTTGCAGTTTCTAAGTCCAAGACTTAGAAACTTTTGGCTTTGATTTTGGATGCCAATTGTTAGTCTTTCATTAGCTGCGGCTTTTCTTTAGAATGTGGATTTTCAATAGGAACCTGCCAATTGCTCAAGACTTAGTCTTCTGCGTGTTTTCAAATGCCAATGCCTAGTGGTTTTGAGCTCAGGAATTTGACAGTCAAATGAATGTCATTCGACCTGTTAAACATAACCCGCTAATAAGAATCCAAGCCATGTGGATTTTTTAAATACCAATGATCGATAGTTTTGGAAAAGAGAATTTGATGACCGTATGACCATCACAGACCCATAAAAAATGGCTAATTCCATTTTCAATCTTGTTAAAGAAAATAATAACTTAAGGGGGTAATTTTTGATAACAATTTGGTGACCTCTTGGGGTAATTTTCCTGCTATATTTTGACCAGTAGCTTTAAAGCAATCCATTGGGCATGGAATCAAGATGAAAAACTAAAAAAAACTAATCTAAAACATTGAAGTCTCTTACCCTAGGGCCTTATAGAGATTGAATGGGTTCGGCATGAGCTAGAACTGTCTGGACTTGACCTATGGGCTTTGAGTGAAGCTCTAAAGTTTCCTAACTATCTGATTTCACCATTGAAGTTGCTAAAGATCGAGTTGGGACTGTCTTGGTCTGCTCTTCAGGATGATTGCTTGAGATTTTGATGTAAAACATTGCAAACTATCCCAGAACACTATTATTGACCAAGAAAGAGACACCACAGACCTTCCTAACTGAAACTGATCTTTGGGGGTGAATAATTTAGCATTTAAGACTGTCCCAAATCTGATTTGGCAATGAACATTGCCATCTCCTACAAGATGCCCCAAACTGATCTTCATGATTTGGTGGAGGGAAAGTGAAACATAGTTGTTGACTCGAAGAAGTAAAAAACTGGAAACTTTTGATATCTGCCTATTGATGATTTAGTTGTTTTGCATTTGAATTTTATCAAGGATAGCAATTGTTGCTTGCAAATTTGAATCTCTTTGCTACAATTTCTCCTTTCGAAAGCATGATGAACTATGCAAGAACACACACTAGAAGTAATGAAACATGTGTACCAGCACTTAGGGAAATTAAAACCTATCTAACAACAATACAATGTGCACAAGCACTTAGAGGAGTTTGAAAGTCCTAAACTACTATGTATAAGGGTGAGAAATTTTCCTTCTAGTAGCAATGTTTGAGGTAGATTCCATTGACTGGAATCCTTAGTTCTTCTCCATCCAAAGTAGATAACTGATATGCATTGCTACTTTTACATCCTATGAACATATAGGGGCCATTTGAAATGGCATCAAACTTGGAATGCCTGCCTATTTTTGCTTGATTTTCATCCCACTTCAAAAATAGGTCCCCTTCTTGGAAGGTCTTAGCTTTAGCTTTCTTATCAAATGATCTCTTGACTAAGGTGTGATATTTCTCCATTGCTTGCATTGCATGTTCTCTTATTTATTCCAACTCTATCAGCTTTGTATACCTAGCTTCCAAAGGTTCAAAATCAACTAGTTCTATCTACTTCATGAGTTCCAATGTCGGTAACTCAAGTGATGCAGGCACCACTACTTATTTTCCATATACTAGTTTGTATGGAGAACTACCAGTTGACCTCTTTAGTGTAATTATATCATCCCACAAGGCTGATTTGAGCTTTGTATGTTAGGGCCTCTAATTTTCATCAAGAATTCTCCTTATGATTCTCATCAATTTTTTGTTTGTATAATCTTCTAGCCCATTACCGCAGGGGTAATAGTGAGAAGAAGTGCTAAGATATATTCCATTTTTGACAGCCCACTCAATGATTTTTATGCTAAGGAAAACCAATGCATTATCTGATATGATAGTGGTAGGTACATCGAATCTGGTTATTATCCCCTTTTATAAGTCTAAAATTTTGGATTCATTTTCTTCCTTGAGTTCCACTGCTTCATTCCAATTGGTGAAATAGTATATTATTGTTAGTATCCATTTGTGGCCTTGGATTGAGTTTGGATTGATAACTCCAATGAATTCCAATCCCCATTGAATGAATGGTTGATCAACTGAAATGGGTTAGAGGGTCAGTGCTGCTAACTTCTCTTTGTCTATAAAAAAGGCATATTTATTACACTTCTTGATCCAAGTGTAGTAATCACTAAATATTGTAGGCCAATAGTAACCAACTTTTATGATCTTGAGAGTTGTTACTCTTGGAGAAAAGTGACCTCCTGCTTCTCCATCATGGAACTCATTCAACACTTTCTCAATTTGGTTTAAAGGGACACATTTTAGAAGAACTCCATTTACATCCTTCTTAAACAAGATGTCATCACTGAGCACATATGGAATGGACTGTAATATGAAATATCTTCTCTTAGCTTTGTTCCATTCTAGAGGACATAGACCTATTTGGAGATAATGCATCATGTATTGGGTCCAACACGGAATGGGTACACCATTTGTTGGCTTCTCTTGCTCATTTTGTAACACTAGGACAACATCTTCTTCATCATTTAACTCAACATGTTGTTTAGAAGTAAGTTGCTCACACAGTCCCTTGCCATGGACCAGCTTGGTTACTTTGATGTATATATCATACTCCATTTCCTGAGTGATCAAACCTTCCATCTTCTCATTTAAATATTTGTTTAGAATAAAATATTTGACACCGACATGAGACACTAACAACTGAATCTTATTATTTGAGACCAAATGTCTAAAATTCTTCAAACTTTTAATTACAACAAGGACATGATTTTTGATAAAAGAATACCTCACTTCATAATTTTCTAAACTTTGGTTGAAGAATGTTACGGGGTTCTCTAAACCTTCTTTATTCATTTGCACCAAGATGGCTGAGATCGTATTTTAACCTCCAAAATCATAGAGCATGAAATATTTCAATCAAATATGGGTTTATAAGAGTTGGGGCTTAAGATATAACATGGCTTCAAAATTTTCTTTTCCCTCCTCTGTCCACTTGAATGCCATATTATTCTTCAACATCATTGTTAATGGTTGCACCAAGGTAGAAAAATTAGGTACAAATCTACCAAAAAAATTTATTCTTCCCAAGAATCTTTGGAGATCCTTCTTGTGACTTGGCAATGGCAGAGTTTAGATAGCTTCCACTCTTTTGGGATCAGTAGTCAATCCCTCATTTAAAACAATTTGACCCAAGATCTTTCCTTCTTGTGCCAAGAATATACACTTTTTTGGATTCAATGACACTCTGAACCTTCTACATTTGTGAAACACTTGCCTAAGGTGAAAGAGGTGGTTTGCTGCATTTTTAGAGAAGACAATGATATCATCAAGGTAAAAAAACACTATCTTGTTGATCATCCCTTTGAAAACCATATCCATTTCCCACTGAAACGTTGCTCTGGAATTTGACAATCCAAATGGCATCTTCCTATAAGCATAAGTACCCCATTTTTTTATGAAATCTATCTTGAATTGGTCATCTTCCTTCACCATGATTTGATTATATCCTGAGTATCCATCCAACAATGAGAATCTCTCTAAACCAACTACTACTTGCAATATCTATTCCATTAAAGGGAGTGGGTAATGATCTTTGAGTGATGCTCTATTCAAATAATGTAATTCCAGACATAATCTAATCTCTCCATTTCTTTTCCTTACCGACACCAAGTTTGCAACCCAACTTGAATGTTTGATAGGAAAGATGATGATGCAATCTATTAAGCTTATTTAATTCTTTTCTCATGAGAGGTTCAATATGGTGATTCACTGGTATTTAATTTTGCTTGATGGGTTTGAATTCAAAATCTAGTTCAATAGTATGCTGAGCCAATTTTGGATTAAAGCCCCTTAAATATTTATAATTCCAAGAAAAGACATCGGGAAACTCTTGACAATGTTAAATAAAATCATATTTCTCTTGACTAGTACTCACCTTGCTAACTTGTAACATTTTACCTTCTCTAACTAAAATAGGTTATGAATCTTCACCTTTGACTTGAATGTTTTCCTTATCTTTCTGGAACTGATCATCGGGGTTGAAGATTGATTCCAAAGTCACCAAACCCTTTGGTAATTTGGTAGTTCTTAACTGCACCACTTGGTCATTATACTGCTGCTCCTGTTCATCTTGGTTTCTAGCGGAGAACTCAACTTATTCTTGTAGAAAATTGATGATTTGTTGATCACTTTCAAACACTTGAAAACTAGTTTTATTGTCTAGGATAGTTGGTCTTACAACAAACTTTATATGAGGCTGAGTTTTCTCACTTTTGATACTTTCCACAATGTCAAATTCTGCCCCAATTGATGCAAGTCTTTCTGATGCCTCGTTCTTCTTCCTTGGGATGGAATTGATGCTAAAAGCATCAATTTCTTCAATAAGATCCCAAACCATATTCTTGTAATTCCTTAGAAGATCGTTCTTGATAGCATTTTGTCCTCTAACTTAGTTTTCAATCAGCTCAATATCCCTAAAAACTTGCAAGTTCTTAATACCTCTCTTTATTGCCCAACGTTGCCCATGGATTAAAGCTTCGTACTCGACTGTGTTATTTGAGAAAAAGAATTGAAAACATAAATTTGAGTAGTATTTTGCACCCTGAGGTGAAACAAGAATTGATCCCCCTCCATCACCTTGCTTACTCTTTGAGCCATCAAATAATAATTGTCATACCTCATTATTATCCTTGTGATCCGGCTTGGTGATGCTAGGGAGAGGTGAATTTCCTTCATATAAGAAATATATGCATAACTCAACATCTTCCATTTTTTTGTAAGGATAAAAAACATGCCTCTTTTTTTCCCATTCATCTAGAGTCAAGTCTAGAATGTTTCCAACCTTGGTATATGCTTCATACATTCTTGGAAAATCATCTTGATTGAAAGTTGAGAAAGTTGTATTAATTGGACTTGGTACATGGGGCTCAATGTGGAAATTTGCAATTGGTTCAAACCTGATTGTAGCCTTAACTCCATACCTTATTTTGAATAGCATGTGTGACCAATCAGTAGACAAATAACATCTAATTTTAGCTGTGGATTCCCTTGACAAGAAAAATGCAAAGAGTGGCAATAAATCTATGACTGATACATCTTACAAGAGTATAAAATTTGGGCATACATGTAATGTAAGGCTTAATCCTTTGATCACTCTAATTGTTGTCACTGTTAATCCATTCAACTGCACCACACCTTTGGAAATGAATTCATACTAAAGACCTAGTTAATAAACTATTTTCTTAGGCATCAAAAATTTGTTTGCCCCTGTATCAATCATGTAATTATGTACATGATTATTTCCAACGATCAGAGATATATAAAATGGAGGAGGCTTCATTTTTTAACTTTTTGACATCCTTGATTACCTACTTGCTGAGTTACATTTAGGAACACCTTCTCTTGATCTTTGGATAACTGATTTGATGTAGACCAGTTTGCTATGAGAACTTGTAATAGATCTCTTTGGCCTGGGATAGCTAATGACAACTAGCACATGGGTTGTTACAACTGGTATATGAGCTGGTCTATAATATGGCTTGGACTGAATTTTCACATTTGGAGCTGTACTTTGATTGCTAATTCTTTGTAGAGTGATAGAGGGTTGAGAAGAACTTTGATTAGACGACTTTCCTTCCTGAACATTCCTTTTCTTAGATCATGTGTTGGCTTCCACACTTTGAGAAGGATTTTTATTAATACCACATAAATCTTCAGATTTCCAATTAACAAGTGTGGTCTCACTTGGAAGTACCTCTAGACATTAGTCTGCTGCTGATTTTCTTCTTGACTTGACTCCTAGGTTATGCCAACAAATTGTACCACCAAAGCCTATCTTGATGGATTTTGGAAGTCTGCTACTTGATCATAAGGTTGTCCATATAGAGGATATCATTCATATACCTGAGCCATATTATTTTGGAACAGAACAAGAGCTCTGGATGTGGATGCGGTATTGGGATTGTAGGGATGAGATAGTCTATTTACAAGAGGTTGTCCTTGGTTTGGATTAACTACTTTAGTAGGTGGCATATTACGCTGATATGGGGGTCTATTTGGTTGGGCTTGAGGGTAATATGACCTTATATTTTGAGCATGTTGATTCTTGATAGAAACTAACTCATTCCCAAAATATTGTTGCACCTTGACTATTTCTTGTTGTCCCTTCGCTATTTCTTGCAAAGTCTTCTTAAGTTCTTGGTTTTCAAAAGGATCACTAGAAGAAACAAAAGCCTCATTAGAAGCCTATTTTTTGGGGGTTGGAATAGGAGCTAATGTGGGTGTTTGACTAGAGTATGGATTTTCTATTTCTGGATATAGATGCATAGGTGGCCTAGGTGCAAGTTTACTAGCTTGAATGAGAGAATTTTTAGCTCTAACAGCAATATCATAAGCTACAAGTAAATTTATACCTCCCATAGATTGCATCATCATGGAAATAGTAGAATTTAAGGATTTTAGAAAGTAAACAAAAAAAATTCAATTGCTGGTCTCACAGCAAGTGGAATCCTATCCCATGTCCTCTGAAATCTGAAGTTAAAATCAGTCATCTACTCATTTAGTGATCTCTTGATTCTAGTTGTTCCAATAGAGACAGATTGTTTTCCTTTTCCCCAAATTGACCACAAAGAGCTATGCAAGTGATCCCAATTGTTGATTAATCCCGCTCCTAGGCTCTTGAACTATTGTAGAGCTTTACCCTTGAAAGAAGAAGACATTAATTTGATAGCCACATCCATTTCATTAACCACATGTATAGCACAAACATTTGCTATGTATTGAATGTGATCAATCAGATTTGTATGGTTCTCCTTAGTGAAATATGGAATGTTCTTCAATGATGCAACTGGGATTGGGTTTTGTGCATTGAGATTAAGATAGATGTTTCCTATGAAATTAACATAGGGATTTTGATGTCCTTGTGGTGGTGGTTGTTGTAGATGTTCCATTATGATTGACCTAAGAACTCTAGTTGATTCAATGAAAGGCCTACTAGGTGGAGGTGTATAAAGTGTTCTATTCGGCACAAATGGAGACCTTTGAGATCTTCTTCCCCTTCTTCCTCTGCCTAGATATAGCTGCCAGTATTCAAAAATACATTCCTCTCTAGTTCTTGACCTTATTTTGATCCTTCTCATAAATTTTATGAGCTTGGGCTGCTAAAACCAGTTAATTCTTCCTTTTTTGGAGTCACTAGATGTTTTGTTATAAGGAATATTACAAGATTTAATTTACAACAAGAGCACACCAAACTTGCTGCAATAAAATGAATACTTATTTGTGGTCCCACCGAGTGTGCCAGAACTATTATCGCCAAATCACAACACCCTATGATTTCTTAGCATGTGGATGTCTTAAGGAAAGTAGTGTGACTAGGTAACATGGGAACTATCTCCAAGTGTTGGACTTGTTGTTTGGGATAGAACTCTAGAGAAGGATGGTTCCTCTTCCTAATCTAGTCCAAGCTAACTATAATGAAGGAAAACTACTTACTATCTCTATCCTACAATTTCCAAGGGGCTAGGGAGAGAAAAATAACATGAAACTAGAATAAATATACTCTAAAAGAGGTGATGCACCAAAAGAGGGGTGTGAGAAAAACTCTCCAATGTGTGGAAATTGAAGAAAAATGTGGATTAGAAAGGGGAATAACATTTTTCCATAATCTAACAACAGTATTCACAAAAATATTCCCAAAGAAACACAACAATAATGAACCTTGCAAGAGCATAAGGTAGACACAATACACTATAATAGAGCTAAAGAGGCAAGATAAAAGCAAATAAACACAATAAGGGAAGACACATCCACAAAATTTCATCTATTTATTATTTAATATGCACAAATCATTCTATTACAAAAGAAAGGCCTAGATCACCATGTAAGGAGTCCACTATGAAGGCCTGCAACACATAAGTTTCACCAAACCAAAATGATAGAGTTTTTCTACTAAAATTATAATCTCTTCACAAAATGAAAGTCCCTTCTATATATAGCCTAAGCTAGAAAGAAAGAATATAGACAAGAGAGAAGGTATAACTTCTCTAGCTTCCAACCACTAATAGACCACATTAAATTTTTTTGTCAAGAACACGGGCACCTTACAGGGCCATCATCTATACTATTTCCTCTCGTAGAAACAAATAGAGCCATGCTTCATCAAGTCTGGTGGTTGAGCAACTTGATTAGACTGATGACATGCCAAAATAGCTCTCCTCTTCCTCTGAAAGACATGTTTGTCATTTAGACCCCCAAACACCACCAAAATATAATTTGTATGATTCCAAATTGAAGAGCTTGATGATAGTTTTCCAATGATATAATATTTGTTTGATTTGGAGATTGGGGTTGAAAGATATGGCCATCTTAAGTTTTTCCTGTTAGGAGGCACAAGAATTTGACACGTGGCATCCTTGAATTGGTTTAGGGATTGGATTCTATCAATGTGTACTTGATTCAATCTCTTCCAAGTGTCAGTCCCCAACTAGTTTGCAATATTGAGCTTTACTTCTCCACTCGCCATCTGCCCTTACTTTTCACTTGTTGCAAGCATTTAAACGGTCTACCACATTAAAAATATGGACAAATTAGACTTTACCACATTTCCTTGCATTTTTAGACTGTCTTTTGATTTTTCAATTCCCTTGACACTTAGGCCAATGAAAAGGCTCCGCACTCTTCTCCTTTCAGACACTGTTAGACTTAAGAACCGCGAGCCAATAAGAAATATCTACATTTCTTCACATTTTCCCATCGAATGATAATTGCAAAATGAGAGCCAATGAGAAGGCTCCATGCCTTAATGCGCTATCATACATTTCTAGTCTTGCCTCTAAAAATTGAAAAGTGTGAGTCAATAAGGAAGCTCCATGCCTTTATATTTGTCAGTGTTTTCTATGAGCCCTTACTGGCATCTGCAAAATGCAAACCAATGTGAAGGCTCCACACTTTCATAGTGTCTGAGCTTGTCAGTCTGTCTTTTTGGTGTCTAGGTCTGATTGGATGAGCCTTCATGTTTTTCAGTCTACAAAATGAGGGCTAATAAGATAGCACCACATAGCTCTTGCTTCGTAGTTTCTAAGTCCTGGAATTAGAAAATTTTGGATTTGATTTTGGATGCCAGTTGTTAGTCTTTCATTGGCTATGGATTTTCTATGGAATGTGGCTTTTCAATAGGAACCCACCAATGCCTTAAGACTCAGTCTCCCGTGGGTTTTCAAATGCCACCAGTTAGTGGTTCTGACCTCGGGAATTTGACAGTCAAATGAACATCAGTTGGCCTTTTAAACATAACCCGATAATAAGAAGACAAGCCACATGGATTTTTTTTTGAATGCCAACAACCGATACTTTTCAAAAAGAGAATTTGACGGCCGTATGACCGTCACAGACCCGGAAAAAATGGATAAGTCCATTTTCAAGCTTGTTAAATCCAAAATTAACCCGAGGGAGTAATTTTGGATAATAGGTACCAAGAGGAAATGTGTGTTTACATAACCTAAATTTATCATCTAACCATCGAGCTCTATGTGTATGTCATGCATACTCATACACTATCTTCTCTTGAAATATAGACATAAAATTTGATACGCTTATTTATTTACTCACTAATTCACAACTCTTGGTCTCTCGACCATATTTTTAAGTGTATTTCACTTACTTGTATTGCCCAAAACTAACTATTTCACTTCTAATTGCATGTGTATTATATGTGTGTATACAATTTTACAAACGTTGCAAACCACCACAACCATCACAAGTTCCTTACAAGCATGATTTCTTATTAAAACATTTTCATTCTCTTATACAAAAAACACTTAAGATGAACTCTCTTGTTGATTTAGGTAGAAAATTTATCATATACTCCAAAATATTATCAATATGTAAATTAACACACATATGTTGAAAAACATCATGATGCATAACAAATGCAATATGGATCCTATAACAAGTAGTTTGTGAGTTATTTATTTTAACATAAAATGTTTTTCCATTTTAAAAATAACTTTGACTAATTTCTATTTTGGGATAAGTCTCTTTAAACTTATTATAAATTTGTGTTTGTGTCATATCCAAAAATTGTTTTGGATGTAATTCATGATTTCGAGAACCAATACTTCTTTTTAAAACATCATTTTCACTAGGTGAAACCCTTGTATTAATTTTCTAAAATTATTCAATTTTAGATTTTGACTCTTCAATTATATCTTTGTAAAAAAGTGGGATTCTACTAGAGAATTCCCATAATTCATTATTATTGGGATCTTTAACTCTTTCACATCTTTCAAGAGCTTTTAATAGTGTTTTCATATTTATTTTCAGCACACTACTTGTTCTCTTAATTAAGCATTATTTCTATGTTGCTTTATTTACTATATGTGACGTAATAAAACGTTGAGTAACATTATTATCTTTGGTATGTGACATTGGACCTATTGATTTGCATGCATTTATTATATTTTTACAATAAAATTTTCGTTTATGGTATTATATGTTTATAGAAAAAGGGTCTTCATAGTAAGTCTAAAACTAATATTTTTCAACATTTCAAAAAATAATTTACATCTTCCTGTTTCATTTAAGTCGTTACATTTTTTTCCATATCTTATTAGCTTTTCTTCTACAAGTGCATTCATTAATCTTATTAATAATTGGTTTATAATATTTTCATCAATTTATAGTAAAATCTTGGGTGTTTGATGTAAAAATTAATTAATTATTTCAATGGTAAGGTTTTTTTAACATCAGATAATCATTGTTCATTTCCTATTTGTTATTCATCTTCACAATTTGATAAAATTTGTGTGTCTTGAATAGGTTGGTTATTTGGTGTAACATCTAAGTTGATATTTGTCATTACATCATCATTCATTTTAAATTCATTATTTATTGATGTAATTGGTGTTTTATGATATGCTTCAATATCGATTTTATTTGGAAAAGATGGCATACCTTTAGCTCTATACATTGATTTTTTCCTTCCATTGATTTTTTACACTTGTTCCATTCTTTCTTTCTTTCTTTTTTCCTTTTTTCTTGGCTCTATTGGATAGTAGATACTTTGTGTCAACATCTAATTTCTCTATAAAAGACATGTTCAATTTATTTTTTTCATGCCTTTTTCACATCCATTCCCTTTTATTTTCTATATGCTCAAGTGTTTTCCTTTGCGGCCTACTCCCCATAATTCTCAAATATATTTATCAATACAAGACAATTGATTAAAAAAGTGTTTTATGAATGTTATGGATATAAGAAACAGTAAAAAAACACTCAAATCTCAAAAAATGATAAAATATTTCACAAAACAATGATTCTATATAAGAAAAAAGATACAAAACGAATCTTCTAACAATGTAAAAAGCAATAAAAGTACTAAATTTTCATATAGAATATTTCAAAGGAATAAACTGTTGCAGAAATATGCAAAAAGTAGTGCTTTATGCGACCAAAATCACGAGTTCTTTTATTTTTGAATTTAGTTCTCATTTTTAAAGAGTGTTATAACATGAAAGCATTTTCTCTTTTTTAGATTAGAAATTTTCCAAACCTTAAGATTGGATTTGGCTTAGGAAATCTAAGCCTAAGTGTAATATCCTAAAATTTCATTATGTTTTGTCAAAAAGGATTAGTCGTAATATGAAGAGTTGTTTATGAAGGAAAGGAGATAGATATTGTTACACATATGAGGTTGGAGATAAACCTACATACGTATACCCTGAAAAGGATATACATACTTACGTGTAGTTGTAAGCTCCAAAATGTAACAATGATTGTCACCAAGAATTCGTGGATTACTTGACATTTATAACTTATTCTTTCTATAATAGGTTTTAGGAGATTACCTTATCTTGTTGTGTGTGATGATATCGATGCATTTGTATAGTGCTTGTTTATTGTACACGATTATCATATTTGCTTATCTTATTATGGAAGTTAATGGTTTACTAATGATTAGTAATATTATACTTGGATACAATGGTATTATACATCATTAATAAATGATTATGGTGATTACTGGTACGAAATTTCTTTTGACATGTCGATCATCAACCATAAATCTTAAGAAGTTATTTCTCATTGCTTAAAAAGGATATAAAGTTCGTCAAGGTAAACCTACATGCATAATTATTTATTAAGCGGTTGTAAATGAAAATAGTTATTAATCAACTGTAACCATCTCCTTAATACTTACATTATGGTACTTTTGTTATGATTATCCTTGTTGGTCATTGACCACGATCAAATTTAATAAGATTTGTGTTAATTGATACAAGACAAATATCTTGTTTTATTTGTCATGGTTAATAACCATAAAATGAAGAGGCATGAGTGGCTAGTTATTTTAACGGTCTTATTTTTTTTGGATTAATGGTATAAAGAAGGGCTAAGGGGACCCTACCCCATATAAAAAACTAGTCAAAACACTAAGAAACATTGGCAAAGGTATACCCATTGAAGCTAGCTAAAAAAAACATAGATAAACTAACATTAATCCATAACCATAATAACAACAATAGAAGTAACACCAACCATACTAAAAACATTACAATAAAAGGCATATACCCACAAAAATACAAAAAGAACAACAATATAGAATCATTCCTTAATCATTTATCCCATAGAGTTCATGCACTCATTCCATTCCTTGACCAGGCCATCTATGATGATCCTCTATTTCTCGTAATCCAGCTTGATCATCTCCCTTATAGGCATGACTCCATATTTCTCTAGTTTCTTGGCCCTTTGCATGGCATGAACTAGTTCTCCTAGAATCTTAAGGTGTAGGATAGTACTCTTCATATTTAGCAGGTGTAATTCTTAATGTGCATTAGGGTTTATTTCATTTTTAGTGTATCCTTCTCCATGGCCATACATATGTCATTCGCATTTTTCAAATTATCATTCACCACTATGGATGTGAGCTTTTGCATCTTCTATTGGAGCTCTCTGAGTTCAATGGCCACCATACTAATTTTGTGTATGTTAATGTCAGTGTCAAATCTATAATTTTCAAAATCCTTCAAAAATCCACTTGCCTTAACCACCGAGTCATGAGCAGAGAACAAGTATTTCTAAGTAACCTTAAGCACCTGGAGACTGGAAATGGATTCTTCCATGCTCTAGGTGTGAGTCTCTGATATATCTTCCTTTTCATCCATTTTGGGGGGGTTTTTGATCTGCCTCTCCTCCTTTTTAACATTAGTCTCTCTAATCTCCATTTGAACCTCTCTTCCATTGTCAACCTAGTCAAAATCATCAACATCATTTTCCCTAGATCTAGAGCTTACATAGATATTATTTTACTTACATTTCTCACCCTCCCCTCTCATTTTCTTCTTGAGGTTTTTTGTGGCCATGCGATACCTCGTCCTTTCGGCCACTGTTTTTCCCTCATCTTCCAACCTAGGGTTCTCAATATTTTCTCAAAATTTAACACTTCTTCTAACTATGGGGTACATATTTTGACCAAGGCATTAAAAAGGCCTTAGTGGAGAGGAACATTAGAGGTTCCTTTCCTAACCGTCTCTATGGATTTTACCAGTGATTTATATAGAAAATTAGGAAAATTATACTGCCTCCCATTTCTAATTTTATTGAACATTAGAAAATGGTAACCATACACCACTCTATAACATCCTTTAAGAGTAATATAAGACATTGGCAACAGGGCTATTTCATCATAAGGGGGAGCTAATTATTCTCTATCATATCCATTAAAGTGTTGTTTTAGAAAACCCTTACCTTGCATGAAGTTATCCACTTCTAGGTTGTAGTTAGTTTTAGGTTTAAAAACACATATGCCCTCTAAAGGTAAACTAGTCACTTTTGTAATTAGCCTAGGTAATATGGTGAAAGAGGCTCTCTGTAAGAAAACTTGGCCTCATTCTAAGTATTTTCAATCTGGATGCTCAATTCTTCATCGTGGCCATTGAAAATTTTAAAGAAATTAAGGATTCCTACATTCTCTAACAACTCTGAGGCTTCATCAGTTATATCCAGCAAGGTATAAGGATCCATTCTCACTAAGTCTCCCCCCATCCCGCATCTACAAAGATTCCTTATTTCTATATAGAGAATTTTGTGCCCCAAAATCATACTCCAAAAAAGGGATTCTCAAAAACCAAGCTCGTTTTTTTCAAGAAATGAATGCACCCAGTAATTAAAAGCACAGCCCCTCTCTTCGAATCCTTGAAGTAAATTAAGGCAATATTTGACATGAGTCTAGCATTTCTTTCCATAATATTACATATCATTTTCTATCAACAACATAATAAATTAAAACATTAGGTGCCTTTCTGATTTTTCTATCCATAGTATAATTACACCAGAAATAATTCCACCTATGAAGACATAGGTTAGGGAAGTGAGTCCCCCTCAATAATTCTAATGGTTTGTATATCCAAACTATATAAGCTATCCGCCAAATTAAAGTCTCTTGCTAATACTCCCATGTAAGAAAATTTATCAAACGATGCATTTCCTTCATGAAAGACGTGTTGGAAATTTATAAAGGTGAAGGAATGAATTCTACTCTTTGTAATCTTAATAAAATCTTCAATTGTCATCGATATAGTGTTCCTACCCATCATGTTGGAAATTATATTTAAAGAATCACCTTTGACAATCAAGGACTTGATATATTTTTCCTCAGCTAACTTCATCCCCAGTTAATAGCAGTAGCCTCTGCCACATAATTAGTTTGGGTTCCCAAATTGAAGAAGTAAGCAAGAAAAAAATTACCTTTGAAGTCATGGAATATGCCTCCACCTCCCGCTTTCCCAGAATTCCCTTTCGAAGCTCTGTAAAATTTTAGCTTGACAAAATCATCCAAATATCTTCTCCATCTGACTCCTCTTATATTTCTTTTTATTTTCATTTCAGCATTAATGAGGTTCCAATTATTGAAAATATGTTTTTCTCCCTCCAAAATTTCCAATTCCTTGTTTTTTAGGATAGAGATATTGTTTTTAACAGCCTGTATGCATCTTTTAGTAATATGATAATAAGTTAATGTATTCCCCTCGAATATCCTCCTATTATGTTCTTTCCAAACCTCCCACCATAAGCTCCCAAGACTCAAGATCCATGGATTTTTAAGGCCTTGGTTGCGGAAGGGATGATTTTATTAAACTTGAGATGTTTTGACCTCTTCTGGGCTAACCCAATTTACCAAAAGTATGACAAGGATAGAGGATATGACCTGAAAAGAAAAAGTTGAATCCACAAGAAGGTGATAGACTTACTCAATTGCATTTTCACATAAGACATATATTTACCATATGGAAAACTCTTTTAGAAAGGTTTTGAACCGTCAAAATCTTGTTGATCATAGTTAGCCAACTGAACATATTAACTTTAGGGATAAAATTTATATTCCACATTTTTCCAAATAATAACTCTTCAGCATTCACTTATTCTTTAAAAAATTGAGCATAGGCAGATTTGAAAGAAAAAATTATAGTTTCTTTTTTATCCCATTCAAGTCTATCTTGTTCATTTTTTATAGTTCAGCTGGTTCTGAAGAAAACCATTAAGGCTTTCCACTTGCATTTTTTAAATACTACCTATCCATCTCTAAGTGTTTCCAAATATGAAAACTCCCCTCCTCCCTTATGTAGTTGCTTAGAAAGACCCCGTATTTTCCTTCTAGTAGCTGAGATATTTCTTGGAATTTATCCTCCAACTTGAAATTACTTGCCCACTTATCTTTCCATAACAAATTTTTTTGTGTCACTTCTAATTTTCCATCTGCACCCTTGTCCTTAAATTTCCTTATCCCATTTTATAGCCTTACATATACTTGATCCATTGAAAGTATAAGGTTTTAAAATTCATCTCTCGTCATTAGCATCCTCCCAATATTTCTATTTTAGGAATTTTTCCATATATTTTCTTCCTTAATTAGTCTCCATCCATTTTTTTC
Source organism: Taxus chinensis (assembly GCA_019776745.2). Classification (NCBI taxonomy): domain Eukaryota; kingdom Viridiplantae; phylum Streptophyta; class Pinopsida; order Cupressales; family Taxaceae; genus Taxus; species Taxus chinensis. The sequence continues at coordinate 754,864,393 of CM034148.1, read as the reverse complement.
TAATAGAAATTTGTTCATTTTCATCTGATCCCTAAGACCTAACCCTCCAAATTTCTTAGTTTTTCACACCCTTGTCCCAAATCAACCAAGGCAATGATAAACTAGGCTTTCAAAACCGCTCTTTAACTAAACGATGAAATGATCCTGAGTAAATTTTGTCTAAACATTTTTCTACCACTATCCCATGTCAGCTAGAGAACATAGAAATAATCATAAACAGGACCTCTATTATGAAGATAAATTTTCAAAAGGGTGATTTTGTGCACTACTTTTTGAGACGAGGTTTTCCTAACTTTTAGCCAAGATCCTTTAAAACTTAGAGAATTTGAAAGAGTTGCATTCCAAAAACAAGCAGTGACGTTCCATTTGCTCAATTTCCTCTCGTATAACTATTGAAATCAATTAGATAATTTCCATTCAAATGTCGTGAGGAGGAACAACGCATCCAAAGTGGTTAGGGATATATGTGTCGCATTCAAATGCCTTAGTGATGTCATTCTATCAACATGGAATGGAAGCAACAACCTCAGAACAAGAATGTTTTTGTTAAGATGGAAAAAAAAAAGAGGGTGACAAAAATTACCTGTTTGTGAGAGGAGGTTGATCATTCCCAGTTATGCCAATTGGTCCTTTGGAACTTGAGCTCTGATTACCAGATGTCGCACCTCAAATCAATTGCGATGTTCCAAAACAATAAAAAGACACAGCCATGTAGATAAGAATTCAAAGTTTCATGATAAGTTACACATTATCCAACACTATTTTATATCATTATAATATCTCGTGCAATAACTATGTGATTTTAATCCTTATTTCAGAGATATTAACACATAGTTGCAATTCTCAACCATCATGGAGTTGTTTTAAAGACATTCAAAACTAATCATGTTAACAATTTCTTAAATGTCTCTTGTAAGCTATACTAGATATAGGCTGTGATTGGCAAGTATCATATCATACCACAACTAATGTAGATGGGACAAATTTTCCAACCCCAATGCTGGAGATGAATCCTATTTCTAGCTCCATTCACAGTAACCTTCACTTAATTTCCTAATTAAAAATTATTTTATCAATCAATGAAGAGAAATAATCACAAAATTGGAAAAAATGTATCACAATCCCAATGATATATTTATAATGAAGACTCTACATAGGGATTTCCATAAAAGGTAATTCAACTCTTATGAACCATGTCCTACCTAGAACCTTCTTACTCAGTAAGGCTTACACCTGAATTAGAATCGCCATCCCTAAAATGTAATTTTATCAAAATTCACCTAAGCTACTTAGAAGCTCCAATTCTATACCCTGTTCTTTTTCCTTCTGCAATTTAGTAATCTGACTCGTAGTTCAGGATATCTCAGATATAATTTACACATCCGATCACTCCACTACACACATATGTGTAGTAGTGTATGTAATGTAGTGTATGTAATGTATAATCTAGTGCGAATAAGCTGAAGATCACATTGTCCCTATAATAGATAAATTTGTATATGCCCCATATTTATACATGTACTAAAAAATTAACTTAAGGCATTAGCTCCTAAAACAATATAGTCTAATTATTTCTATTGAAATGTATTAATTTTATTTTATCCTAAATCAATCCACACACGTTTCCAGGTTAAGGTGTAACCTTAGTTCCCCCCGCTAAATTTGTTTACTAATTTTATTACATTCGCTACTTTAATCCTAAGTCCCATTCCCTAAAGTAATTATAACTTCCACCCATTTTACTTTACCACTATTTTAATTTCTTAGGATGGATAAAAGTTCCAACTCTATCTTTGAGATTCACTTCCAACAAATTTCCCTAAACATCACTATGTATTTAAGTCTATTCTCCTCCCTGATTCCTCTCCTAAATTATGTTTTCCTCCATGTTGTCACCCAAATTTATAAGTTCACCCCATTGAAACTAAGGGATGCCCTATGGGTTAAATAGCACATTGCCATTCCATAAAAAGGATCTTGATATTATTTCATGATTACTTAAAGGGTTGTAGGCCTACCTAACTGATATCTCCTCACCATGGGATCAAATAAATTCTTAGCCACTTGGATATCTTATTTAGGTCAGTTTACTAAAGAGGCTAAAAATCCTTATGGGAGTTTTATATACTTTTGTTTTTGCGTTTATTATCCCTTTCATTTGCACAGGTTTGTATGCAGGAAGCCAAGATAGATAATAACATAGATGTCCATAAACAGCCATTGAATGCCTATCCAATCCATGTCTATGCACTAAGAATCCAATAGATTTCTAAGGCTATAGGAATAATGAGGGCACTACATCCCCCTCTCCTAATATTATTTCGGACTATTTTCATGTGTATAGGTCACTGATAATAAATTCATGGATTTTCTTTCTCTCTCTCTCTTTTAGCTTATCCTATCAGGTAGTTGTTGTTTCATGAGTATATTTTTTTAATACAGTCTAACCAGGTCCAGATTATTATCTCTAAAGGGCAAAGGATGGGAGTGCTCTGTGTGTGTGTGACGTGTTATATATATCCACTACCCTATCGTCCTATACCTATATATGCCATATGATATCCATATACATGATACATACATACAGGTACATATCATACATACAGTATACATACATATATATCCTTATTATGGGCCCGTGTAAAAAAAATTCTTTGCAAAGCTAGGCGATACACAACTGTGACGCGCGGGCCTATAAAATGTGCATAAATGGGCTTGCGCAGGGTTTGAGGTGGAGATATGTGGAACCTGTGGCATAGTGAGATTGGGAGGCATAAGGGTTAGGGGTGGGGACTGGTCAAGTAGACTATGCCACACCACTCTTGTAGGAAATGATGATCAGGTGGTTTTGGGGGGTGACAGGTCGCATTTTGGCCAAGTCACGACCTTAGCCCCTCCCACTCCAGATGTTTAAAAATATAAAACAAAACAAATGCCAATGTGTTTTAAGTCTTGATATATATAGTAGGTCCCATATATATATATACCTATCATATAGTATATATCCTATACTCATAGGTATCATAAAATTTGATCCATACAAATTTTCTTGTTTAGGAGCCACTTCCAACTGGAGACTATGAAAAATATTGAAAGTGTGTAAACTCAGACTAAATTTGAAGATCATCATTCCCACTATATATATATGCTAGACCATCACACACATCCTCAACATGTCACACACAGTACTTGATTACACACACTCTATCTGTCCATTCATGTCCCAGGTGAGCTATACTAAATTTAGAATGACATCACACAGTACACACACAGTGGCTATTGAAAGGATGTCCCAGTGAGCTAATGTGTAAATTTAGAATGGCTTTTCCTTAATGACTGGTTTACAAATTTTAAGAGAAATCCCATAAGCAACCTAGACAATGTCACTCCATATAACTTACATTAGGTGATGGCCTATACAGTATCGGTCATTCTGGTATGGCGATAAATGCACACACACACTTACACACACACTTATCACACAGTGACACACACACTTCATTCCTGATGATCAACCAATACATAGGGACTCATAATAATGCAATCCATGGATGATCACATCCCATTTCAACTTGGTAAAATCATGAGGATTTCATTTATTCACCCCTGCTTGGATTAGAATGCACTACCTTGAGTTTCTGAAACTCAAGCCATTGTGCATAAATATATATTTTATGTCCCATGAAATAACAATCTCATATGAGTGCTCAACTCTCTCAAAAGAAGAGATAAAATATTATTTACTCTTACTTATTTTGCATACCAGATTTCTAAGGAACTCCTTTGTCAGGATGCAAGCTACACAAATCACTTTCCATCTTCTTTCACATATATGCACCTATGAGAAAGAAAACAAACTATCTAACCCCGAAATATAGCATCTTGAACTATCTACCCCTCTAAAAAGGAAGAAAAAATAGTGAAAGCATTTACATTTAGATAACCACAATGAAACCTTTCCTCTAGGATATGCTCAAGAATCTTGCCTCTTAAATATGAATGCAGTGTCAATCAAGAAAGCACATAGGGTAATCATCTAAAAAAATAAGCGTTTGTAACTCAAATTTTCATTTCATTTAATATCCTCAAATCTTCTTTGTCATACATGTACATAGACAACTGAAATCCAATCCCATTTCACCATTGTTAAGGTTCAGCTATAAGAAGATTTGCTTCAAACTACAGTGATAAGTTTACCACAAAGCTTCCAATAACTGAAAGTTTACAACCTTTATCAAAAGAAAGAAATGATGCCAACGTTCATTTCAAGCACGAAAGAATCACTATTTTTCAGTACAACAACATTCCTGAGTCAAAGGGAGAATAAAAGATCGTCAATCTTTCAGCTCTACGTGACCATCCAAAGGTCCTTACTCAGGGACACTCCTGCATAACTAAACAAATCATACAACTCTTTTTTATTTATTTTGTATCAGTTACAAATAACAAAATCCTCAAGTATGGGTCCAGAACTACTAAACAATGGGTGTCATAGTTAACATCTTCACTTAAGAACCAAATCAAAATCGAAGCGAAAAAACTTCTCACGCTAAATTGGGGAACAACATGTCAAAATTATTCCATATTTTCTTGGAGGGAAGTAATTCAAGATGAGAATTCATCGAGAAGTTCTTCATTCCAAAACTTACGGTCTTCATAGCACGAGAAGAATGGGCCCAGTTAAACTCCCAACCTCATTGACAAATGTCGGTGCTAGCCAATGCCATGATAGCCTGAATCTTACATGGAGGATCATGCTGAGCCTCCCTCTCAGCCCATGAGATGATGAGAGGTTTCATGTACTCGAGTTGCACAAGTTTGAAATGGGGAAGGGTAACAAATTTCACAAGTACACTCTTTCAACACATACATGCAATATAAAAAAACATGTAGTCACATGAGGGAAAATTCTCCTCATGTTTCCTCCTCAAAAGGGGAAGATTGACAAGAATCCCATATGAAGACAAGTGTGAACCAACCATAGGAACACTACATAATAATCTCCATAACTGACCCTACCTTATCTCTCCAAATCAAGGAATTTCCCTCCTTATCTCACGATCCATCCACGGGCACCAAGCCTCCTTCAGAAGGATTTTCAAACCATATTGGGTTTCCTTGTCAAAGAATGGGGGAAGAAAGTTCAAACCATATGAACCATCCTTCCCCACATCAAACCATATGAGGGGAGGAATCAAAGAAGACCATCATGGCTTTCCCATCAAGCAATTTGGTTTGAGAAGGGAAAATCCTCCTCTCTTCCCCCATACACTCTAAAATCCATTACAAAGCCATATGTTGAATGGAGAAAAAGACAAGAACACAATTTCAGCAAACACTCAACATAATCTAACCACATAACAAAAATACAAAATGACACCATTTTAATTTCCATAATCACAGCTAAGATCTAACATATTGCATAAGAAAATATAATGAGAAAGACATGGAGACCTAACTCCAATCAAGCTATCTAATAAATTTATGCAATTGAACACTTCCTAAAGCTCAAAGCGCCAGCAAACTAGTCTCCAAAATCTCCAAGCACACAAAATCAAGAAGCTGACCAAAAAAAGTCCTCAACTTCCTCTCCATGAGGGAGGATATGAAGAGAAGCCAATAAAAATTTACAATTATCTCCAATGAGAGGAGTGACATGTGTCACCCTTCTCATCTCTCCGAAGTCAAATATTCCCAAAATAACAAAGACACGAATAGATAAACTAAATCCCATTTAAGTGGTAATATCTCCCAAATTCCCCAAAATGAATAATAAATCCAACACTTGTACAACTTTTAAGAAACACAAAAACCAACCTCATCTTATAAGAAAGTTAACCAAAGTGGGGTCAAATGGGAGGGGAAAATCCCATCTATGGCCTTGAAATTAGAGACCTTCCTACCCATATTAGATAGGGGTCCAAGGGGTTCTTTTCCATGCTAAGGGAAGCTCTAAAAGTGAAAATATGTCCCTCAAAATTGCCCACATTTAGCCCAAATTTCGAGATTGGGCTGACATTTGGGCACAAGGGTATGAAGGATGGTGGGGCCCACCCAAGGTGACACATGTGACCCTGCTCCCCTCTAATCTAATACACAATTATCTAAACATAAAATTGATGCACATGTAGGGACCACTAGGTCCCTAAACAAGTGTACATGAAAAAATAAAACATCCTAAACAAGACTAAATTTACATGACATACTACATAATAATGCAGGATCACCCATGGTGCCCAAAACAATGAACATGTCATAACATACTAAGGTCTACACACAATCAAACATGGCTATGGACTCAGTCCCGGGGGCAAATGGTTATGCAAAATTTACATGAGGTGCAACTATGAAACCCATGTTCTCCTATGTTCCCTATAATCTACACACTCAATGCAAACATTAAAAAAACCTGCCCAATAAAATGATATCAATGTAAATCAATCTTAATCAAATTAGTACATGGATGAAATCTATGATAACTATGCTCAAAATAATGGAATCAATACGAAATGTGACAACATGTATAATTACATATACATTTACCATGACCAAGCTCATAAATATACTAATCATCTAAGCAACACATGACGACATCCATATTAGCCATCTACAATTTAAGTGACTGACCAAAGTATACGAAAATATACCAATAAGGTCAAATTTATCAACATCATGAAATGAACCAAACTAACACCATAATATAGTTAGATATCCAAATCATCATACCATGCAAGGGCTCAAGATAATTATCCATAATACTAGCTTGAGCGTCATATGAACCCAAATCACCACAAATGTCATTAAAGAGAACCATAATATCCTAACATCATAGTATCCAAAATGATGTTAAAGTCCATGTCCAATCATGTCAAATAAAAATAATGAAGTCAAAAAAATAATTGAGGCTGTAAGAACAATGTGGAAACTACATCCCCCTCTCCTAAAATTAGACTTCCTCCTAGAAGTCACTCGAAAGAGATAAGGATATCTAAGCCCCTTAAAGGTGTAACATCCTCCCACGGTAGTTGTTGTCTCATCATATCTTTCCCACTACACTCTAACCTAATCTAAGTCTCGACCCTCAAAGGGAAAATATATTGTGCTCCAGAATGCATATGGGCTCTAGTCTCAACTATCCTCTCATCCTCCATTTATAATACCGACCAATCCAATACTTGAGAAATATCAGGAACATATCTACGTAGGTACTAAATACACGAAACACATCGTGGTCCCAGTGCTAGGTGTGGTAACAAAGTTAAGTGGTAGGAAACTGGACCTATGACCTCCAAGATCTCAAATGGCCCCACAAAATGAGGCAAAATCTTAGAACCTTTTCCATTGTGGATTGGGCTCTTATGTGGACCGAACTCGTCAAGAAGACTTTTTCATCCACAATGAGAAGTGACGATCAGTCCTCTTAGTATCTGCATATACCTTTTGACGGTACTCTATCATGCTCAATACATTGTCGTAATCAAAATAACCTATTGTTCCAAGTCCTGAAGATGCAAGATGGTCCCATAGTATAACCCTATCGTCTAGCCTATCCCAACTCAAAGGTTTCCTGCAAGGGTCTCCCATACAAAGCCTAATAGGGAGCCATACCAATAGAACTATGATAGTTGTTGTTGTAGGAAAACTCAACTAAGGTTTAGATAATCCTCCCACTTCTTTCTGTTCGTCCATCACATATATGCGCAACATATCCTCAAGTATCTGATTAACCCTCTCGGTCTATCCCATCTATCTTTGGGTGATATGCTAAACTGAAATTAATTTTTGTTCCCAGAGTATCCTGAAAGGAAGTCTAGAATTCTGAAGTGTAGATGAGTGTCCCTGTCATTGATGATGGTCTTCTGAATCCCGTGTAATATAATAATCTCATCCATAAACACTTTGGAAATGGCCTAGTGAAATTATAGGTGACCTTGGTTGGTGAGAAAGTACGCATATCCTTGGTCAACTTATCCATAGTTACCATAATGGCATCATGATGATAAGAAGACATAGGAAGACTGAATAATGAAATCCATGGAGATGATGTCCCATTTCCACTTGAGAATGTCGTGAGGATATAAGAGTCCTATAGGATGAGAATGTTCTGTCCTTGACCCTTCTAACACTCAAGACATCATGCAGATAAAAAATATGCTATATCACATCAAACACCAGGCCAATAATATAACTCCCTCATATCGGCATGTGCATCTTCTTCACTCCTTGGGTATGCTTCATATGGGGCTTGAGTGAGCCTCTAAAAGAATCAAGTTGAAACATATCAGCTGAGCTTAGGAAAATAAATGCACCTATCTAAAACTAATGTACATCATCTACCTCTAAACTGTACACCTTGAATATTTTTGCACTATAAGGAACCTTGTGACTCAAACATCTGTACCTAGCACCCTCATAGAATCATCTCCTGTAGGAGATGTTGAAGAATCCTTACCTCGTCAGATCTGACTATAATGTCAGATAGAAACAATCACATGTCATCCTCTACTAAGTACATCTGTAAATGACATTATCCTTTCCTTTGATATACTGCACTTCCATGTCGTACTCACATAGGAACTCCATCCAACACCACTGATTATCATTGAGGTTCAGTTGTGAGAAGATATGTTGCAAACTATGGTGGTTAGTTCTCAAAATGAAAGGTCCACCAAAAAGGAAATGATGCCAACGCATAAGTGCATGAACCACTGTTGCGAGCTCTAAGTTGCGAGTAGGGTAATTAAGATCGTAGTCTTTAAGCTTACGTGACTCAAAGGCAATCACCTGGCGCTCCTACATAAGAACGGATCCCAAACCCTCTAGTGATGCATCATAACAAATAAAAAAATCCTTTATAGGGTCCAAAACTACTAGGATGGGCATCGTGGTTAACCTTTCCTTAAGCAACTGAAAGGCCTTTTCACACTTTTCTAACCAATCAAAATTCTTCCCTTTTCTCTAAAGGGAAGTAATAGGGTGATCAATCCTCAAGAAATCCTCAAAAAACTTGCAGTAGTAACCTGCTAAACCCATAAAACTCCCCACCTCTGTGACTGATGTAAGTGCTGGCCAATCCATGATAGCATGAATCTTAGAGGGATCTACTGAGATACCCTTGTCTGATATGATGTGACCCACGTACTGAATCTCTATATGAAAGAAGTTACATTTTTCCAAGTTCCCAAACAATTTCTGCTCTCTCAAAACCTATATTACCTATCTCAAATTATCCTCGTGTTCCTCCTCGAAACCAGAATATATCAATATATCATCTAGGAACACTAAGACAAAGCCAATCCAAACCCAAAAATACCTGATAGTATCCTAGAGGAATAACTCAGAGGTCAAGTGTAGTGGAGAAGACTCCTAAATCAAGTACACAACTCTCCACATACGAGTCCATGGCGAGTTTGGCCTTAGAGGCCAACTCAACCTACTAACTATCTGGTTGCCTATCCACCACTATCCCATACTAGTCCATTACAGAAGGAGATATAAAACAATCTAAAGCACCTGAATCAAAAAGAACTAAGACAAAAATACCCCTGATAGTACCTGTCATCTCAATAATTATGTCCTGATGCTCGGCCTAGCAGTTGTCAACCGATGCATACACATAATCGACACGTCCCACGTCACCCATCATCTTCTCGGATCTAGGATCTCTCTGCATATCCATGGTAGCGGGTTTGTGCAGGCATATATGTAAATAGTGATCAATAGACCCACAGATAAAACATCCTCCTATACCCCACTGAGATGGGGTCCCTCCTGTACTCTGGTGAACTGATCCTGCCGCCCCAACCCTAGCAAACTGCTGCATGTGAGCTGGTTCTACCTGTTGGGTACCATGTCTCCTATCCCTGGCTCCACCAAAGCCTCCTCTAGTACCACCTTTGTGTAAGCTTTTGTTAGGAAATAAGGGATAAAATATGCGGAATAATCCCTCACAGAATCGCAACAGTAGAAACTAATATGCAAAAATTATTACAGATCTCAAATAAAATTACAGAATAAAATAACACAAAACAAAGAGACAGTATTTAATGTGGTTCACCCAATTTGGGCTATGTCCACCAAGAATCACTTGCTCAAATTTTATTACAAGCCACCGCTCTCTCAATACAATACCCAGATCCGTTTGGAGCTATGCTCAACAAACTCTACAGAATTCACACCCGAATTCAAAACACATCTGCAATACATTTGCTTGTATTTCTATCATATGTATAAGACCATATAAATAGACAACTACTTAAGTAGTTTTACAAAACTGTGGGTATCAAAACCATGGGAAAAACCCGTCCCATAAATCTATGTGTCAAAAAACTTGCCCATATGAGAAGAGCACATTTCCTGATATGTCGGGTGCATTTTTTGAGGCCAAAAAAATTTACCCCTAAAATTTTTTTTTTCGGGGGCTACGCCCCCAAACCCCTGCTACCAGGGGCTACTTCCCCTGGACCCCTGCTCGAGGCCCGGCCCAGCCCCAAACCCCGGCAAGGATACATGAAAAGTGTACAGTACTCATAGTGTATAGTCTTCAACACTTTCACACATGAAAACAAGCTCCACAACCTAACAATCTCCCACTTGGAGACTAGTTTTTCTCTGAGCAAGTTTCTCAACCCTTCACTAGTTTCTATGAAGACCAACCAAAGCTGAACACAACTTTAGTTTTTCCCTTGTGACCACCTTGGTCATCATGTCTGCAGGATTCTGACTGGTATGAATCTTCTCCAACTTCAATTTCTCTTCCTCCAAAGTTGTCCTAATGAAATGGTACCTTAACTATATATGCTTCATCCTGGAGTGGAAAGCAGAGTTCTTAGCTAGGTGTATAGCACTCTGATTATCACTATGTAGCTTACATTCCTCCTACTTATGCTCCAACTCCTCAAGCAATTGTTGTAACCAAATCATCTCTTTGCTTGCCTCTGTTGTAGCAACATACTCAGCCTCCGTGGTTGACAAAGCCACCCAGATTCTGTAGTCATGAAATCTAGCTCACTGTTGTCCCATCTATAGTGTAAATATAACCTATCGTGCTCCTCCTACTCTCTACATCTCCAGCCATGTCTGAATCTACATAACCATGTAAAGTGGTGTCTGATCCACTGTAGCACAAAACTGCTCCCATGGTTCCTCTCAAATACCAAAGGATCCACTTTACTATTTGCCAATGCTCTTTACCTGGATCACTCATAAATCTACTCACAGCTCCCACTGCATGGGCAATATCAGGCCTAGTGTACACCATAGAATACATCAAACTACCAACTGTTGATGAGTAAGGTACCTTGGACATCTGGTTTCTTTCCTGCTCTGTCTTGGGACACTGCTCCTTTGATAACTTAAAATGGCCTGCCAAAGTAGTCCCAACCAGTTTAGCATCCTGCATGTTAAACCTATCCAATACCTTGTTAATGTACTCTTCCTAAGATAAATTCAGCTTCCGTTCCTTCCTATCCCGAGTTATCCTCATACCAAGAATTTGTCTAGCTGCCCCCAAATCCTTCATATCAAAGGATTCGCTTAGTTGTTTCTTGAGTACTTTTATTTCCTGCATGTTTTTACCTGCAACCAACATGTCATCTACATACAAACACATGATAATATAACTTCTATCCTCAAATTTCTTTGTATACACGCAATGGTCATAATGACATCTAATATAACCTTGCTCCATCTTGAAGCTATCAAACTTCTTATACCATTGACATGGAGCTTGTTTCAAGCCATACAAGCTCTTCTTCAATTTGCACACCATATCCTCTTTACCTTTGACTTCACATTCTTCTGGCTGCTGCATATATAGCTCCTCCTCCAAATCACCATGAAGAAATGCAGTCTTTACATCTAACTGTTCTAAGTGTAAGTCTTCTGCTACCACTATTCCAAGAACAGTTCTGATAGAAGTCATTTTTACTACAGGAGAAAAACTCTCATCAAAATCTATACCTTGTTTCTGTGCAAACCCCTTGACCACCAACCGGGCCTTATATCTTTTATTTCCTCCTTCTTCATCTTTAACTCTGTACACCCACTTGTTCTGCAATGCTCTTTTACCTTCTAGTAGCTTCACCAAATCCCAAGTCTGGTTCTCCATGAGAGACTTATGCTCCTCATCCATGGCTTGCTCCCACTTCTTACTGGCATCTACCTGCTTTGCTTCATCAAAGCTCTCTGGCTCTCCACTATCAGTGAGTAATAAATAATAAAGAGAAGGAGAAAAACGTTTAGGTTATTTTCTTACCCTAGAAGACCTCCTCACTGTAGGAGTTTGGGGTTCCTGTTGAGTAGGTTCCTGAACTGATTCATGGGTCACTTTCCCATCTGGAAGATCCTTTACCACTGCATATTCTTTCTTGGATTCTTCCCTGTTTTCTTGCAACTGTTGCTTATACATGACTTTCTCATTAAAGACCACATCCCTAGACCGAATGATTTTCTTGTCCTTAATACTCCAACATTTAAATCCAAAGTCATCACCACCATAACTAATGAAAGTACATTTTTCTGATTTATCCTCTAGCTTGGTCCTATCATCCTTGTCTATATGAAAAAACACTTCACATCCAAAGACTCTTAGAAATGAATAATCAACTTTCTTACCATACCATGCCTCCTCATGTATGCCTCCATCCAAGGCACTTGAGGGTCCTCTGTTTATCAAGTACACAGTTGTGCTCACCGCTTCTGCCTAAAAAGAAAGAGGCAGTCTTGCATGTAACCTCATGCTCCTAACACGTTCCATTATTGTTTTGCTCATCCTTTCTGATACTCCATTTTGCTGCGGAGTTCCTGGAACCGTCTTTTGCCTGTAGATTCCATTCTTAGAACAGTAATAATTAAATTCATTGCTGCAATACTCCCCTCCATTATTTGACATGAGACATTTTAGCTTAAGACCTGTTTCATTCTCTACCAAGGCTTTCCATTTAACAAAAGTGTCAAATACATCAGATTTGTTTCTAATACAATAAACTGAAACTTTCCTTGTTGCATCATCAATAAAAGTAACATAATAACTTGAACCCCCAAGAGATGATACCTCAGCCGGCCCCCACACATCAAAATGTACCAGCTCTAACTTACTCTCTTTCTTCGTAGGTCCAACCTTGAGAAACCTTACTCGCTTTTGTTTCCCATATATGCAGTTCTCACAGAAATCCAAACCTGTTTATGTATATCTAGGTAAATTCTTCTTTATGATGTTCATGCCCTTATGGCTCATATGACCAAGCCTATAGTGCCATAATGTTGTATCTGCATCTGAAGCCACAAGATTACAATCATTAGTACTATCAGTGGTTAAATACAAGGTTCCAACCTTCTTACTTCTTGCCACCACAAGAGAACCCTTGGTAACCTTCCAAGAGTTAGCTGTAAATATCACAGTATAACCATCACTTCCCAATTGCCCCATCGATATCAATTTTCTCCTTAATGTAGGCACATTTCTGACATCCTTCAATAGCCATATATTCCCATTTTGCATCTTAACCTGAATAGAATCTTTTCCAACTATACTGCAAGGCTCATCATCACCAAGAAAAAAATGCCCAAAATCCTCTTGAACATAATCAACGAAATAATGCCTATGTGGAGTAGCATGAAAAGAAGCCCCTGAATCTAAAACCCAAGATTCAGTAATATTATGCAAAGAAAGAATCAAATCATCCTGACATACATTACTCGATGCCACATTTTCCTCCTTGTTTTCTTCCTGTTGTTTCTTCTTATCCCGAAGCTCCCAGCAGTCCTTCTTTGCATGCCCAAGCTTTCCACAATTCTAGCATACAATCTTGTTCTTGGATTTTGACCTTGCCCGATCTTTTGATTTTCCACGGTTTCCTCTATTCTTCTGTCTCCCTCTAGTTTCCACTGTCAAAGAATTCCCTGAAGTAGAAGATTCCCCAGAGATTTTTCTTCACATTTCCTCGCTTAGAATCACCCCTACAACATCCTCAAACTTCAACTTCGAGTTAGCTAGAACCGAGTTACTTACTGCCATTACCAGGCTATTCCAACTCTCAGGTAAAGAGCATAGAATTAATAAAGCCCTAACTTCTTCATCAAATTCTATTGTAACTGAAGCTAGCATATTCACAACCGTATTGAAATCATTTAAATGATCTGCTATTGAACTATTCTCAGACATCTTCATATTAAAAAACTTTTTCATTAAAAATATCTTATTAGAGGCAGATGGTTTTTCATACAACTTCCCTAATGCATCCATTAGATCTTTTGTAGTCTTTTCCTTTGAAACATTAAATAATACCGAAGATGTAAGACACAGTTGGATCGTTCCAAGTGCCTTCCGATCAAACAAATCCCATTCCAAATCTGTCATGCTTGAGGGTTTGTTCACCTTCTCAGATAGCGGAGTATAAAGATCCTTCTGCTAAAGGTAGTCTTCCATTTGCATCTTCCAAAGACTGAAATTCTACCCGTTGAATTTACCAACCCTAGATCTTCCATCATCTGCCATAGCTCCCACTCAACCTAAAAACTTTCCCTGCGATTCAACACTTCAGCAAACTAAACCAGGCTCTGATACCAATTGTTAGGAAATAAGGGATAAAATATGCAGAATAATCCCTCACAGAATCGCAACAATAGAAACTAATAAGTAGAAATTATTACAGATCTCAAATAAAATTGTAGAATAAAATAACACAACACAAGGAGACAGTATTTAATGTGGCTCACCCAATTTGGGCTACGTCCCCAAAGAATCACTTGCTCAGATTTTATTACAAGACACCACTCTCTCAATACAATACCCATATCCATTTAGAGTTATGTTCAACAAACTCTACAGAATTCACACCCAAATTCAAAACACATCTGCAATACATTTGCTTGAATTTCTATCATATGCATAAGACCATATAAATAGACAACTACTTAAGCAAGTTTACAAAACCGTGGGTATCAAAACCATGGGAAAAACCCATCCCATAAACCTATGGGTCAAAAAACTCACCCATATGAGAAGAGCACATTTCCTGATATGTCAGGTGCATTTTTTGAGGCCAAAAAAAATTACCCCTAAAAAAAAAATTCTGGGGCTGCCACCCCCGGACCCCCGCTTGGGGCCCAGCCCAGCCCCGAACCCCAGCAAGGATACATGAAAAGTGTACAGTACTCATAGTGTACAGTCTTCAACACTTTCACACATGAAAATAGGCTCCACAACCTAACATCTTTGAGTCTATCTACCCCTCTATTTCTAGTGGCCATGATGTTGTTTCTTTTGCTGTGGATGCAGTGCAGCCATCATAGCTACTGGTGGAGGACAAAATCCTCCTCTTGGGGGTGGTGCTATACCCCATGATATATAAATCTGAAAGGCATGTAACCTATCCTGAAACTTTCTCTTGTTCCTATCTCGGTGTTCTTTTTCCCTGGTCCTGTTCTCCTCAGCTAAGTAGGCCTTCTAAACGACCTTCTCAAGTGTGGGAGGAGATAACATCCTGACTGCTCCTACTATGTCTACATTAAGTCCCTGAATAAACCTATTAACCTATAATTTTTTATCTTCTAGGTAGTCCACATATTGTAAAAGCTCTAGGAACCTACTCTCATATCGTGTTACTGTTCATGAACGCTATCATAAGTCGTGAAACTCATCAATCCTCTTCTGCATGAAATAATCTGACATATAATGAGCCCTAAAACACTCCTCAAATAACTCCCAGGTCACTGTGTCTGAATTCAAAAGGATCTTCCACTCCTCATTCCTCCACCAAACGCCTGCTACATCAAGAAGGAGGTGTATGGCGAACATGGCTTTGAAATTTCTCTAATAAGAGTGCAAGCCAAAGTAGTTGTCATGACTAAGGAGCCATGACTCAACCTAAAATCCATCTGTAGAGCCGGTGTAAGTAGGTGGCTACAAGCGAAGAAGATCCCTAATCACAGTTCTTGTATCACGATCCTGGAGATGTAGTCCAACAGGTGAATGGGGTCGCCTATCCCCAAATGGTCTCTCAAAAATGTGTGAATGGCTCTAACGGTACGAGGCTACTCTCTCGTAGTGAATAGAAGAGATACGCGAGCTATCCCACCTTGGAGTATCATTCTCTAGTGTTGCCGAGTGCGCATCCTCGCCTATTGACTCCTCATCTCTTGATTCGATATCCTCCTCTCTCACCTCCTATTGTGAAGGAATGCACTTCTGCACAAGACTGATCAACTACTGAAGAGCCTCTTAGATCTAAGGTCCTAACTCGGGTGCCCACGGTTCAGGCATAAGTGAACTATGTCCCAAACCTCTAACCGATCATCATCTCACAGGTGCCATCCTATGCACAAGGTGATAAAAAAGATTATTAATTTATAATGATTGCGGAAATGTTTTAATTTTTTATTTTTAGTGTTTATTAAAGTATTAATTAAATATTTAAAATTTTTACCCAGAGTGTCTACGTGTGAGAACCTTGCTCTGATGCCAAATGTAATGCCCGCAGTTCAGGACACTGGAAAACACACTGAAAGCCACTAAAGAATTTGAGTAATATTTTTTTTGAAGTGAGAAATTAAAACTAAAACTTTGCTTAACCACTTTTCCCTTAATAGTTATTTTATATTAATTTTTATACATGTACTCAAAAATTAGATAAGTCATTAGCCAAAAACAATTGAATTACTTATTTCTATTAAGTTTACTAAGGTTACCGAAATAAATCCACACACTTTTTAAATTTATTAGTTCCCCCCCCCTTTGTTTATTAGATTTCCCACACACCTCTTTAATTTATCTCTCATTCCCATAAAGTAATCATAACTTAAAGAGTGTAGGGTTAAATGCAAGCCCTAGGTTGGATTTAATCTGGACCCTAGATTTGAGTTTCACCCTAAAGTTGCCCTAAACATCTCTATGTTTTTATTTCCCTTTCTATTCATCTCCTCATTTGTTTTTATGTTGTCATTTGAATGTGCAGGTAGTGGAAAGCTAAGGGAGAGATGGACTCATGGATATTTCCATTCGATGAGAAGGATCTTGATATTATTTCATTATTATTTATTTTGTATGCCTACCCAACTGAGATCTCCTTAGATGGGGCATTTCTTTCTTACCCACATGGTTATCTTATTTATTTAATTTAGTAAAAAGGCATATCTACCAGATTATAATATCCTTACCAATGTATTAATAAAACCGAAGTAAAACTAAGAGTTTCTTTGATACACACAATAGAAAATTTGTAGACTTATTAGAAGCCCAGGATTTGAGAGCACGTGGGTGGTGCTTTGGAGGAGGAGTGGTCATGGTTTTTGGAGGATGGGGGAGGTGGTTTGGAGGGATAAGGTCCTGTGTGAAGGGGGAAAAGGTATCCGCGTGGAGATGGGGAGAGGATGGTGTGAGAAGATAAGTTGGGGATGGAGAGGAGTGGTGGAAGGGCGGCGGCAGCCGGTAGGGAGCTCAGGTGGGTACACGTAGAAGAGGGGAGTAGGTAAGGGCGCGAAAAAATCCATTGGGGGCGGGGTGGTGGGGGCAGTGGTCACTTCGTGGAGGTTTGGGGAAGCTTCGGCCCCTCCCCCCATATTCATTCAATTTGTTTAATAAAAATCTAAAACAGTAAAAAAACCCCACGCATTGCCATTTATTTTTCTTGTTAATTAAAATCGGTTTTATATTTTATATTATAATACCAAACACAATATAATTTAATATATTATTTTATAATATCTAATGGTATTAATAATATACGACATCATTCAAATATAATGTAGTTATATTGTAAAATATAACTATAACAATTTGCTAGTTTTCTTTTTTCTTTTTTTAATAAATTTTTACACTTATATATTTGTATTGTAGACATTGTATTTGTATTGTATGCATTATAAAGGAAAGGTTGGTCTAAGTTGTATAATATCTGATTTTGTTATATATGTATATATTTCTTTTGATACAAAACTAGGGTCAAATGATGAATTCTTTGTGTGAAAGGAAAAGAAAATAGGTAACAATGTATTTCCAACTAAAATAATAAGCTAGAAATATGTCAAAATAAGTTTCTACAATGAATACACATTTCAAAATTGATGTATTTTTAATATTTTTTTGAAACAAACACCCATTAAACTTTAACATTAAAATGAGAGTACAAACTAATTTCTAATTATAAAAGAGACTTGGAATTAAGTTTATAAATTAGTGAAGGAGAGGGTAAGTTTATATGTGATTTACTATTATATCCATTCACTAAATTTCAAATTTTTTACTTTTGTAATAAGGGAAGAGAGAAAACTAGTTGTGCTCTATTCACTAAATTTCAAAATTTTGAAGAAGAGATGTATTTCAAGAATGATATTTTATTTTACATATAATCATGTTATAAACATTTTACAAGAAGGGAAACAATAACAAGAATAACATTATTTCCAATAAATAAACTTTCCTTCAAAATGGAGCCCCAACAAATCCATATCAAGAAATCTTCAACTATCTTACAAGCCTTCATTTTCAAGGGTTTAAATTTACATATGCAAATATACCCAAATACATAACTACTCAAGAAACCTTATTACAAGCTTTTTTAGCAAGATTGAAGGGAGATTATTCAAGAAAAAAAATGACTCAAGTTTACAAGTAGTACCAAATACAAAATAGGGATTTTACAAGATAATGAAAGTTTCCACAAAGCCATATCCCTAAAGTTGCAATGAGAGTGATGTCCACAATAAAATGAAGAAGACAAGGAGAAGCCAAGTTGACAAGAGTCTCCAACTATCTTCCACTTGAACTCCAACTTTGAATGCTTCCAAAGAACCAACACAAGGAGAAAAAGCTTGTTTAACCACCCAACCTTTAGGCATCATTACATGTCTTTCCAAGGTTGGAAGACATGTTAGCTTCCCCCAAGCCCAATGGGAGAGAGAGATAACTTCAACAAATTCTACACAAGATAAAGGGTGACTTAACAACATTATATTTTCACAATCAAGACAATCCAAACACTAAGATGAACACCAAATTTTTGCAAAGCAGGAAAGGAGGAGAAACCATATTCTACCTCCAAAATGGGGAAGAGAAGAAGAGATATCCAAGGTGCCAAAAGTGTGGTCCAAACATTGGATGCACACAAAAAAGAATCTTCACAACCTCCTTATTCCTCCAAATCATCAAACCCTCCTTATTTCTCCACCCATTCACCAAAATCCTTCTTGGGAGGATTTTCAAACCCATTGGGTTTCCTCTCTAAGAATGGGGAAGGGGGTTCAAACCATATGAAGCACCTTCCCCACCACAATCCATATGAGGAGAGTAAAAAAAATAACCTACATGGCTTGCCCATCAAGCCATGAGGTTTGAGAAGGAAAATCCCTCTCTCTTCCCCTATAAACTCCAAAATCCATCATGCCATATGATGGATGGAGAAAAATAAAACAACACAAAGCATACTCAACAAATAACAACACACATGCATTTAAAAAAAAAACAAGACTAAGATCTAACATAATATAAAACATAAAATGAGCTCAAGGAGCCTACCTCCAAAATCTCTCCAACACTCTAGCTTTTCCATTTCCTTATCCAAGCAAGCTCTAGCTCCAAAATCACCAAGCCCCAAGAGCAAAAGCTCCCAAAAAAAAGTTCTCTTCTTCCCACATGAGGGAGAATTTGAAGAGAATCCAAAAAATTTCCTCACCAATGAGGGGGTGACATGTGTCACCCTTCTCTTCCCTTTAAGTCAAAGATTCCCAAAATAAAAAGAAGAAAAGATAAACTAACTTTTAACACTTTTCTCCCAAATTGCCCAAAATGAAAAACAAAAAAAACTTGTGTAACTTTTAACAACCACACGTACCAATCCATATTAAATGGATGGTGAATAAAGAGAGGAAAAATGGGAAGGAAACTCCCTATATTCCTTGAAATTAATCCCCCCTACCTATTAGATAGGGTACAAGACTTATTTTCATGCTAAGTGAACTCCCAAACTTAAAAGGGGTCACTTAAAATGCCTAAAATATCCAAATTTCAGCTTTGTCACATTTGGGCACAAGTATAGAGGATGTGGGGCGCACACAAGGGTTCACATGTGACCCTAGTCTCCTCTAATTTAATACACAATTATCCAAACACAAAACTTAATGCAAGTGGGGAGTATTAAGTCCCCAAACCATGTTTACATGAAAAAATAAAACATCCTAAACAAGATTAATTTTACATGACATACTACATAAAAATGAGGGTCACTCATGGTGCCCAAAATAATGAAATCTTATACTAACGTCTCATATAGCTAACATGGTTAGGGTTTAGCCTCATGGACCGCTTGTACAAAATTTGTGTAGCCGCCCTGAAACCCACATTCTCCTGTGACTCGTCACATGCACACTCATTACACACATTAAACGCACTTGTCCAATACAATGTAAATCAACTGCTAAATAAGCGACCAATGAAATTGATGATATCATAACATCATCATGGAATCGTAAGTGTGACAACATGCTCAATTACACCAAAATTTACCATGAGTTAGCCATAGAGATAAATATAAATGACATACATACATAAATCTAGAAATGTGACTAAGCAAAGTATCCAACATATATCAATTAGGTCCAAACAACATCGTAATAAGTTAGTATCTGCAACATCAAATAAAAAGGTGCCAACATACTAATCAAGTCAAATTGGGGCTACGCACCTAAATCTCCATACATGTCCAAGAAGTTCAAATCTCATAACATAATGTCCATACTATATCAAAATCCCCTGTCAAAGCATGTCTATGAATAAAGAAATCAACCAGTAACTGAGGCTATAAAAATGTGGGCACTACATCCCCCTCTCCTAAAATTATACTTCCTCCTGAAAGTCACTAAAAGTGATAGGGATATCTAGCCCACAATGGAGTAGAATCCTCCCGGGTAGTTGTTGTTTCATCATATCTATACCACTGCTCTCTAACCTGTTCCAAGTCTTGACCCCGAACGGCCAACCTCTGGTGCTCTAGTATACGTACGAGCTCCAGTCTCCACGTCCCTCCGTCCTCTACCTATAATGCCGACCAATCCAAAACATGAGAAACATCATGTACATATATACGTAGTACAAAAACATGAAAAATATCGTGGGCCTGTGCAAGGTGTGGTGGAAAAGCTAGGTGATAGGCAACTGGATAGATGACCTCTAAACTATAAAAAGGCCCCACAAAACAAGGTGAAATCTCATAACCCTTTCCATAGAGAATTGGGATCTTATGAGGATGAACTTTCAAGAAGACTTTATCACCCACTGAGAAGTGACAATCGGTCCTCTTCGTGTCTGCATACACCTTTTGGCATGCTCTAGCCTTATCATGACACTGTCTAATCAGAATAACCTACTGCTATAAGTCCTAAAGATAAGTTGGTCCCAAAATAATCCTTTCATCTAGTCTATCTCAACTTAGAGGTTTCATGCAAGGTCATTCATACAAATTATGGGAAGGATCCATACTATTGGAAACTGTGATAGCTATTATTGTATGTGAACTCGACTAAATGAAGATAATCTTTCCACTGCTTCTAATGGTCCATCACATACATCCTCAACATGTCCTCCAGTACCTAATTAACCCTCTTTGTCTATCCATCTGTCTCTGGATGATATGCTGAGCTGAAATTAATCTATATACCCAGAGTGGTCTGAAAGGAAGTCCAGAAAACTAAAGTGTAAATGGTATCCCCTGTCATTGATGATGGTCTTTGGAATCCCATGCAATCTAACAATGTCCTCCATAAATACTTTGGTGATGGCTTGTGCATTATAGGTGACCTTGGTTTGTGAGAAATGCGCAACCTTGGTTAACTTATCCACAGTGACCATAATGGCATCACGATGATAAGAAGACATAGGGAGTACTACTATGAAATCCATGGAGATCATATCCCATTTCCACTCGAGAATATTATGAGGATGTAAGAGTCCCATAGGATGAGAATATTCTACCTTGACCCTCTGACACTCAAGGCAACATGTAACAAAATATACTATGTCCCATCGAATACCCGGCTAATAATATAACTCTCTAAGATCAACTTGCATTTTTTTTTACTCCCGGATGTGCTGCATATGGAGCTCGATGAGCCTCTATAAGGATGAAGCTATGCAAATCACCTGACTTAGGAACATAGATGCACATATGGAACTAAAGTAAACCATCTTCCTCTAAAATGCACCCCAAATATCTTCCCTCTAAAGTACCTCATGACTCCAACATCTATCTAGCACCCTCATAAAACTTGTCCTCTGAAAGATGCTGAAGAATTTTGCCTCTCAAATCTGAATACAGTGTTAAATATGCAAGCACATGTCATCATCTACTAAGTTCATCTACAATGACATTTTCATTTCCTTTTATATACTTCAGCTCTATGTCATACTCACATAGGAACTCCATCCAACGCCACTAGCGAGTGTTGAGGTTCGGTTTGTGAGAAGATATGCTACAAGCTGCAATGATCTGTCTTCAAAGTGAAATGTCTACCCAAAAGGAAATGACGCCAATGCAAAAGTGCATGAATGACTACTACAAGTTCTAAATCATGGGTAGGATAGTTAATCTCATAGTCCTTGAGCTTACGGGACTCAAAGGTGAGAACCCAATGCTCCTGCATAAGGACTGCTCCCAATCCCACGAGTGATGCATCAGTACAAACAACAAAATCCTCTATAGGGTTCGAAACTACTAAGATAGGTGTCATGGTTAACATTTCCTTAAGCAACTGAAAAGCCTTCTCACACTTCTCTGACCAATCAAACTTCGTCCCTTTCCTCTGAAGAGAAGTAATAGGATGAGCAATCCTGGAAAAGTCCTGTACAAATCTATGGTAGTTACTTGTTAAACCCCATAAAATGCCTCACCGTAGTGGCTGATATGGGTGTTTTTCCAATCCATAATAGCTTGTCTCTTAGAGGGATCTACTGAGATACCCTCACTTGATAAGATGTGTCCCAAGTACTGAATCTCAGTCTGAAAGAAGATGCATTTTTCCAAGTTCCCAAACAACTTATGTTATCTCAAAACCTATAGTACTTGTCTCAAATTCTCCTCATGCTCCTCCTCGGAATGAGAATATATCAATATATCATCTAGGAACACTAAGAAAAAGGGATCCAGAAAGATCCTAAAAACTCCATTCATGAGGCTCATGAAGATAGCTGGGGAATTGGTCAAAACCAAAAGGGACAACTATAAACACATAATGCCCATAGCGTGTGCGGAAAGTTGTCTTATGAATGTTTGCATCAGAAATACGTAACTAATGATACCCTGATTTGAGATCAATTTTGGAGAACACTCTCGCTCCCCCGTATCTGATCAAACAAGTCATCAATCCTAGGGAGTGGATAACGGTTCTTTATTGTGAATTTTTTGGGATGTCTGAAGTCTACACAAAGTCTGAGAGAACCATCCTTCTTCACAAATATGACCGGCATTCCCCAAGGAGATACAGTAGGGTGAATGAGGACACTTCTCCAAAAACTCCTCTAACTGAATCTTGAGATCATTGAGCTCGAGAATGGTCATCTGATAGGGGTTCCCTAGAAATTGGTGTAGATCCTGGTACTAATTAAATGGTGAAATCCACCTCTATGCGGGGTAATAACCCTGGAAGCTCACCTGGAAACACATCTACATACTCCCTCAAAACTACATGATCATCTAAAGGTGAATGCTATGGAGTCCTCTCTGACCGATCACTGATGGTGATAGAAATCAATTGAAAAAACTTTACACATGCTCCACTTTAGTTGCTTAGCTGAGATCATGCGTAAATAGATAGGCCTCTACATCCCTGATATCACAAGTGAACTCCCAAGATCATCCTAACACTCAATGACCTTATTTCAGCAATCCACCTTGTCTTGATGAGCCTTGAGCTAGTTCATACCCAAAACTACCTGATAGGATCCTAGAGGAATAACTCGGAGGTCAGGTGTAGTGGAGAAGACTCCCAAATCAAGTACGCAAATCTCCACATATGAATCCATGACGAGTTCAGCCCCAGAGGCCAACTCAACCTGCCAACTATCTAGTTGCCTAGCCACAAACTAGCCCACACTGGTCCACTACAGAAGGAGATATAAAAGAATCTTAAGCACCTGAATCAAAAAGTACTGAGATAGATATACCCTTGATATTACCTCTTGTCTCAATAAATGTGGCCTGATGCTTGGCCTGGCAGTTGTTAATTACTGCATACACACGATGGGCACGTCCCACATCACCCACCATTTGCTCGGATCTAGGAGCTCTTTGCATATCGATGGTAGTGGGTATGTGCGGGCACATATGCACATAGTGATCAGGAGACCCACAAATAAAACATCCTCCTGTACCCCTCTATGATGGGGTCCCTCTTGTACTCTAGTTAACTGATCCTGGTAGCCTAACCATAGCAAACTGCTGCATGGGAGCTAGCTGTACCTATTGGGTACCCTATCTCATATCCTTGGCTCTACCAACACCTCCTCTAGTACCACCTCTCTGTAAAATTTTATTCTATCTAGCCCTATGTTGCTGGTGGCCATGATGTTGTGTTTGCTACTGTGGATGTGGTAGAGCCCTCGTAGCTACTGGTGGAAGCCAAAATCCTCCTCTAGGGGGTGGTGCTGTACCCCATGACCTTTGACTCTTGAAAGGCCTGTATCCTATTCTGAAACTTTCTCTTGTTCCTATCTCGGTGCTCTTGTGCCCTGGTCCTGTTCTCCTCAGCTAAGTAGTCCTTCTCAATGACCTTCTTAAGTGTGGGAGGAGATAACATCTTAACTCCTCCTGCTATATGTGCATTCAAGCCTTGAAAAAACCTGTTAAATTGTAATTTCTGATCTTGCAAGTAGTCCACATACTGCAAAAGATCCAAGAACTTGCTCTCATACTGTGCCATTGTGTCAGAGCCCTATCGTAAGTCATGAAACTCATGAATCCTCTTCTGCATGAAATGCTCTGACATATAACAAGCCATAAAACTCTCCTGAAACAACTCCTAGGTCACTATATCTCGAGTCAAATTGAGCTTCCACTCATCATTCCTCCACCAAATTCCTGTTGTGTCATAGAGGAGGTGTGTGGTGAACCTAGCTTTGACATTTCTCTCATAAGAGTGCAATCTAAAGAATATTTCCAAGCTAAGGAGCCACGAATCGACTTCAAATCCATCTATAGAGCCGGTGTAAGTAGGTAGTTACAAGTCAAAGAAGATCTCTAATCACACTGCTTGTATCCCAATCCTGGCAATGCAGTCCAATAGGTGAATGTGGTAACCTATCCCCAAAATGGTACCTCAAGACTATGTGAATGGCTCTGAGGGTAGGAGGCCACCCTCTCACGATGAACAAAAGGGCTACGTGACCTTTCCCACCTAATGGTATCATGCTCGAATGGCTCTAAATGTGCGTCCTTGCACTATCAGCTCCTCATCTCCTGACTGGATTTCCTCCTCTCTCTCACGCCTCCTACGGTGGTGGAAGGTGTTTTCTGCACAACACCTATCAACTATTGCATAGCACCTCTAAGATCTAAGGTCTGAACTCGAGTACCTGCAGCTCAGGTGTAGGTAAACTACGTCCCAAAACCCTAACCGATCATCGTCTCCCAGGGTGCCATCCTGTGTACAAGGCAAGAAAAAGATTATTAAATTATAAATGGTTACGGGAAAAATTTTAATCAATATATTTTTTATATTATTATTATTATTGTAATGTTATTAAAATATTATTGAGTAGTTAATTAATTACCTAGAGTGTCCACGTGTGCGAACCTCATTTTCTCTAATACCAAATGTAATGCCCACGGTTCGGGACACTGGAAAACACAATGAAAGCCACTAAAGAATTTGGGTAATTTTTTATTGAAGTGAGCAATTAAAACTAAAGCGTCGCTTAACCCACTTTTCCCTTAATAGTTATTTTATATATAATTATTATATATATATATATATATTTATGCAAGTACTCAAAAATTAAATAAGTACATTAGCCAAAAACAATTTAATTACTTATTTCTATTAAGCTTACTAAGGTCACCGAAATAAATCCA
Organism: Taxus chinensis; assembly: GCA_019776745.2. Lineage (NCBI taxonomy): Eukaryota > Viridiplantae > Streptophyta > Pinopsida > Cupressales > Taxaceae > Taxus > Taxus chinensis. The sequence continues at coordinate 754,838,336 of CM034148.1, read as the reverse complement.
CACACCCTTTTAAATTTATTAGTTTTCCCCCTTTTTCGTTTATTAGTTTGCCACACACACCTCTTTAATTTATCTCTCATTCCCATAAAGTAATCATGACTTAAAGAGTGTAGGGTTAAATGTAAGCCCTAGGATGGATCTAATCTTTATCCCTAGATTTGAGTATTCACCCTAAAGTTGCCCTAAACATCTTCTATGTTTTTTATTTCCCTTTCTATTCCTCTCCTCATTTGTTTTTATGTTGTCATTTGAAGAGTGTAGGTTGTGGAGAAGCTAAGGGAGTTAGATGGATTCATGGATATTGTCATTTGATGAGAAGGATCAATGATATTCTTTCATTATTATTTCTTTTGTATGCCTACCCAACTAAGATCTCCTCAGATAGTAGGCATTTCTTTCTTACCCACATGGTTATCTTACCCATACCAGATTTTATATATAAAATATATATAAAACCGAAGTAAAACTAAGAGTTTTCTTTGATACACATAGTAGCAAATATACAGACTTATCAGAAGCCAAGGTATGTGAGAGCACGTGGGTGGCATTTTGGAGGAGGATTGGCCATGGGTTTTGAAGGATGGGGGAGGTGGTTTCGGAGGGATAAGGGCCTCTGCAAAGGGGGAAAAGGTATCGTGAGATGGGGGAGAGGACGGTGTGAAGAGGGTATCCGTGGGGACAGTGGCGGAGGGAGCTCGGTGGGTGGAGAGGAGGGGTGGGCAGGGGTGTGAAAATCCATTGGCCAGGGGCGAGTGGGATATGTAAGGTTTGGGGAGGGTTCGACCCCCTCCCCTCATATTCTTATCAAATTGTTTAATAACAATTTAAATAGTCAAAAACTCCCACGCATTGCCATTTATTTTTATTGTTATGTTAAAATAAGTTTTATATTTTATATTATAATATCATTTATAGCATATAAAATATGTTTTATGATATAAAGTGGTATTTAATTATTTACATGTTAAATATAATTATTATATAATGTTGGATAACTATATTAATTTTATTTTGATTATTTTCTATATATAAAATAATTTTAAAACTTTATACAATTCTAACATGTTTCATTTTAATGGAATTGGTCTAATTTTGGATAATATAGGATCCATTTAGTTATATATTATTTTTATTATTGAGACATTATTAGGCTTCGAAATGATTTATTGCTTAGTGTGAAAGGAAAAGTCAGATTAAGCGTTGAATTTCGTGACGCACAATAATTGCTTATGTTTACGTATGGGAAAGGACATAAAAATAATAATTTATTTATGTTGAAGAATGCACACCAAAAGCTTTCACATATTGAAAAGGTAACCTTATTTCTAATGATAAAAGAGACTGATAATCAAGTTTTCATTTAGTGAAGGAAGAGTCAGGCTCCATATTGAATGACTATATATCCTTTCCATTACTTTCATAGTGAGGGAAAAATTACACATTGTTTATTCAACTAATTTTCAAACAAATAGTAAGAGATTTCACAAAGAAATGTAGACTATCATTTTACATCCCTTTGTATAGAAGCCTACATATTTGTCAAGAAGGTAAACAATAACAAGACTAACATTATTTCTAATAAATCAACTTTCCTTCAAAGATGGAGCTTCAACATCAATACATATAAAGGGAACATTCAAGTATCTTACATAATTCATTTTCAAAAAGTTTAAGCTCTTAAATACTGACATTATATTTCCAAAATACATAACTACTCAAGAATTCCATATTACAAGTTTCTTTGCAATATTGAAGGGAGATTTCTTCAAATTAAACAATGACTCAATTTACAAGTAATACTAAAATACAAAATGGAGCAATTTTACAAGGCATAATGAAAGCTTCTACATAGCCATATTCTATAAAGTTACAATGAGAGTGATGTCCACAAAAAGATGAAGAAGACAATGAGAAGCCAAGATGACAAGAGGTCTCCAACTATCTTCCACTTGAGATCTCAACTTTGAATGCTTCCAAAGAACCAACACAAGGAGAAAAAATCTTGTTTAACCACCCAACCTTTAGGCATCATTACATGCCTTTCCAAGGTTGGAAGACATGCTAGCCTCCCCCAAGCCCATGGGAGAGAGAGATAGCTTCCATAAATTTTTACACAAGATATAGGGTAGACATAACAACATTATATTTTCACAATAAAGACAATCCAAACACTAAGATGAACACCAAATTTTTTGCAAAGAAGGAAAGGAGGAGAAAACCATATTCTACCTCCAAAATGGGGAAGATGAAGAAGAGATATCGAAAGGTGCCAAAAGTGTGGTCCAAACATTGGAAGCACACAAACAATGAATCTTCACAACCTCCTTATTCCTCCAAATCATACAAACCCTCCTTATTTCTCCACCCATTCACCAAAATCCTTTCTTGGAAGTATTTTCAAACCCATTGGGTTTCCTCTCCAAGAATGGGGAAGGGGGTTCAAACCATATGAACCACCTTCCCCACCTCAAACCATATGAGGGGAGTAAAAAGAACCTACATGGCTTGCCCATCAAGCCATGAGGTTTGAGAGGGAAAATCCCTCTCTCTTCCCCCATAAACTCCAAAATCCATCATGCCATATGATGGATGGAGAAAAATAAAACAACACAAGCATACTCAACAAATAGCCACACACAAGAAAAAACACACACATTTTAAACAAAACAAGGCTAAGATCTAATAATATATAAAACATATAATGAGCTCAAGGAGCCTACCTCCAAAATCTCTCCAACACTCTAGATTTTCCACTTCCTTATCCAAGCAAGCTCTAGCTCCAAAATCACCAAGCTCCCAAGACTAAAAGCTCCCAAAAAAAAATTCTCTTCTTCCCCCATTTGGGAGGGAGGATTTGAAGAGAAGACAACCCTAATTTCCTCACAAATGAGGGGGTGACATGTGTCACCCCTCTCTTCCCTCCAAGTCAAAGATTCTTAAAATAAAAAGAAGAAAAGATAAAGTAGCTTTTAACACTACTTCTCCCAAATTACCCAAAATGAAAAACACTAAACAAACTTGTGCAACTTTTAACAAACACACATACCAATCCATCTTACATGGATGGTGACCAAAGAGAGGCAAAATGGGAGGGAAAATCCCTCTATGCCTTGAAATTAAGCCCCCTACCTATTAGGTAGGGTCCAAGGGCCTATTTTCATGCTAAGTGAACTCCCAAACTTAAAAGGGGTCACTTAAAATGCCTAAAATAGCCAAATTTCGGGTTTGGCACATTTGGGCACAAGTGTAGAGGATGTGGGGCCCACCCAAGGGTTCACATGTGACCCTAATCCCCTCTAATTAATACACAATTACCCAAACACAAAACTTAATGCAAGTGGGGACCATTAAGTCCCCAAAATCAAGTTTACTTAACAAAATAAAACATCCTAAACAAGATTAATTTTACATGACATACTACATTACAAAATGAGGGTCACTCATGGTGCCCAAAATAATACAAATATAATACTAAGGCTGTCATACAACTAACATGGTTAGGGTTTAGTCCCATGGGCCGCTTGTGTAAAATTTGTGTAGCTTCCCTAAATCCCATGTTCTCTTGTGACCTGTCACCTACACACTCATTGCACACATTAAACACACCTATCCGATACAATGTAAATCAACTACTCAATAAGTGATCGATGAAATATATGATAACATAACATCATCCTGGAATTGAAAATGCTACAACATGCATAATTACACATAATTTACCATGAGTTAGCCATAGAGATAAATATAAATGACATACATCCATATAATCTAGACATGCGACTAAGCAAAGTATCCAACATATATCAATAAATTCCAAACAACATCATATAGGTCCAAACATCATCATAATAAGTTAGTATCTGTAACATAATAAGATAAGGAGTCAACATACTAATCAAGTCAAATTGGTGTTATGCACCCAAATCTCCATACATGTCTAAGGAGGTCAAATATCCTAACATAGTCTCCAAAATATATCAAATCCCTGTCAAATCATTTCTATGAATAAGAAGTCAATAGATATCTGAGGCTATAAAAAAATGTTGGCACTACACCATATCCAATTTGATGATCATTGTTAGTTTCTTACTTAACTTAACAAAATGGAAAGTTTCTTTAATAGTTATAATGTCATCTTTTATTTGTCTAGCCAATATAAAGCCCCCCTTATTGTTTAGAAATGATAAATGGAAGAAGAAGCTGTAACTGAAGAGCTAGAATCTTAGTGTAGATCTTATAAGAGGTGTTTCACAAACTTATTGGGTGAAAATTCTTGAATTCCATCGCATTTCCAATTTTCGGCACTAGGGCCAGAAAAGTACAATTCACATCTTTCAACATCTTCTTATGATCGAAGAATTATTCCATAGCCTTGTGAACATAATTTTTTAATAATATCCCATAAGTTTTAGTAGAACAATGCAAGGAAGACATCTAAACCTGGAGCCTTATCCGGACTGAGATTTTTAACCATAAATTCGACCTCTTCCATTAATGGAACCTTAAGGAGGAGCTGGTTATCTTCCCTAGAAAAAAAGAGTCAGAATACAATTCAAGAAGTCATTTACCTTTTCCCCATTTTTATTTATTTGATCAGTTAGTATATTTTTGAAAAAATAAATTGCTTCTTGTTTTATTTCATGTCGTTCTTCCAGAATTGATCCATCCAATATTCTAATTTTTTCCAATTCTATTAAAGCTCCTTCTTTTGAGGGTATTCAAATGAAATAACCTTGTAGTTTTGTCACATTATTTGAGCCACGTTACCCTCTATTTTTTTGCCAGAATATTTTTTTCCTTAGCTAAAATGTTGTGATACTCTACAAGTAAATGTCTCTCTTTTTCATTGTCCTCCATCTCTAAGCCCATGTCTCCCCCTTCGCTCTTCATCTACAAGTTATGGATATCGATTTTCAGCTTAAATTTCTTCTAAAAGATGTTTCCAAAACAATTATTATTCCAATTCTTGAGGTTCATTTTGACATGTTGGATTTTTTTGGACAGTCTAAAACATGGTAGTCCCTTGAACGTTAAATCTCCACCATTCCTTAATAAGGTCTGGTAATTCCTCAATTTGAAGCCACATTTTTTTCAAACCTGAAGTAAGTTTTCCTTCTTGAAGAATATCTCACTAATAGTAGAATTGGATTGTGATATGATCCTATCATGGGTAAGGAATATAGAAAGATGTCCTTTTTAAACCACTCTTCAGATGCTAACATCCTGTCCAATATTACTTAGATAAGTTGGGATCTTGCTCTCCTATTTGATCAGGTGTATTTTCTCCCTTTCTAATCTAAGTTCATTAAGTTAAAATTAATGAAAAATTAATTAAGGTTCTTCCATTCCCACTAAATATTCCATGGATCCCCCTTTTTTCTCTGAGGGAGAAGTTTTGGGTGTTAAAATCCCCAACCACTAACCAGTCAGATCCAAAAATGATGTTTTTGAAAATTAGAAGGTGTTGCCACAATTTCTTTCTTTCTTTGTGAGAAGTGTGAGAATAGATATTCGATAGGACCCAAATATTTCCATTTTCCATATTTTACATCATCACTGCCATATGATTTCCTCTTTCTAACAGAAGTCTAACTTTTTCATCCTTGCATAGGGGTCATGCTAATCTTCTTTGTATCATTCCAATTTTAACGGTCTTATAACGCACCATTGATTATTATTATTATTATTATTATTATCTTAGACCTTGTGATGGAAGATTAATAAGAATTAAGATTTCATGGTGAATTGGTATGTTTTATTGTTTGTGGGCACAATGGCCTTCAACCATAACATGTATAAGTAAATACTTTTGAATGTATTGTGTTGGTTTTAGACCACCACGAAACTTCGAATAAGGTTTTAACATTTTGATTTTTTAATTGGTCAAAGACATGGTAATTGGTATTTTATTATTGAATATTAATATGGTCTTTGACCATGCTTATTGGTATTTGATCATTGGATAATGAGTTGGTCTTTGACCAAACTCGTATGACATTGATGGGTTGATTATTTAATTGCTTGTTACACGAACCATGTAATAATTAAGGTTTTAAATTGTTTTTGGGATGATCTTTGACCACTCATATAAACATCTCCAACTATTTTTGGGAGGGAAACTACAGATCATGGTGGTGGTAGTAAATTTATCCACTATGTGGCATCTGTGTATGAATTAATACTAATTAATTCCTTGAAAATCCTGAAGCTTCTTGGAGAAGCTGACTTACATACAACTCATTTCAATGTTTACTCTCCTTTTTCCGGTTCGAGCTCTCTTCCAATTTAGGCATTTGTAGGTGTTTAAGTTTTAGCATTGTTTTTAAAGCCTGTTTGGGTTAACTATGTATGGAGGTCTGCCAACTATTACCATCAGGGATATTTTCATTTTTCTCTGATAAATACAAATGTTATTATCTTGGAATATAATTTCTTTTTATATATTTAAGGAAGTTATGGGTTTTGGTGGGTTAGATTCTGAGGGTATTTCTAAAGGAAATATTATGCAAAGTTTTGTGTCTCTTGCGTTTTGGGTTCTCATACCTATAGGAAGGAATTTTGGAAGAGTTTTGTGAGAATTTTTGGAAGCACAATGGACTAGGGAGTGAATCAATCCATACAAACTTTAATCAATTTAAAAATTTACTTTCTCAAACCAAAAAACCAATTAACCATTCATTAATGTCTGTACAAATTTATAAAACATACATTAAAATAACTATAAGCAAGAGAGATAACACCACAACATAAGAAATAAGTGGGAAACCCTCAAGGGGAAGAAAACTCACTTACAATTTTTCTGATTTTACTCACAATAAAGACTCAAGAAAATATGACACATTACAAGATATTTTTTTAGTAAGGAAGCAACCCCACAAGGAGCAAAAACTCCTAAACCCTTGTTTATATTACTCACAACAATATACTTGCATGAATATGACTCATCACACAAGATTTTTACAAGAACATCATTGATAAAATGTTCTGCAACAACTCAACTGACGGTGATCGCAAAATTCAGCTCCAAACACCTTCAACATCCTTACTCAAATACTCATTCTACTAGCTTTCTATATATCTCACTTTATTCACTTTTCTAATGTAGAACAATACACAATTCATAATACTTTCAATAAGTTAAGAGATTTCACACAATTACCTGTACCAAGCTCTGGAGGGAGGATCAACACAAAGAGCTTAAAATTGCAACAACTGATAAATATCACCCTAAAATGAATTTATAAAAAATAATAACCTATTCCATACCTTCCATGTACCTTGGATTATGTCAATTAAACTATTTATTTAATCATTTTATAAAAAAACTTCACTTACACTTCCATCCTTCATGTACTCTTCACTAACTCTTGACCCAATATAGACAATTTTTGCTTTCTAGCCTCCAATGACATCTGTCAACCTTGTACCTTGTTGAAAATTTTTTTAAAAAGTTAAACAAGTCACTAATTTATATAGAAAATAGATAAAAAAAACCACTTCCTCTTATCATGCTCAAAGCTACACTTCTTAGTGCTCTTAAAGACAACATTCTGCAACATTTTTCTGTTATGTATATCTTTTTCTCCACTAGGCTTATTCCTCTACAAATTTGATAAACTTTAAAAGTATCTACAAGGAACATATGTTCCAAATTTCATCCATTTTAATTATGTAATTTAAAATTTATGACTATTTTCCTAAACAACCATTATGTCAAACAATTTACATGCATTCTTAGTCCAGATAGAAACTACTTCATTGCTCCAAAAATACTTAGAATTAAGGTAAAATATTAAAAACCCATCTGGATAATATCCTTTTTCACATAAATAAAAAATTTTGAGTCATTTGGAAATTATATACGAAATTTATCGCTGTTTTCCCAAAAATATATAAATAAAAAATTACATGCACAATAATTGTATCATTTTTCAAGCTAGAAAACATGGAATTTCAATTCATCATGTCTCCAAAAAATCATATAATTATGCAAGTAAAATCTCTAAATACAAACAAGTAAATTATTTAAATTTCTTCAAATATAAAACTCATAAACTTGCTTCACAAAAAGAAGATCATATTCCGAAAACAAAGTTTCACTAAAATTTAAGCATATTTTCTTACAAAAATTTTCCCTCTCCTCTGATCCACAAGAATTTCTTCTTCCACACCTTCTCACCTTCCTTAGAATATATAATTCTCTCCCTCTTTCTCCTTCTCCTAACTTCCATTCTAATTCATCACCTTAATGTAACCTCTTCTTGAAACCTAACTAATTTTTCAAAACTCACAATGACTCTTCACATGCCCCACTACATAATAGAGCATTTTTACATTTTTTGAATCATTTCATGATTTATAGATCTCTCCTATGACCTATTCAATGCATCCTAGCCACCTAAAACACTCTCTTACAAACACTAAGACCTCGCTTCACCCACTTTACAAGCCAAATTCCACCTTTTCAAGATTTATAAGCCAATTTTCACTCTTTCAAGATTTTATAATTTCAAATCCCATCTTATAGGGAAATTAAAATAATAAGGAAAAATAAAATTTTAATCCTTCCTAACATCTTTAAATGATTTATATCGATTCCGTAAGACCTCTAAAAAATGACCACAAGTCAAGATCATGAGAAGAAGGATGATCATCACTTTGAGGTTCTTCATTCTCTGATGTTCCTTCATCACAGTCTTGGCTTCAAACACTTACACACACTCTTATAAAAATTATTTAATCTATCACATACACTCTTAGCTCTCAAAAAATTCTTTCAAACTTGTTACACTTTGTCTCTTGGGTCACCACTTTTTCCCTCTTAAAGAACTAGTTCAAATGTGAACTTTAGTTTCACTTTTATACCTTCCTCTAGATTCAAAAAAACACAAGGTTTGTCTTACTCATTTGGTTCAATCAATTCCCCTTAAAAAATCATAAACATTTGATTAACATTTTCACATATGACCCATGTAGGTCGGGCCATACCCAAAACCGCTCAACTTGCACCAAACAAGCTCAAAACCCCATCACCTGGATGGGCTAAAACCACTAATGCCAAAACAAATGATTAGTCAAGCTCCCAAAATTACCATATATGTTTAATATTACAAACATCAAACATGGTCATTAATTAGTTTTCACCAATCAAAAAAATCATAATGCAACTCAAAAAGGCTCATACCCTTCACTAAACAATTATTTCCAGCACCATGTCTACACCTTTGAGCATCAAGACCACTCAAGAACAAACTCAACTATGGAATTTAACCACTTTATGGAATAATTGAGACATTTATATAATTTACATAAGATTTATACCTCATTAAAACACCTATATGTGCAAACCACATCAACTTTACTCTTCACCAAATCAAGCTACATAGAAAGTAGTTTCACAAAATCAATTGATTTGCACCATTTATTCCACTTCTAAGACCTAAAAAATTCCTTAAATAGGAAAAAAATCAATCCGTCTTCACTTTCTAAGTGATATAAAGCATCATTTAATCCATTACCTGCATCATTCAATCCATTACATGTATCATTCAATTCAATCTTTCATCCTTAGTTGATCTGTCTTGGAAAACCAACAATCTTATTCCTCACAAACTGACCTGGATGATCTATCAAATCTCGTAATCAAGAGATGAAAATTATACCACTAGAAATCACTTTGGATCATATTTCCATAAAATATTTGTACTCCTTTCAAATACAAGCATAAAGCCTTCAACCAAGACCATCTCTTCAAACTATTTGAAACTGCCCCAAAACTACCCTTTGACTAGTCTTCAGAAAAAAGGGTATACTTTGATATTTAGAAACATCACCATGAAATGAAAGCACCATGAACATCAATAAAAACTCACATAATAAAAACAACGTTTATTTATTTTGCAACTCCTTTGGACAACCTTGTCCCAAACTGGACTTCTTCATAAATAGGTTTGTTTGAGTGAGGTCTACTCATCACCATGAACTCTACCATACCTTTCTAAAAACGTGGAGGAGTCCTCTACATAATAAAATAATTATTATTGTACTATAAAATAGCTATGTACACTTATGAAAAAATATATCCTATCACTTTTGAGCTAGGGTTTCAAGCACACAAAAAGTTGTTTACCTTCTTAACATCCGTTCATAAAAATGTGACAATAAAATGACCTCATTCCATTTTTAAACCTTCTAGACTTAATGTAGAAGAATCCTTGAAATCTAAAATGTCTCATGAAAATCAAACAATTCATGGTGAGCATAAGAAGGTGAAATTCGAGCGTGATATGACCTTCTTCTTGACCCTGTTTCACTCAAACTGACATATCTTACAAAATTCTCATCATGGCACCTTGAAATTTTTCTCACATAAGCATAACACATCGTTATAATATATAAAATCATAATCAAGTCATGAATTGGTCTCTATATTCTCAATCCATCTCATTTGCATGACCATCCCTTGGGCTTTTACATGGTTTAGGCTAGGGTCAACTGAAAAAAACATGATAAATCAACTTAAAACATATCTAAAATGTCATAACATACCTAATACATCATGAAACAACTACCTACATGCATTCATGAGATCAAATGGTTCTACAACTCATCCTTATGCCTCCAGGCATATAGACCTGGTCTAAATGAGCACCTGAATCTTGGTCTCTAACCTATAGCTACATCCTGAAAATCATGTGAGTGCCTAAACACTCTCCAAATATCATCTCTAGGATGCTACCATGTTTCTGAAGTCACCAAGAAACTTTGCTCATCATGTTCCACCACCTAGGCTAGCTAGGTTACCTAACAAGCCTTGTTAGACCAAGCCAATCTCACTAAATCACCACATAACATCATGAAACCATATGAAACTCTGTGTCATCATCACACTGAGAATCCTATGACTCTACTCAATCATCCTCTTTGTCATTAATTGGATTTTACATTAATGATAACACCTTAAAGAACACAACATGCCAATAATCTCCCCCTTTGTCATTAGTGAAAAACCTCCTAAACTTATCCCCATTTTTTCATTAATGAAAAAACATACATGTACTTGCATGATATTCATCTTTCTCAGTTTCATAGATTTTGTTGGAAAAATCAACAAAAACATTAAATTTAGTGCACAGACCTATTTTTCTACACCTTGACATGATTTTACCACCTGCAAATCATGTAAGGAATGTACTCCCCCTAGAAACAAGCATACACAACACCTATTCATGCCCAAAATTATAATTTGGAGTCAAAAAATTCTTGATTTCCTTTTCATAGCTTGAGAAAGCACAATCTTGAATATTTTCTTGCATATCATGTCTTCTCACCATTATTAGGATTGAAATCCCTAAGACCTACTTTCAATGCATTCTAGAACAAATTCACAAATCCTAGAAGAAAAAATACCTCATGAAGCAAATCCTTATGATTCCTACAGGACCTATGACATCCCTTTCTAGTAAAAAACACAAATATTTTTCTTTTTCCTTGATTTCTTGCCTTGGAGAGATATCAAACACTTCAACTCACTCCTAAAGCACTTCCATATTGTATTCATACTTATTTCTAAGTCAATACACCCTTTTGAACATATCAATTGATTCTCATGCCATCATACCTGTAATTATCCTTCATTTAGCTATTTAGTTCACTAAGACACTTGGTATACCCATTAAAGAGTAAGCTCAACTCCCACTACCTTGTAGAGACTCCTATAGGCTTGTGACACTCTTATTTTGCTTCTTAAGTATGCTAGTATGCTCTTATTGAGAAAATAACATATTTTACTAGTTCATTTTTCTCATAATCATCAGTCACTTTACAATCCAAACCTTGTAAAAAATGTTTAACAATAAAATTCATACTCCTCTTGATTTCTTGGACTATATTATATCTTTAACACCATGTTTTAAAGAAAAATCACCTCCTACAGTACTTAGGATGAAAATTCATACTCACCCTTAATATTTTATGCATCATCTTCTGATATCATACCTTTATCTCATTTTCCCTGCCAAACAAAGCTTAAAGATACACCTCACATACCTAAGAAGATGTCTTGGACTCCCCTTGATTAGAAGATTTCAGTACACCTATAACACACAAATCTCTTTCCTTCACATACCTGCAAAACACTGTTATAGTTCAATATTCATCATGCTTGGAAATTCTTCATACCTAGGTCATATAAATCCATGTCACCAATAACTCCTTCATGTCTTAGAAGCTTCCCCACATCAGTAGATCATATTTTTCACTTCATACAAACCTACTATACTCTGTTCTAGTGTACAATCCATAAAAAATGCACACTAACAACTTCTCAAAACTTGTAATATACATAACTTATAAAAAATGAGGTATAATGAGTACTTGAAGAATCTTATTAGAGTTCAACCACTACGTTCTAATTCCATCAAGCCTTAAGCACCTGTAGGACAAGATTACTTTATCTTATAGCCTCATACACTCTATTTTGATTACATACATGTAGCTTTGTGTCAGCTTCAAGAAGCAATCATGGATATTTTGAACTCACATCAACCCTCTATATTGGTCACTCACACTATAAAATACTTGTTTGGTATCTAAACCCTTGGTAAAATACTAAGAGAATCATCTCTTTCATCATCAATTCTCTACATACCTGTAGGTCTTATTTTACACGAATTCACAGTCTTAACAGTTTGATTCCTAATCACAGTGCATCACCATTTTCCAAGACTCTAACAAGAATTGATCAATATTTAATGATTTGATCTTGTGGAATTATTCATTTTCCACCTTTGAGAAACATAATTTCAATATGACTCCTTTACAACCTTTAAAACTATCTTATACTTATACCAACCCTATCACACTAGTCTTTCAAGAGTTACTTTTACGTTTCATAGAACTAGAGAAAATAGAGAAGAGATTCAAGGGCCCATTTAACTATTACATATTCCTAAACACTATTGTAGCATGATCATGAAGTACTTTTTCCTAGTTAGAAAAGTACCCTGTATCGATTAGGTCTCCAAAGCACCATTACAAACTGTCAAGAAAATTAGTGACCATACAGTGTCAGAACACCCGAAAATTCTCAAATATCTTTCTCTAGCATGTCAAGATCATATGATGATAGATTCATAACATTCCTCTCATTCCATCTCAATCTATAGCATTTTCTCATAAACACTAGGTTATGGTTTTTCATAAAGTCCTAAACAGATGTTTTGCAATATGTCACCTATTCCATGGTTTGAAAAGCTTCAGACTAATAGCAATATCTTTATAAAAAATTAAGTCACTTTTTCCTTTGGATTTATTTCCATGTATCACTGAGAATAAATTCCAACATTGTGATTTTTTTTCAAAGATATACTGTTACATATTTCAAGATTGTACTTAGGCTTCAGAAAGCTATATCACTTAAAGAGCACCCTTTCTCCCCTTCATAGTCCTTTAAATGCATAACCATTCTCTTACACTTTACACTGCCTTGAACTAGCCTTCTTGTAGATCTTTATTAAATAGATACACGTACTCACTTTGATTTACAAAGATGGACTATTTTTGGCAAACATGTTGACTCACAAACCAAGAACGTTCTTTAACCAATAACAAAAAATACTTAAATTCATGATTGTTTTTTCATAACTTCACTCCTATGGATTCACCTTTCATATGGACCTCATGGTAGAGTATAGGCATGCTTTACAACTTTGGTAACTAGAATCAACCTTACATGACAGGCTTGACACAAAAAAGTATCATGAAAAACCTCTTTAGAAACCATACCAAGATATTTACACAATATGGACTTTTGAAAGACTAACAAAATCTCATAATTAGACCTAGTGTACATTCAAATTGATATGCTTAAAAAACTGAGTCAATGACACTTTACTTCATTTTAGATCACAATCATCACTTCATATTTTTAACTATGACACAATGACATATGATTTTGTTCTCATAATCAATGAGAGGATTCAAACATGAAGACTCTAACAGTGATAACACAGACTTGTGGACATTACTAAACATACTAAAACACATATTTAAATTACTTAACACAACTTTATAAATGAGGTTAGACCTCAAAAACATGCCTAGAAACTTATGAAAACATACCTTGACACCTTGGAGGATAAATACCTAAACCTAGTCAATTCCCATCTTCTCAATGCTTTATATGAACCAACACACCTATAAGAATCCTAGTAGAGGAATATGAAAACATGATAGATCTAGAAGAAAAATCTAAAGAGATCCCAAAAAATCTTAGATTCCTACACCTTCTTCCATCCACTTTTTTTTATCTCCACATGGAGACACACCTTTCTTTGCATCATAACATACTCTTAGAGAGACATTATTATCCCTTTTAGGATCCCAAGACCTATTTTTCCTTCTAGTTTGCATGTTAGGAATTTGATAGTTCCTTCCTTTCTTTTTAGGCCCATAAAAATCCCTATAAACATGCCCAAACTTGTTGCAATTGAAACCCATAACTGTACTCCTTACCTTAAAACCTCTATTGCTCCAATTATGACTCGATAGTTCGTCTAAAAAATATCTAGTAGTATGACCTATTTCATGTTAATTCTATCATATCAAAAAATTTTATTTATCACTTCTACTATCTCTCCATGGATGAGAATTTATAGCAATCTTATTAAATTCCTTTTCCCTATGACCAAATTCATTACAAGTAAAACAATAACCATTAAATGATCTCTCATACCTTGAGGCGTTTGGACACCTTTCTGATTTTGTCTTCACATTAGATTTGGTGAAGATATCCTTCTTTCCATCCTTTATTATTGGTTCTCCATCCTCCTTACTTGGAACACTATCCTCTTACATATTCTCATTTCTCTTGAGGTCGTCACTAAACCCCAAACCTGCTCTATCACCTACTGATCTCTATTTTACAAGAAGATCATTAAAATCCTTGGCACTTTTCTCAGATATCAGAAAGGAAAGTTTTTTATTTCCAACCTCTAAGAGTTATATCCTCTTTAAATTTTCTATATCCTCTTTAAATTTGGTGCACAATCTCTCTTTTTCTTGCAAATGTGAGACTAGGAACTTTACCTTTTCTTCTAGAAATCTGACTGATTCATGTAGCTTACTTATTTCTGAACTTTACTTATTTTCTAGATCATGAGTCTTATCTTCGTAATATTTGACCTGGGAACTCATATTATTTTTCTTCTTCTCAGAATATCTTAACTCCTTTTGGATACATTTTTGATCATCTGCAACATCATCTTCTTCTTCTTCACAATCTCTGCAATAACCTAATATGAAATCACCTAATAACGAAGAACCATCACTAGTATATCTTATGGTATATTTATTCATGAACAACACATCCTTTCCAACATCTTCATGATTTGATTCTAACTCAAAATTTGAAAGACCACTACTAACATTAGATAAGTAGTCTTCTTCCTGTTAATAAAAATACTTCTTCTTGTTGTCAAACTTATTTTATATTTTCTTTCTCTTATCATATCTATTATAGTTCTTGTCATGATCTTTTTCATCATGATATTTATGCTTATTCTTATGAGGGAAATTGATAGAAAAGTGTCCTATTTTACAACATTTGAAATATTTATAATGAATCTTACCTTTGTATTTCTCATAGCCAACCTTGAATATTCTAGCA
Organism: Taxus chinensis; assembly: GCA_019776745.2. Classification (NCBI taxonomy): domain Eukaryota; kingdom Viridiplantae; phylum Streptophyta; class Pinopsida; order Cupressales; family Taxaceae; genus Taxus; species Taxus chinensis. Next base: position 754,822,669 of record CM034148.1, on the reverse strand, counting down.
AGCATTGCAAATAGATTTTCATCTTCAAACTAAGTAGCGTCACCAACCTTCTTGGTGTTATTATCCTTGGTCTTCATTTCAGATCTAAAAGCAACCTCTTTCTTAGCTAGTTTGGAATCAGCAATCCTCATTTCATATGCAGTCAAAAGTCCCATGCAACTCATCCATCTTCTGGGTAGTCAAATTGTTGGATTATTTAATAAAAGAAACTTTGGAGTCAAACTTAGGAGTTATAGATCTCAAAACCTTTTCAACAACTATTTCTTCCTTCACCTCTTATCTTAATCCTTTTATGGTGTTTACAATATTGTCAAACATAAACAAATATGAAATGATAGACTCATCATCATTCATTTTTAATCCTTCAAAATGATTTCTAAAAGTTTGCAAGTTAGAAATTCTTACCTTGGAGTCTCTTTCATATATAACTTTAAGTTTCTCCCACATATCCTTGGCTGATTTATAATGCACCCCCTTTACCATTTCAGATTATCCTAGGCCACACATGATGGAATTCATATCCTTTAAATTATGATTACATTCCTTCTTGTCTACATCACTAGATGGACTAGATGGTGGAGTCGTAGGAGCATTATAACCATCTTCTATAGAGTTTTATATATCAAACCCTAATGACATGATATGAGTCCTCATCCTTAGACTCCAAAATACATAATTCAATCCATCAAACAATGGTTCCTTGCTGCTAGAAAAACCACTCTAGTGACTCGCCATTTTTTTGCTTTAAATGATATCATTCCAAGTGATAAAAATTATCCAAAAGGACCCAATCTCATACCAATTTTTAGAAGCACAATGGAATGATAGGGGGTGAATCAGTCCATAAAAACTTTAATCAATTTTAGATTTACTTTCTCAAACCAAAAACTAATTAACCATTCATTAATGTGTGCACAAATCTGTAGAACACACATTCAAATAACTATGAGAAAGAGAGAGAACATAACAACACAAGATATAATGGGAAACCCTCCAGGGGAAAAAAATCCATTTTAATTTTTTCTGATATTACTAAAAAAAGACTCAAGTGAATATTACACATCACAAGATATTTATTTAGAAAGGAACCAACCCCAAAAGGAACACCAATGCCTAAACCCTTGTTTAAATTACTCACAATAAGAATTTTAAATCAATATGAATCATAATAAAATATTTTTATAATAATATCAATGATAAAATTATGTAACAACTCAGCTGAAGGTGATCAAAAAATTCATCTCTCAACTCCTTCAAACCCTTTCTCGAACCCTCATTCACCTAGCTTGTTATATCTCTCACTTTATTCACTTTTCTTGGACTAAAAAATGTACACACTCTCTTCAAAAAATTGTTAAAATTTTCACACACTCTCTTAGCTATAAAAAAATTATTTCAAACCAATTACACTCTATCTCTTCGGTTGTACTTTTTCTCTCTTGAAGAACTAGTTGAAATTTGAACTTTAGCTTCACTTTTATACCTTCCTCTTGATTAAAAATCACACAAGGTAGGTTTTAATCATTTATTTCAACCAATTAAATTCAAAAAAATCCCAAATATTTCATTAAAATTTTCACATATGACTCATATAGGTTGACCATGCCCAAAACCACTCAACAAGCTCAAAATTGCATCACCTAGATGGGCTATAACCACTAATGCCAAAACTGTGATTAATCAAGATCCCAAATTCACTATACATGTGTAATATGACATAAAAAACATCAAACATGGTTATTACTTATCTTTCACTAATAGTAAAGTCATAACACAACTCAAAAGGCGCATATACTTCACTAAACAATTGTTTCTAACACCTTGCCTTCACCTTTGGGCATAAATACCACTCAAGAAAAACTCAAATATGGAATATAAGAACTATATGGAATCCAAAATACCTTCATATCAATTTCATGAAATTTATACCTCATGAAAGAAATGTATGTGTAAACCACAACAAGGTTACTCTTCACCAAATCAAGATGCCCAAAAATTAGTTTCACAAACTCAATTGGTTTACACCCTTTCTTCCAATTCGAAGACCTAAAAATACATTTAATAGGAAAAAAATAATTCCTCTTCACTTTCCATGTGATAGTAAGCATCATTAAATCCATTGCATACATCTTTCACTTCAATCTTCCAGCCTGACCTAAATTGTCATGAAAAACCAACAATATTATTCCTCACAAAGTGACATGGATGACCCATCAAATATAATCATAAATATAAAAAAATTATACCTATATAAATACCTATTAATCATCCTTCTATAACATATTGTAACTCCTTTCAAATCCAAGTGTAAGGCCTTCAACCAAGACCATCTTTGTAAATTGCTTGAAATTGCCACAAAATTTCCCTTTGACTAGGCTTCACAAATAGGGTATAATTTTCTATTTAGAAGCATCACCATAACCTAAAAATACAATTAAAATCAAGAACGAATCCTATACTAAAATAAATGTCCATTTATTTTGTAACTCCTTTGGATGACCTTGTCCCGAACTGAACTTCTTCATAAACATGCCTTTTTGAGTGGGGTCCACTCATCACCACAAAATATATCATACCTTTATGGATACTTTTAGGATTCCCCTACATTATCCAATAATAATAATTTCACTACTAATCAATTTTTGACACTTATGAACAATATATCTCCTACCTCTTTGAGCTAGGGTTTCAAGCACACAAAATTGTTTTTACCTTCTTATCATTTGTTTATAAAATATGACGATGAAATGAACTCATTATTTTTTTTAAACATTAAATAATCAATGTAGAAGCATCCATGAAATCCAGAAGATCCCATGTAAAACATACAATTCAGGGTGAGCATAAGAAGGTGCAATTCGAGATGGATATGACCTTCTTCTTGACCCTGTTCCACTCAAAATAACATATCTTGTAGACTTATCATCATGGAATCCTGGAATATTTCCTAGAACATCATGAAAATTATTATTAACATATCCAATCATCATCATGTCACAAATCGGTCTCTATCTTCTCAACCCATCTCATTTTCATGACTAGCCCTTGGTGTTTTTCATGGTTTAGGCTAGGGTCAATAGAAACAACATCATAACTCAAATTAAAACATCTCCAAAAGGTCCTGACATACATATTACACCATGAATAAACTTCCCACATTATCTATGAGCTTATATATATCCAAAACTCAATCTCATACCTTCTACCAACTATACCTTGTCCAAATGAGAACCTGAATCATGGTGCTTCACCTATATATGCACCCTAAAATTCATGTGAGTGCCCAATAACCCTCCTATAATGCTATCCATGCTGCCAAAATTCTTCAAAAGTCACCATTAATATATAACCTCCAATCACCATCACCTAGGCTAGCTAGGTCACCTGATTGGGCCTGCAAGAACAAGCCATCCTCACTTAATCACATGATATCACCATGAAAATATCTAATCTAAATGTCATCATCATCCTCATCATGATATTACCATACTCCATCATCCACTTTTCATTAATGGGGTTCTACATCAATGACAAAACTTAAACTACAACATGCCAACATCTTGCATGTTTTCTTTTAAATCTTTTAGGTTGAATCCTTAGGAAATAGAGTCCATATAAAGGATCAAGGTCCTTGTCCTCTCAATATAAAATATATCATACACATATGTCTTCATGATATATTGTATTTGGTTATAAAATTGATAGAGGAATTTTCATACTGATGTGTAATCATGGTAACAGGTGCCATATGGATTTATTCAAAAAGGGCTTGAGTGTTTTGAATATTATTTGTTGGTTATGCCTACTTACATTAACTTGTTATAGTCATAGGAGTTATATTTAGCAATGTTGAATAGCATTGGTTATTTCTCACAGTAAGCCAACTGTGAGCCTCATATTAGATTCGATTTATTTAGATTATATGCTATTTAATTATTGGTGGAAATATAGATATGAATTTTAGGGTATCTATGCATTGTAAAGTAGGGTCAGTTATAGTTACTGGTCATATTTCATTGACCCTATTTCAATTATTGAGGGATCATTTGTCTTGAAACCTAATCATGGATTGTATACTTACCTTGAAATAATTTCGAATTGCATGAGTTTTATTATGTACATTCGACCTTGATGACTAAGTTAACTATGACTAAGTGAACCTACATTATAGGTTTTTTTAACAAAATCTATGTGATAAATTATAGAATGTAACTAATGCATGAAGGATATTCCACCTCAATATAGTTGCCATGTAATTTGAACATGAAACTGGTAACATCTCATGAAAGAATAGTTATAGGTTCACTATGAGATGTAGTAATAGATAAAAAAATATATACTATTATGGCAGTTGATGATGTTTCAGGCTATAGTATTACTTCAGTTTTGTGAATTTTACTATGGATGATGAGGGTTGAAATAATATGAAGCTCTCATAAGCTCGATAGGTAAAATTGTAGAAATTGTATTAACACCCCCTGTAGTAGGTTGGGAGTTAACATGATTCTGCGAAGAGGTCCTAATATGTATGCTGTAATAGGTTTACGGTTTAATCTCCATGGTTGTAATATAAATGCTAGTACATTGAACACGTTCTTCCTTGGTAGGTGTTAAAGACTCCCTGAATATCATGTAGGATTGGACTCTGATTTATGTGAGGCATAGAATAAATGTATATGATTGATGAAAGAAGTACATGATATGTTGGAATACTATCTTCAAGGTTATGATTCATGTAGTCACACTTCTTGAGTGTGGTGGAACATTGATGCAAAAAAATGATTACTACTATGAAATTGTTCCCATCTAGTATCATACTATTTTACGTAAAACTTTATTATTCATGCTGTATTATCATTAGTGTACTAGAATTATACTCTGATTAATGTATTACAATCTTTGACTTCCTTATGCTCACAAAATTTATGTTAACTCAAGGAAGGAAACTCCTCTACTCTGTATATATTACAAATTATACTTTTAAGAGGTTGGTTAATCATTTTACATGAATCCTAAAGTTCATATTTCACTAGCATTTCTATTGTACTGACTCATACATATAAATTATGATCTTGGATCATACGATAAGAGAAAGATTGACAAATGAATATTGTATCTTACATTAGTAAAGAAGCTGGATTTACTCACCATAGAATTGATCATTAGTGTAATGGAAACATAGGAATTTGAATAAAAATGGTACTACCTTGGTCTAGGATTTTACATGTGACAGTATTACGTGTTGTTATATCATAGGAAAATAAATTTAATGATGGGTAATTGATAAGAATGTATATTTGTGATCAAAATGGTGTGTCTATTATCAATTCAAGGAATATAGATAATTATTTCAGTATGTTATGTTCATATCTACCTTCCTTTATTGTTTGTTAAAGCATTGTTAGGATTATGTATCTTTCTTTTTCATTTAAATCACTCTCACTTGTGAATTGAGTATGGTAATAGTATATCTACCCTGAGTACATATATATGATGTTGATGTTATGATATCTTGATAATAATTATATGGTTATGATAAAAATAGAGCATGTTAATCAAAGGATGATATATATATTAGGAAAATAACTAGATATGAACGAAATTATAAATATAATGATAATATGTAATGATCCAATAATATATTTCTAGGTACCAATAAGAAAGTGCATAACCACTTACGGATCTCCCAAATATGTCCTGAAAAGATGAGTTTCCACATCCATAGTGTGTTTTTAAAGAAAAGATGTTATACACTTTTAATGCTCATTGTGAATTTTAGGATTGTACACGGGGAACTAAATCTGATTCCACATATATTCTTAGTGTCAAAAGTAGTTATGAAGGTTTCAAAAAAGGTAATGAAGGTGCATTATGATTATCACGTTTTTATGAACGATATGTATAAGAAGGTACATGAAAACCTAGCTAATGTCCTAAGTGTCTAAGAGATGACTTAGAGAAGAAGAGGTATGGTGACCCATTTTTGATTACGATTTGGTTAAATTTGATGATTTGACTAATCCTAGATTAACTCTTCCACATTTGCAGAAAGGTAGTATTATGAGCATGTGAAAATATATGGGCCTCACCTGAAATTAATTGATTTTGAAGAGTTCATTACATACCTGTAAGGATGAAGTTTCCTAACAGAAAGTAAGAAATAAATTGACATTGTTTTTAGCCTTGGAAGTTTTCCATATTGTCCATATATTTTTAGGTCATGTTTGAGGTGAAAACCTTTAAAAGTGTGCCCTATTTATGAAGTCTAGTCCTATTGAGCAGGTTGTGATGGATACAGCGTTGTGGTAATATATGCATAATTTTGACGTAGATAATTACGATGAGTGTATAGACTCCATGTAAAGTTCACAAGTGTTGTGATCATGCGTTGAACCAGATGATTTGCATTGGTATGAGTATATGATATATGCATATATCTTGATATGGTATGAAAAATTTATGTACCATGAATACTTAAGAGGGTTAAATATAAACTTAATGATTGAACAATAGCAGGGTATCTTGAGTGGCTATCATGAGGTGAATGATGTGTTGATTTCTAAGCATGTTCATGAAATGATGGTTAGGCTGATGAGTGATTATAAATTAGTGCTATGCTAGGGCAATTACATTAATTATGGCCATCAAGTGTGGAAGTGTTTAATTACATTATGGTGATGGATAACCAGTAGTGCTCTTAGGTCATGTTTCATGAGTCCTAGAAGGCTTAAGAACTTGAAGTCTTTTCAGAGACTGATATTGAGTTGAAGGCACTTAAACTCGGGACATATGGAAAGAGGGTCTATACATATGTTATTGAAATATATATTTAGCTCGTATATTTTTAGTGACATATGGTTTGTGTCTTGGTGAAGGGTCTATTTGAACCCCTGTGTCTTTTAGGTAACTTTGTGAAGATAGAAGTTGTCAATGTGGATTTTTAGGACATGTCTACTCAAGTCCTGAAAGAATGAGTTAGTGTTGAGGCTATGAAATGGATTGGTTGAATGCATTGCATATCACCTGAAAGAGTGATTAGAGGGACTAATTTTTTTACCTTAATTCAAGGAATTTTGAGGGATTATAAGTGGAAGAAGGGTAATGAGAATCAGTTGAGTTTGTATAAAATGGTTTCAAGGCAACATGATTTGGTGAAGATGAAAGTTTCCTCAGTGGTTTGAAGCATAACATTGGATGTTTTACTAAGAGCTATGGAACTATGCATGAATGTTTGAATAAAGGTACCAAATGATTAAATTTAGTGGTAAACATTCCATATTTGAAGTGTACGCCTCCATTAGGTGGCCTTGATGTGCCAAAAGGTGACAGATAGGGTGCTAGAAACACACTGTTTGGTGACATAGATATGAGCTCTATTTTTAGGTCTTGTGTTATGATTTATTTGATTGGTAAAATATAATTAGTTTAAGGTACTCATGGATTGATATTTTTATTCTATATTACACATGTGTGATGAATTTTAGAGCTTGAATAATCATGTATCTTATATATGTAATTTAGTGGATTTTACTCATCCGAATTAGTGATGGGATTTTGAGCCAACGTTTTGTACACTCCAGTTCTACATGGTTTTAAAGGCATGAACAACTATATTGGTCTATAAATTGAATGTTGTATACATACATATATGTTGGTATTGTTTGGGATGTGTTATGCATTGGTTAAACCAAATCATGAGGAATTTATACTCCATCTAGGTTAGAAAGAATTGAGAAGCATATTTAAGTAGTGTTTCGAGTTCATTTGTGAATCAATTAAGCTAACTCGCTACCAAAGAGATGTGTACCCTAGTTTACAGAACTAGGTTTGTAGGCACACATAACACTAGGTTATATATTTGAACATATGATGAAGTGTGTTACAGGTTGAATAATGTACTACACCAGCATGTGTGTAAGGGTCTTAATATCCACCATCAAGTCAAATAAGAAGATATGATAAGTTGAAGGAACTGGGGGTTTCCAATCACTATGGTACATGTGAGATGAATTAGATATCTCCATAAGTTTTGAGCAGAAACATGCCAAATATAGATAATCATCATAGTTCAAGTGTATAATTTCCGATTCTTATTCATATTAGTGGCAACTTTTGTATCCTCCTTGTGGAACCCCTGGGTACTTCACTAAATTATGGGGTTGGGTGCATCCTTGTAGGTTACATGTATTCATACTGATTACTAGGTGTTGGTGCTCACTATGGGGTTGGTACCTCATTAAATTTGAAACTCTGTCAATATAATGTTTGTTATCTTCTTTAGTAGTTTTTTACTTCCCTACATGAGGGTATTCCATACTTAAATATTGTGTCTCTGAGCTCTCTCTTATGTGTTATGGACACTAGTACCTAGCCAAGACATTAGTGTACACTTAATAAGCAATCGTCCCCTCTGAATGCCCCTGACCTGTTTCCACATGGACTGGATATTAATGGGATGCTATTATTATTGGTAAATGAAGTAAGAAATTTGTAGGAATGAGTCACCCCATTTTCAGTTGTCACCATGCTATCCAACATTTAACCAAGTCACACCCCTCAAATACTATGAGCTAAGATATAACTTTGTTGAAATAGAAGGACCAAAATATAAGCATGTTATCATGGGAGGTTAAAAAAATGTAGACACCTGCTACCAGGCATACCAAGACCATTAGTATATTTAATCTCATCTAAGTGTAAATACAATTGAAAGGAATGATAAGAATATTATTCCAAGCCGTGATCTTAGATGATAATAGCATACCACATTAGATTTGTAAAATAGAAGAGCTAAAATACCATATATGGAAATCCATCATAATCCATAATGCTCAATACATTACAATACAATGACTTTTAATTATTCAATAAGAAAGATGTACATATAGGATGAGGGAAGTGCAACTACTACCTAAATCAGTGGTGAAGAACTCCCACTAACTGATACTGGTAGTTAAGTTAACTCTAAAAGACTAGTAAGCTAACTCAACATAACTGAGAAGCTAACTCAACACAACTAGCTAAGCTAACTCCACACAACTAGTACACCTAAGCAAGCTAACCCAACAAGTGTAGGGCTAACACAAGTGTAAGAATTATCCTGAGTAAATAAATAAAAGGATAAATAATAACCTGCACTAACACCCTCCCGTAAGCATAGCTTAGGTGGGTGGAAAAGAAGGTGGGTCCCAATAACAAGGCCTGATGAGGTACCCACGTACAATAATTGGGGAAAATGGACACCACAAGGTACCCAAAACCAGTAATAACAAAGTAGAGAGAAAAATCCTGCTGCAAGATATCCTCAGAAGCTTGACTCCAAAAACTTGTACAATGCTGAAGAAGTGTGGTGCACACTATGGTCTAAATCCACTGCTCAATCATATAACTCAAAAACAACTGACACTGGGCTTCACTAGAATAGCTCCATGCAAGGAGACTATCAATGGAGTGATGTCGAAAAGTGAAAAACAAACACCAAACATAATTTGATCAACTGCTACAAATAGGTGTGTCACGATCCAAGAAAAACCAAGGCAACAAGGCAAGGACACGAGATCCAAATAAATAGGAGTGCCACGATCCAAGAAAAATCCAAGGTAACAAGGCAAGGACATGAAACCCAAAGAAGCAGTATCAACACCACACCCTCCCATACTACAGAATGGGTAGAGTGACACCACAGATCTGTATGAGTTGTCAAAATCAACTACTCGAACGCTGACAAACTAACACTAGGCTCCACCAGAATAGCTCCCCCATAAGAGAGAGTGTCAACATGCCAAAAAAAGTGTCAAAAATACAGATCTAAAATATCTCAAAAAATAAGAGAGATATAAATGTATACACCCATAGATACAAGAATGTAATACCCAAAATTTTAGGACGTTGGGCTCAACTGAAAATGCATCCACAAGTGATCACAACAACCTCCTGAATTTGGCACTTTATAATTAAGTGCATGTAAATATTACAATGAGTAACAGTACCTTTTACATTTGAAATATGTGTATAAAAATGTCACCAATGCATAGATCTCGAAAAAAATACACAATTTCATAAAAAATATCACCTTAATCCGAGCTACAGATCAAAAGTTATGAGCTCTACAAGGTTTTGCTATTAAAATAATATTTTAATGCTGATATTTTTAAAAGGTACACATGACACCCAAATGTCCAAAGGGTAAAAGAGTGCATCCACACGATACATGCTTGCGACCAAAGGATAAAAGCCTGCATCCAAAACCTAAAATGTCCAGAGGGTAAATCATTGCGTCCAAAGGGTACGCGTTTATATCCAATGGATAAAAGAATGCACCCAAAGGGTACAGATCTGATTCTAGTGGATAAAAGACTACATCCAAAACCGAAATACCCAAAGGGTAAAAGAATGTATCTAGAAGGTACACGATTATATCCAATGGATAAAAGAATGCACCCATAGGGTACATATCTGCGTCCAGTGGATAAAAGATTGCATCTAAAACCAAAATACCCAAAGGGTAAAAGAATGCATCTGGAAGGTACACACTTATATCCAATGGATAAAATAATACACCCATAGGGTATAGATCTGTGTTTAGTGGATAAAAGACTGCATCCAAAACTAAAATACCCAGAGGGTAAAAGAATGCATTTGGAAGGTACATGCTTATATCCAATAAATAAAAGAATGCATCCTAGAGGGTATAGATTTACATCAAGTGGATAAAAGACTGCATCCAAAACTGAAATACCCAGAGGGTAAAATAATGCGTCCAGAAGGTACACGCTTATATCCAATGGATAAAAGAATGCACCCAGATTTGACTTTCTCATAACAGTGGGATAAAATGTAGACAGTAAAATCATAGCACTTTGGTACATTTCTAGGTCCAATAACACACATACTAGCATTGCATAAAAATGAATGATGCAAATAATTTCTAAGAAATTCCATAGTACATGACAGCTATAAACCCTTGCTTGCAAAGAAAAACTTTGCAAATGGATGTTTACTTCATCTATCGTATTTGATACCTTGACAGGACCAATACAGCCTATTGTTCCAAGCCACGATACTAAGATGATAATTGCTTATCACATTATGACTTGCAGAACAGAAGCGCTAAAATACCATATATGGAAATCCATCATAACCTATAATTCTCAATACATTATTATAGAATGACTTTTAATTAGGCTTCATTAAGAAAGATGTATCATATTGGATGAGGCATCTGTATTTTCTACCTAAATCAGTGGTCAAGAACTCCTTCTAGTTGATCAATGGTAGTGAAATTCAACTCCAAGGGACTAGTCAGTTAACTCAACATAACTGAGAAGATAATGTGACCACACAACTAGTAAGCTAACTCCACAGCAACTAAGTACACCTATTATCAAGCTAACCTAACAAGCTGTAGGGTTAACACAAGTCTAAGAGGCATCCTGATAGAGAAATACCAAAGGCATAAATCATAACATACATTAACATACAAGGGACAAGGGACTACATTTTTCTGCATACACTGCATAGGAAAGGGAAGTTCATTATTCCATCCACACATCTATTTACATTGCTACATCTAGATACTTGCTTGCTACCAAGTGCACTTGCAGACAGGGGCATCTTAGGGCACAATTCTTTCACACACTGCACAAGAACTACATGGAATCTGAGATATAGTGTAGTGCTCAATCGTAAGTTCACTCAATTGGGTGATTGTTGGGGTCTGTTTGAATCCCCACATTACATCTTTCTTTTTCAGGATTTGATGTGGTATTGTGGGTTTTGTATGTGAATCTTTATTTTGTAGGTTACATGTACACTCCAACGATCATAGGTGTGACACACATTTAGGTGACTAACAATGACTATCAATGACACTTGTGTGACACTAGAAAATCTAGGTTCCGACCACTTTCGCAATCACAGGATCCCAATAGCAAACTCTAGTTCTCAAGTGCCCCTGACCCAGTCCAAGTGCCCTAGTCCGACCTCATTCTGATACGGTTCTAGAATTTTACCTAAGTGCACGGTGACGATAGTCTGCCTCTCTCTATTCATCAGTTTTCCCAGTCCAAATTAGTTCCAAGAGAAAGAACGTAAATCAGCTAAGTCCTTTTATCTCTCTGTCTTGTACTTAGGGTTTTATGTGTTATTTGTTTATTGCTTTATGTCATAATGCATCTTGTAGAAATTGTACTCTATCGCATTATACTATTTAGTTACTCTATAATTAGGGTTTAGATTAAATTCTATTTTTGTTAAATTATTTGGTCAACCCACATTTGAATACACTTGGATCCTCTTGTTTTTTCTCTCATGGATCCTAAAAATCCTCTAATTTCTTTACATGACTTGCTTCAAATGCACCCACATTGAAATGATGTTCTTCAAAAATCCCCAGACATTATGTATCTACCTCGTAATATACCACCTGCTCAAGTAAGTGTCATCTTCAATCTTCTATCTGATGACTCTATCGCTCCTAATCCTCCATTAAATCAACCCATCTTAGAGTCCATTCAAGATTTGGATTATTTATTTTAAGAAAAAATTCAAGCTATGGAAACAATGGTTACATCTCTTAAATTTGAAATCTAACATCTCAAAGATGCTTCTCAAGGTCATACTAGTTCTTCTTCTACATCTCATTATACTTCTATGTCTTCTACATATAATCATGTATCAGTGAACCCCAAGTCGTGCCGCTACCCACGCCTCTCAAGTTTTATTCACATGCTAAGAAACAAGATATTATTCCTCAATTCCTCACTCATCAATTGATCAACTTGCCATCTACTCATTACTATCCTCCTTATTTCCTTTCAAAATATCAAGGTCATCCATATTGACATTATTATTGAATTAATGGACATAATGAAAATTATTCCTATGCTCTAAAACAAAAAATTGAACACCTTAAGAATTATGGTATCATTTCATTTGCTAAAAAAATGCTACTTGTTCATCTCTAATTGCTACATCCCACTAGGTTCCTAAATCTAAATAATTTGTGTCTGATGAGCATTATTCCATCACTTCTAATGTTTCTTCTTCGGTCATTCAAACATCTCTTATGTAACCCACTCCAACTAAGCAATCACCTCCTAAGGTCCGTTCTTCATCACCTCCTCCTACTAAATCTTCTACCACATTACCAACTCCAAATAAGAAAACTCCTCTCAAAATTAGTTCCACCCCTCTTCCTCTCAAGTCTTCTATAGCATTACAAATCTCAAATAAACAATCATTCACTAAACAACACTAGAAAACTCTAGAGTTACCCTTTCGACTTCTTCCTTTCAACACAAAATTTGGCCTTGATTCTACAATTGCTCCTACGTACCATTATGATAACAATATGCTTTCTTACAATACATTTCAAACTCCATCACCATCACAATGTATTTCTTACATTGTCACATAGCTCTCCATCATTGACATATTTGGGGGCATCACACTTCCTGCCCCCTTCTAGCATCATCAGTTGTCTATCATTTCTATTATTACACTTATGTGCTGGATCTTTCTAAGTCATTTTACATAACTTGATACACATTTTATATCATCATTACCCTATGACAAACTCTTGTTTTAAAGTTCATACTTGAATGTTGAGGGCATACTACATCCATGAACCTCACATACTACACATTTCATGCTCCGCAGTTCATGATACACCTTTCTGGCATTCAATTCTCACACATCATAGTACCCTATGACACACACTAGTTGCACAATTCATACTTGAATGTTAAGGGTATAAATTCAAAATTAACCCCGCATCACCACTGTCACCTACTATGTTGTATGCTTCATGATCTATCTTTCTAATGTACAATATCAAACCATTCCCCGATGGCCCACTTTTGTTCTATGGTTCATTATTGATTGTTGACGGGTATTTTATAAATTAACCTCGTCTCGTACTCATCCACATCTACTCAGGGAAACTATGCTCATCTAGCATTCACATTGAATACCAATCCATCAAACTCATACACAACATAGTGCATATCTTGGTTACAATTACTCTTTCTTTCCTATACTAGTTACATGTTGCACTTTTTTACTATGTGAGATGGATATCCAATATGTCATTATATTTTATATATACACATACGAGTTCTCTTAGTCTTTCCTTGTGAATGTAGACTTCCTAAAAATCTTACACACAGTAATTATGCTTGGCATTGTTCCTCTTACTAGTCCCACCGAGGCTCCAGGGGGCATCTACATTTACTACTCTTCCATATCACAAGTGATATTGTTTCATTATTTACTACTTCTTACTATTACTAGCACAATAATTTACATGGATCTATACATGGTTTGGCATACTTTTTATCTTTATCACATGTTAATGGTGCTTCATGTGCAACATTTACTTTACAGGACTATTTTCCACCATGGTTGTCTGTTACACTTTGCTTCTCATTGATCTCTTTGTATTCCAATATTCGTGGGCTATGCCCCTTGTCTTGTATGCAAACTATATGCTTTTGGCCTCTTTTTCCCTGATTGTCTTGTGAAATTGTGAGTTATGCCCCATGTCTGAAACCCACTTTTTGCGGTCTATTTTATCTTCTTGATTACTTGATTGCACATTTTTTTCTACATACTTCCTAGATTTTACTACTAACACATGTATCTAGCTACTTTTTTTGCATGCTCCTTGGTTTCCACCATGCACATCCCCTCCCCCCTATAGGGTATACACTTCATATAAGTTTAAAGTCCTCTCCTTTGGACCACATGCTTCCATCAACGTCACATTCACCCCAAAAAAAGGGGGCATACATTGGGTGAATCAGTCACGCATATAGCAGCTCAAAGCTTCAGATCAGATATGCATAGTACATAATCAAAATAGCCTATAGTTATAGAAATGGCCCATAATATGACTTGGGTCCTCAGTTCAACATAAAAACCAAATCCCAGATACAATCACTAGCACCTGGGCACTCCTGACCTCTCATGGGTGCTTATGTCCAAGGGTTCAATACAACTACTTTCTCATATTAACATAATTCAAAAAAATTCAAAGAGTAGTTTTCACAATATATACATAGTCCTACAATAAGTAGAATGTGTTCTATCTCCATTTTCAACTCAGAAAAAATATGAAACTAATACGGTACAACTCAAAACAACATGAATCACACCATCTGCAGGGGTGTATAATCAGGAAGTAGTTATGGAAGGAGAGTAACAATAGAACTCTCTCTCTCTCTCTCTCTCTCTCTCTCTCTCTCTCTCTAACACTCTTATTTCATAACATGAGATCGCTCAAAAAACTCACACTTGGGATGAAATTACCCAAAAACTCATTATTGGTGTGATATCGCCCAAAAAACTCACTCTTGCCATGAGATTGCCCAAAAAAATTGCTCTTCTACAACATTTTTAGGACATATTTTTACCCTTTTTACACTCATGATCATTAGGTGCACACTTTCCTTTTACTACTTTTACACAAAGTTAGATACTTTTAAAGAGTTTTCAAAATACATGTCTTTGATTACTCTTTCACTCTTATTTTTTAGGTTCATCCTTAATACGCAATAATAAGCATCCCTACATCAATCAAAACAATATGGACAACATGGTACAACACATTTCATCTTTCTTAGCTTCCACGCTTCATTTTTATCACTTCACACTTTTAATTGTCTCTGCAGCGCGTTATCATCATCACATTCTACATGGTTATCAGGTACACATCTCTTATCTACTTTATATTATCAAGAATTCACTCAAAAACATAAAGTGGGGGAAAATGTAGACACAAAATCACTCAGTTGGGTACATTTCTAGGTCTTAAAATCATACATGCATTCATATGATTCCTAAGTGATAAAACTAGTAATCAACAACTATCTTTGGCATCTTTGATTTGTTTCTTGTCTTCTTTTTTGTCCTTTACACATTACATCCCAATTGGTACTTTACTTAGTTATCTTTTATGACTTTAGACGCCAAAACTCAGATGCCCTTATCCCTTCTAGGTTCCCCTGACCTCTTTCCACCTTACTCTCTTTTTTGGGATTCTTTTATCTTTTGGGAATCTTATTTTCTTATGGGTCGGCCTTCTAGTTGTCAATTACGAAAAAAATACAACCAAGGGAGTCATATAAATACAAAGCTATGTGACCAAAACATAGGACCAAGCTCTAAGAATATATTATTATTACCTAAGCTTGCATCCAAATGCATGTAAGAGCATCAAAGGAATCCATCTAGCATCCATACAAGGGACAAGGGACTGCATTTTCTACATACACTTCATACAAAGTGGAAGTTTATTTTTCCATCCACATATATATTTACATTACTACATATAACTACTTCTCGTTATCAAGTGCACTTGTACAAGGGCATCCTAAGAAACGATTCTATCACACACGCACAAGAAATACATGGAGTCTAAGATGTAGTACAATGCTTGATTGTAAGTTCACTTAGTTGGGTGAGTGTCAGGGTCAGTCCAACTCCCTATATTGCATATTTCCTTTTGCAGTTTATAAGTGCACTTGGCGATCATAATATGACATATAGGTGACCAAAAATGACTATCAATGACACTTGTGCGACACCAAAAAAACCAAATTCCCACAACCAGTGTAGTCACGGGAACCTAGTAGCATACTCTAGTGCCCAGATGTCATTAACCCAATCCAAGTGCCTTAGTCCATCCCTGTTCGACAGTTCTTGAATTTATCTTGAGGGATTGCAACATTGTTACTTTCCTATCCATTAGTTTTTCAGTCCAGATTAGTTCTAGGAGTAAGCAAAAATCAGATAAATCCTTCTCTCTCTCTCTCTCTCACACTTAGGGTTTCATATTTAATTAGATTATTACTTGAGTCAATTATATCTAGTAGTTGTACTCTATTATTTCTATTAGTTACTTTACAATTATTGTTTATCTTAAATTGTATTCTTGTTAAATCACACCCATTTCCATTAACTTGGCCAAAAATGTGGTGGAAAGTGATTTACAATAATGAACATCTTGAAGGGTAATAAGAGAAAAGAAAATTAATTCACACGTTGAAGAGTAAGAGAACATATATGAATAAAAATTGTAAATAATTAGAGGTTTACGACTAAAGGTGAGCACAAAATAACATAACAAGAGATGAGGAAAAGTGGCAAGAGTAGAAAAGAGGTGAGAAAATACTCCTAAAAATTAAGAAGAAGAGAAGAGAGGATGAGGAGACCCAAAGGAGGTACAAAAGAACATGGAGTGCAAGAGTAATCTCACTAAGAAAATCGAAAGCTAGGGGAACATTGAGGCTTATCACCCCACCTAAAGAGTGGTCCAACCATTCAACCCCATTTTAAAGTCAGATCTCAAATTTTAAATTACCTGAAGAGTCTGATGTGGTAGCATCCCAGGTGAACTAGAAACTAACATCAATAAAAAATGGAGTCACAATCCCTCACAAAAAACTAAATCTTTTGTGTACGATAGTGCAATGCTTAACAATTTGGAGTGTGTGTACTATACAAAGAATGAAATACATAGAGAGATCATTTTTTAAGTTTTTGGATTTTTAAAAGGATTAACGCCTATCATGAGGGTAAGAAGAGGCACAAGAGGTAGAATAACAGGGAACAAATTTGAATTTTTTTACAAATGTCTGTACTAATGAAAAATGTGGCTAAATTTATGTAAGCACATGAAATCACAGAAGCACGCAAGATATCACATGATCTACAAAAAAATTTGAAGTGAGCACAACAACAAAACCTATAGGGAAAAAATCCCAAAGTGTAAGCTAGGGAACACATAATGAGGGTATCTAAAGAAACAACATGATAGAGTAATCAACACATGAAAGCTAAGGACAATTCAATTAGGAAGAGTCACTAACACTTAGACATCTATTCATTGAGGGTAGATTGATGTAGTGGCATGTAAAATCTTTTGAGCAATATACAAGTGGACAAATCGTGAAGTTACAATTTTTGACATGTCAGAACCATTTGGCTCAAGGTCTATATAAAGGTGATAACAAAACAAGGTGCTCATAAATTTGTGTGACCTAGAAGGATAGATTGTGTACATCAATGATAATGATCTAATAGCTACTTGACATAATAATACAAGTGTTATAAATAGTGGAAGAAGGAATCAATTTGGGAGATCTTAGACTCTCTCCCGTGCTAGTTAGGAAAACTATATATAATCCATTAAAATCAAAATATAAGGGTAAACATATCTAATATCAAAATATAATATAGTAAGATCTTATATGTATCAACATTAATATTATATCCATTGAGATTGGAAGAACAATGAACTTGATAATGATACTTAATATTACCAACTATCAACAACATTGATATTTATGTCCTCTAAATAAAGTTTTAGGTCAACTAGCCTTATACATATAGATTAATTTTTCTTACATGTCCACTCCCATGTAGTGAATGGTTGGTTAGTGGTTATGAATTGGTGTACTCTATATTTAAATATTACATTATTTTACTTCACTTGAAATACTGTGAGATTTTCCTTTTATTTTTGTTTTTTACATTTCCTTAAGGCTTGAAAAATCTTCAAACATTTGTTTCACAATTGTCAATATAGGTAAGTTGTTTGCATATCCTCCCTCTAGCTAAACAAGCTTATGAACATTCATGATTCATGTAACAATGAGAATGAATATTAATGAACATGATTCAACATGACATGTGAAAAAATATAATGCATCATAAGAATTCATAACTCTTGTTCATATATTTAATTGGGAGAAAGAAGTTATTCTTAAGGTGGTTTTGTACTCAAAATAAGATTATAAAATTTGAATTTACATTTTAATATTCATTGCTTTTTTTAAAAAAAATTAGAAGACATTTTTCTATTAAATCATATTTCTTTTGTAGTGTTAATTTCAATCTTTCAAGAAAATATGTATTATTTTATCTATAATTTAAAATGTTTAAATTCATTTTGAACAATTATATTCAAAATATAAGCTCATTTCAAGAGGTTGTTCCATATACTGTTTAGTTATTTGAATCATTTTAATTTGAACGGATTGTGTGGTCTTTTAAAAAAAAAAAAATTCTACTAGAAATCACACGTGAAGTGTGTGATGTTAATGCCAAAGGGGTAGTGTAAGATGAGGTTGATTTTAAGGGAACAAAACATAAAATGAGGAAAAGGGTTGCAAAAGAGGTGGTTGGAGGGAGGAGAAGCAATCGGGAGAGGATAGTATTGGGTAGAACCATTCTTTGGAAGCCATCTGTCTTACTTCGAGGCACATATCTACTAAGCTCCATTTAGAAGATTTAATTTACATTGGTAATGTGTAACCAATATTGTATTGTAGATGTTTTTCAGAATTTTGGTAATGCTAGGCACTATTCACCATAAGTGGAACCTCTTTAAAACCTTGTAACAAACAAAACAACAACTTATTATTGTAAAGTGTGATGAAAGTCGGAAAAGTGGGCCATTTTGATGCAAATAATAATTCCTTTAGAAAAATCCATAGAAAATTTTGAACATGGCATCAATATTACGAATGTGACACAATATGATCCAAACATATAGGAAAACACTGTGTTAATATACATGTAAGATAGATCACAAGAAATTGAGTTCAAAGCATATTGATTCAAGGCAACAAAGAGTGAAATAATATATCATGAATTATTCTTATTTTGTAAAGAGTTGCATGAATCAATGCAAAACCAAGCCAAGGTAATAGATAAATATACTTGGTCAAGCAAGACTATTATGAAATTAGATATACCATCAACGCATATAGGGAAATTAGAAAAGAAGCTTTGATAAATAATTTGATAATATTCTGATACACAAGATAAAAAATTAATTCATTTTAACTCTCAAAATAATAGATTTCATTTACAAGGACAATCAGACAAACAATTTGACCCCTATCTAATTCAGGATTCCATGATGTACATATGAGTTTTCACATACTAAACACACAAAAAACTCAAACATCAATAAATCGAATATGCAGAATATAATAAATTTATTCACGTGTGCTATTAAATTATTCAATAGGATATTTATATGTAATGTGAAGGCATTGTCTAGGTTCCAAAACTTGTCATTACAAAGGCTAATGAAATAGTGTCTATCTAATCATCCGCAAGGAGTGACTCAACTTGAAAGATGCGGTAGAGTAAGAGTGAAAAATATTCTTACAATTTACTACTTCAAAGTGTTAAAGAATTAGATAAGATGAGTGATAACATTTCATCCCCATGAAATCCAACCACAATTTATAGATAGAATTGAAAGTAAGCACGACCCTCATCTAATGTGATGAAAAGAAGGTCTATGATGTGGAAGAGTATTATGCAGAATTTTTTTTTAAAACCTTGTGTCATCAAAAAATCCATACTAACCATAAACAAATTGAAGGTGGCCAGTTAAGAAAATATTTGAGTGATACTCAATCAATAACTAAAAAATATGGAAAACAAAATATAATTGAGTAGAGATTATATGACACGATCTAAACATTCAAATATCTCATTGCATCCTTAGAAGAAATACCCCTTAAGCATCAACACTTATCCTAATAAAATTTATTATTCCATACACTTGATACTAGTAATACTATATTTATTCAGATAATTAGAATGTTTATCCTTCAGTTTAAAAAAACTAAAAAAAAATCTAAGAAAAATAATTTTCCAAAGAGTAAGTGCAAATTAGTAATATTCATATAAATATGCACATCTAAATTTAAAAAACTCTAAATAGGAAGAAGATGCTAGATGTCACCACCAAATAAAAATCTAAAAAGGAAATGGACAACATTATTTACTTGGAATAAGTAGGGTCAAAAAAATACTTATTATTGTTATTAATAAATATTGTAATATTTATTTGGTCTTGGACTATGCTTCACTATGTCCCTTGTAGCGCTTTGATGCCTATCTTTTGGTTTTTCAGGGTTCTTGATCCCTTCAAAATCATTCTTATACCATTTTGGTCATCCTTTGGCCTTGCTTTGTTATTTGTACAGGTTTTTTGGACCCTTCAAAACTAAATCATTTTTATCTTAGCTAAAAAAAGAAATGTAATATTTAACTAACTAACCAATGTGTACATTATTTTATCTGATTAATAATAATTATCTATTAAGTAATGGGATGATAAATTAATTAGTTTGAAAGAAAAAATAATTAGTAAATGCCGGAAATAGAGAGCTAAATAAGAAAGAGGGAAGGGAAAAGTGGGTCAGGGAGAAGTTTAGGGTTTGTATAATTTATGTACCAACCATTTTTAAAAGTGAATTAACATTCATCTAGATACTCAAGATTAAGATTATTTGGGTGTTTTAAAGTTTCCATGGTTTTTTAAAATCAATTTTTCTTGTCAATACGTATGACCTACTTTTGGGAGAAAGCAAAACTAGCATGGATTTGTTTACAATAGCAATAAGAGACTATGCACCTTTGAATGACAACTTATTAAGAATATGTTGACATTAATTCTTTTTAAAAGAACAACAATCTATATATTTCATCATATGATTTTACATAATTTCTAAAAAAGAATTTGTATACGAGCATAAATTTTTAAAATGATAAAAATGAAAAAATTAGCAATGATTTATATCTTTGTCCAATTACCAATTATCATATCAACTTGGCACAACAAACATTAGTCTAGCTATCCACTATGAGCACAAATTAATATGAAGGGTAAACACTAATAAACAAGTTTTTTTATCAAGATTTGAATGTTCGTAACCATGTTATACTTTAATGACAAAAAATCCACACAAAAAATAGTTTCATTGGAAAAAAGTATAGAGCCATAAAGTTTAAAAATTATTTGCATTTCAAGAAAACTCTAATTAGTGTCAATCACCAATAACTCTAAAAATAAAACTTTTGCATCAAGTAGTGGAACAAAATTATTAAAAAAAAGAGTTGTAGAGCTTTTGCATGAAAATAATGGACAACTAAATGTAATGAGGGGGTAATACCAGCACCTCTAGCAGGAGAAAAGGGTGTTGTTCCCTCACATGTTACCACTGCTCTATCAACATTGGGCTTCCATCAATAAATAAAAATATTAAACTCTTCATTTGAACCAACATGTCCATTAAGTGTGTCGAGTGAATTCAAGCCTACGAAATCACAATCTGAAAGTGTGCGGATGCCTCTGCAATTACCTATGCTTAGAAATGTCAAAGACTCGAGCTCCCTAAATTTACAAGGAAGAGCTTAGAGCTTGTCACATCTAAACATATTCAAACTTTCTAAACGAGTCAATTGGCTAAATCGTTGTTGAAGGCTCGCTAATTGACAGGAGTGGTTTAAATCTAGTGTTTGCAAAGAAATAAGATTCCCAAAGGTACCAGGAAATCCAAAAATATTATAATTATAACTCATTTCAAGATAGCAGAGAGACTTAAGTTGGCCAAAATTGTGGGGAGGCTCACCAATTGATAACAATGTGATAAATCTAGGCGTTTTAAAGATCCTAAATTTCCAAATCTATTGGGAATTGGAGTGAGATCAATTTTTTACAAATCTAAATAAAATAGAGAAATAAGTTGGTTGAATTTTCATGAAGGGTAATTAATTCATCGTAGAATGATAAATTGAGTATTTGTAAAGAAGAAATATTTGCAAAGCTAGAGAGCAATGTAACAAGATGTGAACACCAAGCCATAACTAACAACTTTAGGGGCATGATCCTGCCAAAGTTTGGGGGAAGACTCACCAATTGACAACAATATGACAAATCATGAAGGTTGCCAAAATATATGGGATTTCAATTAATCTAGAGGAAAATTGCATACCTAAAAAATGTAACGGATGAAGATGGGCGACAGAGTGCAAACACCTATGAGCCATACATTGGAGTGATAGAAGATTCTCCAATGCATGACTTCCTGTTCACAATTTTTTCAATGCCGAGAGATTTCTAGTGTTTTCGAACAAGGAAGCCGCATTCGAAACACCTAAGAATCTCAAAAGATGCAAGGAACTTTGCCAGTGAACAAACAAACAATGAATTTTTTCAATATGTAATAAATTGACTTCAAATATTCCACATAAAGAAAATGTGGCATTTAACTACTTCTCTCAAAAACGTTGTCCTCCAATTCCTCCTGAATCATGGACATCAACTTCTGTTCACCCACAAATGTTCCTGAGATGTATTTACATAACTCCATGCTCCCCAGATTCAAGATAATTGAGTTTACAAATTTGAACTTCATACATCCTCAAATAGAATCGAAAAGTTGTGTAGAAGGAAATTATTTTCAGTTTGTAGATGAAGAGGAAACAATTTGATTACCTAGTAAGGAACTCTGAAATGAGATGAGCATAAAGGATTGGCGACGTATCCCCATTGGCAATACGATGAATCTCAAGGTTTAGATCCTCTTAGGTGATAATGAGCAAGCATTTCTTGAAAGTTTCTCTATCACTTCGTCCGTGGAGCCCATACCTAGTCAACTAGTTTGTATCAACATTTCTCTATAGATTTTATGTTACATGGCATGAGGAGATGAACCATATGATGAAATTAAAAAATAATATTTCATCGATGAATGACTTTCATCTTGAGCGCCAATGTCGTATCTGACATAACTGTAAAATGACTGTCATAACTGTAAAATGACATTCGGACCGTGGCACCGTTTTCATGGTGCATAGTCAGATTAATAATGAGAAGCTGCTTTCGGTGGACCCTACTCCTTAGGCGCCATCAATGGACCGTTTTCATGGTGTGCAGTGTGGATGGTGCGTAGACCCATCAATCATGAGAATAGATTCCCCATTTCCCATCGTCTTTAACTTATTACGGACACCATAAAAATTGGAATTTGTGGTGAGATTCACACCATAAAAATTCACACCATAAAAATTGGAATTTGTGGTGAGATTCACACCATAAAAATTCACCAATTAATTATTGATGCTATGAATTTGTGGACCTACATTTATTCTGTCAAATGTCCCCTTTCCATATTACATGACGACGAAAAAACTAAAGAAAATCTATGGTCACATGTGGATATGTTTTATTGGGATGGAGAGTAGTCATGTGGGTTTCGGACTATAGTCATGTGGGATTTTAGGTATCGTCACATATTTAATAGATTAGTTGGGAGATAAATTTGGCGAAGGTAAATTGGATTTGTTATTGTGATAAAATACAACCACCAATTTATTTTTATCACTTTATATTCATATTTATTAAATAATGTACACGGTTGGTCGGTATTTTATTTCTTATAAAAGTGGGGCTTGTCCTTTTCGAGATAAATGGTGGTGAAGAGATTTTAACCACTTATTAATTACATCGATAGGTATTTACTTACAGGGAGGATTATATCCGTACAAATGTAAGAGTATAGAATTTGGTACCATCATTATTCCTCTTATCATTATTTCAGCTACTGTGGAGATGAGGTTTAACATTTTACATCTTATTCTGACCACATATGTCTTTCTTCCATTTCACGAGGACCAAAAATAAAATTAGTATGGTCCATCAGTAGTAAATTTGAACACTTTATGTCCTACTATGATAATACCTTTATTCTTATCTTTTATCTTTTCTCCTTTATTAGGATCAGAAGATTGTCCACTTCTTAACAAATAAAACACAATTTTGATTTTTTGAAGAGGCCTTGGAACCTTGTTGGCATCATAATAATGTGTTCTTGAGGAGAGATTGGCAATTGATATGGTCGAGCTATTTTCTAAGTAATTAGTTGATGGTGTAATCCTTCTCCACTTTTTGGTGAGAGGATTAACAAGCATTAGATGGCTAGAATATGAGAAAATGATGAAAGTGAGATGAGATGCAACTTTTGGGTGACATTGTTTTAGGATTTGCATATTCCGAATTGATTATACTTGGTAAACACTAGCAACAAGGATTTTTGTTTCTTGTCTTTTCCTGATAAAATGACTAAATGTCCTCTCTAAAATAGTCTATGGATAGAGTCACTCCTGGTGATGAAGGATTAATCTCATTTTTTTGATAGTCTTGGATATTGTGGACCGAGCCTGTAATTCCCCTCCCATTACCACCCTCTCGACTCTAGTTGTGTGGTCTCGAGTCAAACCTTGGTATGGTTGAGTTCGTTGTTCAAAGTGGCGTGCTTACGATTTGGATGATTCAGAAAATGAAAAAATTAATTACGGTATAAGAAAAATATCATCACCTTCCTAAAATTTAAATATTAGAGGTCGGTCATTGATATAAGTAATTTGTTGGATATTCATTTTGGATTCCTCATTATTCCTATATGGTCAAGCATGTAATTATCTAATATTAAGAAAGAACTAAATTACAAGCCTCCAAGACAATTTTTTTTAGGTGGGAGTCAAGTCTCCAATAAATACAGTTAATACCACCTCTGTGGTGTCTAGGATGAACCCATGTGATCTTGACATGATGTGCATTGATGCAACCTAGAATTCACTGTGAATAACCTAGGTGCGCTGGCACATCACTCAGCCTGAGCTGAGCGCTCACCCGAAGCATGTAATGGCACCAGGTCCCTCTTTAGAGTTGCTTATACAAAATGTTAGCATGATGATGTTCAACCATATTCAGATTCATAGCTAATAGTAAACAACCCATAGTGCATAAACCAGATCTAGATCTTAGATTATATAAAAGATGATATAGATAGTTAGTTGGGGTGAATGGTACCATGATACCCTGGGGGTGGTTGAATACATGATATGATACCCTTTGGCCGACTACCGACTATCGACTAGATCTATATAGATAGTTAGTTGGGGTGAACGGTACCATATAGATATGGCATTGAAGGGTCGACTGACAATTCTAATTATCTAGAGTAGAGAGGAGGAGGGGGGATAGGGAGCCTGACTATGAAGTTCTATTCTATATATGCCCTTGACCCATATTTGATATATCTGGGCACCTCCATATAGATATAGGAAGAGCCAGAACTCTAGGTGGTGTGAGGTGTCGGTGCCTCAATCTACAGAAATGTCCATACTTCAACCCACCCACGCCCTATCTAGAGAGATTCTATCAATAGGATAGGGGTCGGGCTCCCTAGCTATATAGATATAGATCCTCCTGAAAAGAGCATATAGATGTGATGTTGGGACCCTACTCAATCTCCCGGGTCTATAGCTGAGCCGCCTACTATCTATCTATCTATATAGCCATCGGGAATATATATATATATATATATATATATAATATATCGAACTCGCCTGCTTGTAATCTAGTCTATAGCCATATATGGGGATGATTAGAGAGGAGGGGTATACGGATAGATGGGACCCATGGCTATAATCTCTTTTAGAGGAAAAATCCTAAAAGTGTTTTAGATATTTTCTAGAGAAAGAGTCTTTGTTAGAGCTCAGGGAGGGCTCTTTTGATGAAAGACCCTTGTATCTCTAGAAAATGTGGGAAAAGAACCTTAATCTAGCTAGATTCGGAGCTTGAATTAGAGGGGTTTAGGGTTGGATCTGGGTTTTTCCCAGATCCAGCTCTAACCCCCTTCTTTTTTGGCTCTAGATTTGTTTGGCTAGCCGACTGGCCAGAGGTTTGGTTAGGCTAGCCTTGGCTTGGCTAGCTGGCCAGGCTTGGGTGGTTGTACTGGCCCTTTCCGGCCCTGCCCTAGACTGGGTTGGTTAGAGAGATAGATTTTTATCTTATCAGAGAGATAGATTCTTATCTTATCTTGAGGAACCCAATCTCCCTATCTCCTTGATTCCTCTACCATATCTTAGTTCAGTCACAGTCACTTACCGTTGATTCCATGGGGTTCGGGCATGACCCATTCAATAAATGCTTAATGTTGGTACTGCTACCCACCATCACCAGTAAAATGAACTAACCAACCATTTATTGAGTACTATCCATGGATTCCTAAGCATCAAGCAACCTCCTGACCCTAACGGCTCCCATGTGAATCAACCGAGCTATCCATTCCATTCTATTCTATACGACTGATGACTAGATAGAGATGAGATCGGGGGCCTGAAACCTATTGATTCACCACCATCTCGACCACCACCTAGCCTATCGATTGAAGCATTTAGGACATGGGGGGCACGGGAACCTAGGTAGGGCTCGACAAATCTATAGTATAGGTCTAGTGACTATAGAGAATAAAGAGCCCCCCTACTGGATATATCTCTATAAATTGTTCTGGGATTGATCTCTCTATCTCTCTATCTCCATCTAGATCTCTCTCTCTCTCCAGTCTCTTCTCTATTTATATCTTGACTCACTATTCATTCTATCGATAGATTTGATCGATTAAGGTTCCTATTGATTTCTATGTGATGGATCAAATGAATCTACCCCCCATAAATAGATAGGGCCCTCCCGCATAGACTATCTTCAGTGCCGGTATAGTCTCAAACCCGCAGGTAGGGTTTGGGACAACCCGAACTCAATGGATCAATCTGGTCACACCAGTATAGTGGGTTGGGTTGGGCTGCCCCCCAGATAGAACTCTGGAGTGCCCCCTTGGATTAGATAGTTTGGGCCCATATCTATATAGGGGAGGGGTAAATAGTTCAGATAGAGGCCACCCTAGAGTCCCTGGTCTCCTTCCTAGATAGATTAGATATAGGGTGGCGGGGGCGCAATATCTAGAGTTGAGGGTGCCTACCCCCATAATAAAATGTGAATTTAGAGTTAAATTTATCCCAAAATGGAATTTATTCTTATCCTCTTGGAATCTTTTGGATGGGAAGGAACCAATTAATCAAACAGTATTAAGGGGAAAGGATACGTCAGTATCATTTGATACATGGAAATATATACTAAATGTTCAGGAGTATGATAAACCTCTTTATATTTTTATTTTTTGTTTCCTGCACATTTTTTCATGGCTTAAGTTGGTTATGAACGTTTATATATTTGATGATTTTCAAATGAATATGCACCGACATTACTATTTGGATCTAAAAGAAAAGATGAAATCTTTTCAAAATCTTAGAGTTTATTACAATTAAAATTGGTATGGTTTTTGGTTGACATTGGTTGATTTTATCGATCAGGAGGTGCGGGTAGTCTTCATCTTCACAGACATGTCTATTTCATCGAGTGTCTCTCCGAGACAGTGCCCAGATAGTTATGCCTTTTGTGAGGGTCGAAACTTACCCGATAATGAATTTTGCTACCTTAGGACTGTTATAGTTACGAACTCCATTCACCGGGGATTCAGTCGCTAGCTTACCTATCATTAGGTCATTAATTTCCTTAACCTTTCGGTACTAGGCAGGCGTCAGCTCCCATACATGGTATTACAACTTTTCGGAGACCTGTGTTTTTGGTAATCAGTCACCCAGGCCTAGTCACTGCGACCTCCTTGAAGGTACCCCTTCTCCCGAAGTTACAAAGCTATTTTTTCGAGTTCCTTAGAGAGAGTTATCTTGTGCCGCTACATATTCTCTACCTGGCTACCTGTTTCAGTTTTAGGTACATGTACTCGTTCGTTGAAGGTCATTCGATCTTTTCCTGGGAGTATGATGTGGGTACTTAAGCATCATCCTGAAACAAGTTCACTGACATAACGTTGGTATTCAAACATTGGTTTGAGGCATTTTCTCTACCACTTCTTACCCCGAAAAGTGGGGTAGCTTTGTGACCTTTAACCGATATCCCATCTTTCAGCTAACCTAAGGGAAAGTGATTGAGTGCCTCGACCTACTGAATGAACTGAATTCGGTCGAGCACACCATCACCATATATATAAATAGGGGGGCCCATCCCATAATAGATTTACTAGATAGGGTCCGATCGAATAGGGAAAAGATATATAGCGATAGCAAGCTGACGTATCATATAGATATTGTGGTAGTCCCTTCCAGTCTATAAGATATGGGACCCTATAGATCTTATCTCTCTGGGTCCCCCGGGCATCCATCATCCATACCTATATGGTATGGCACCCGGCCAGAAGAGCAACATATAGATAGTAATAGTAGGGAGCGGCAAGATGGGAAAATGAATCTTATCCGGAATGTCAGGGAGGATCCCCTTGAGTTGGTGGGGTTCTATCTATAGAAGGCCTATGGTGAAGGGGGCACTATTGAAACACCTATAGATATATGCCCCCCAAGTAGAGAGGTTATTATTTGATTGCCCAACCCTCTCTAAATGACTATAACAAGATTAATCATACAATAACAAGATTCAGTCATGTTTAACAACATTATCCAGCCAATATTACTATTTCATAAATACTATAAAACACAAAGGCTTCATACGCTATAGAATGGCTCCATAATTCATGCAAGCATTAAAACCCATAGCATAACTCTACAATAATTCAAACATACACACTCACACACTCTCTTAAACTATGTAAATACATCCATACATACATATAGGGGTGGGGATTTACCCTTCACCGCACATGCACTTATGAAAATAGGTCACATGCTCCTTTACAACAAGATGCACTTCTCATAATAATAGCCATGCTCCTTCACAACAAGATGCACAACAGCAATTGCTCTAATAATAGACTTCCTATAGTTTACTCTAAGTAGAAATCATATCATTGTCTTAAACTATACATGGTGCTTAGCAGTCACTTGTTCCTAAAATACCATTGTGTGGACCAAAATTCTTCATGTCATTGTGTGCTCAGAACACTATCTCCCAGGATATCCCTTATCCACAAAATGGCTAAGTCTTGAATTCAAAGTGTTCTGGCACGTGCGTATTCCGCTATTCTTTTATGCCCTCAATTACACCTTGCCTCAACGTGTGCATCCTTCATGTGCCTTTAGCTTAAAGTAATATGTTATCTACTCAACATTACCCCACACTAAAGTAAATTTCTGCCCCAAAAATGAGAATTCCAACAATAAAGAATAAGGAATGAAATAATGAATGAAGCATTGCACAAAAGAATGAAGTTTACTCTATAGTATCATCTTCTGTAGGTAGGACTAACTCTTGATATTCATTTTTGAGTTCATCCTCCAAGGTCTGCCAATCACTTAGCGTGCTCCTTGTCTTTTCTGGAATGTATATAACTATGGCATCCATTTCACCCCGGGTGATCTTGTCCTTCTCATTTTTTAATATTTTGAAAACATATGCCATACTTGAGACCATTCCCTCCATGGAGTCCATTTTCTTTGCTATAAGTTTCCCAAGTTCATTGATCCTATCTTTATGTGGATCTTGGGTTGCTGCAAGGGCCTCACGCTTTTGTTTCACCAAGGCTAACCTTTCTACATGCCCAAGTGTATCATCCTTCATTTCCTTTAGCACCTCATTATCCTTTGTTATAGTTCTTATTCTTATTATGGCGTCTAGTACTGCACACATGTTCAAATATTGATCCGCTTTCTTCAGCTCATCTTTCAATGTTTGGAGTAAGGCCTCAAAAGTTGAAATTTTTCTGGCTATAGTGTCCTTTTCCCTTCTTAGGTCTTTTGCAATGTCTTTTGGTGTGGGCATTTGAACGAGCTTGTCATCTAATACCAAAGTTACCAAAGTGTGCAAATAATGCATAACAGAAGGAAATTTTAAAGGAACTTGAGATTCTAGATGAGGCATTTTTTTTCAAAATGTGGTCACCAAGCTCCTCAGCCATGTTAATGAAGGCCTCATTCTTTTCCTCTTCTAGTTCCTTCTCTTCTTTTGAGTGCTTTATTTCTACAGTCTTATCCTTTTTATCTTCAAGTAGCACTCGAATGGTGGCGGCCTTATCAATGTTCCTTCGCGCCACTTCAATAGATACCTTGTCCAAGGCATTGCTTACTTTTTCATTGGATGTTACAAGAGGTTTGAAAGTCATGTGCCTAATATGTGGTTGCTTCTTTACCCAATGTGAGATACATGACCCTTTGCACACATCAAAATTTGGTTAATCCATGTGTGTCTGCATGGACCATGACAACTATTTTAGAGTCCGTGCAATGATCTTTTTTGTGTCCATTAACTCCCAACCATATAAATCCTTTAGCCCTATCATGCTCTGGAACCTAGCGCAAATGATATTTTTGGTGTCCTCTATGTACCCCATAGCCAGAGTCACATAGTCCTCACTTTCCTTTCCTTTTGTTTTCTTCTTACCCTTGGGAACCCGGGTGTTGGAATTTGCAGTGGGTTCTTTACCTTCATGTGTGGAGTGAGGTGTGCAAGACAACTCACCTATTCAATATTCTGCCTCCTTGGCCCCCTCTTCATCATCCTTCATTTCCTCATCATGAGGCTCCTCTGCATCTTCAGGTTACCCCGGGGTTCCAGGCGCGCTTTCACCAGACTCATCCTCTTCGTTCTCTCTGAGATTTAACTTCCTCCTCCTCTTCTTTTTAGGCACTTCTTGTTGAGGGGAGATTTGAGATGATTTTCATCGAGGATGTGATGGCCCTGTTCTCTGTGTCCTTTTCCTTTTGAAAATATTCTTAAATTAGTGTTCCTCATTTATGGGGTCTGCATCTGAAGCTGGCGCATATGTTTCTAAATTTCCCTCCTCTTATTGCCGCCTGGGAGGAGTAATCTCATGCTCACTTTCCTTAGTGTCTGAGGGATGCCTCCCTTCCCTGTTTACTAAACCACCACTGTCCTCCTACTCATATTATTCCTCTTCTTCTAAGTTTGAAGTGGGATTTTCATCCACCAGGCTCCCAACTATATGTTTTCCCTTTGGAGGGCCTAGTAGCATATATTCATTTTTGACATACTTATCATTTTCCAGCCTAGGCTTAAACTGGATATAAATTAAAGCATCCCCACGGTCGCCAATGGCCAAACTGATATGCCTCATGATTATATCATCTGACATGAACCTCTTAATATAGGAAGACTTACCTGGGTATGTGTAAGTCTGTCTCAAGGTATGGTATTCACAATATACCTTTTCTGCATTGTAAATTAATATTCACACATCATTAAACCTATGAACTTCAACCTAGAAGAACCGCATTGTAAAGGCATAGGGAGTTTACACCAGAGACTCCATGTCCCATCCTTCATCACAAATCATGCAATGCAAAAGTGTTGGTACACAACAAATTGTACCAACTTCCCAACTACTGATGATAACTTCTTATGAACTCTCCACTCCTCTTCGAAGGCCACGTGAAGTCTATCATACCACATCTCTGCCCTTTTCCTGAATGGGCCACTCATAAATCCTGCTCACAAATAATTCTCAAACCTCTATGCTAGATATTTCTTCTCTACAAGAAACTCCTAAATCTTGTTCTTTGGCCCATCGGGCACTCTAATTTCAATAAAAATAAGAGATAGAAGAATGGCACCAAAACTTATCTTCTCACCTTTGTACGCTTATTAAATGATTGTATCTGCTATGTATCCCACCAAGTTGTAAACTTCCCCCTATGAAATATTCTTAGCAATGTGTAGCCACATGGTGTTCACTTGTGACCACCTTTCTTGATCATTCAACTTAGTGAGTAAGTACACAGCCTCCTGTACCATAGGGTACTTCCTTAACTTATAAATATCCATTTCATGCAAACCCTTTGCGTAACCCAGCTCTTTGTAGGTGGCCAAAATAGCTTCTTTGTCAGATAAGTCACTGGTAATTTTTGTCCTTGTTCCCTTAAAACTTATCAAGCTTGTAATTAAGGGCACAGTGATCCTCATCTGCCACCCAAAAAAAAATTCCTCATGGACTGTTCTCATAAGCCATTGGTATAGTTTCTAAGGTTTTCTAAAGTAAGGGAGTTCATATAGCTACAAGACCCCTACCCTTTTCAACAATTTCTCTCCAACATCATCATAGATAGGCATGTCGTCGACTATGCGCTTGCTTTTTTTCTGCTTAACATCGCATCCAAACTGGCATTTTTTTATATGGAATAGGTATTCAAATTGAACCCAGGGAACCAAGGCGTAAGGAAAATCCCCGCATTACCCTAAAACCAAGGTCCTTCTGACATGAATTTTTGATAATATTCATTCTTTTTTAATTGCACCAAAAACAAACCCTTAGAGTAGTATGATATTTTGAAATTTGTTGTCTAGTATTTTGAGATCCAAAGTGAGAGATCTGAGGAGGATGACCACATGTCGTTGAATTTCCCAAGAAATACGAGATGAGATAATGATTGAAGGAAGGCCAAGACTTCTAGTTTCTCTAAAATCAACGGGGATCTCTTCAACCAAATCGACAATCTACACCGACTGGTTAGGGGGGAAGAGGGTTTTTATTTCACAAAATCCTTGAATATAGTTGCTACTTTGGCAGATGCTAAGCCACCACCAATCAATCCAGATACAATACCATTGCCAACCTTGAAATCCAAAGCTCTCCTATCTACTGAGGCTGTGGGAGGATCTTGGCAAGTGTTGACGGGAGGGTGACCCAACGAAGTGGGCCAGTGATCAGGAACTGGATTAAACAACCCTTCCTCATGCATGCGATTGAGATATTTTAATTTATCCTCCTGATGTATAGATAGGAAATCCTAGATGGTGGAAAAATTATGTCTGCTACCATTGAGGCTCGTGTGACACATTTATTTCATTGTGATGAGGCCTGGTCCATGAACCCCTTTTCTCTGATCATCTTCGCCGCGGATAAAGCTAAAACCATTTCCATTTATGGTCTCTTTCCCATCGCAACTAGGGTTTCACATCTCCTGCCTTGCTCCCGACATTATCCAATCCCCCCAATCTAGTTATTAGAGTTCAGGTAATTTAATTATTACTATCGTAAGTTATTATAATTTGGTTATAAAACTTATTTAATTTATATTTGGCAATACTATTCTTGTATCATGATTTTGTTCTTATTTTTTTAATAGTGGCTTGTATTACTTCCCATATGGTTTCTGGTTGCACCTTTGAAACTTCTTATTTCTTTTACTTGGTTGTGAAATATCTATAAATATTGGAGTAATCACTATTGTAATTTTCTGAGTAAAAATTAATATAATTGTGAGGTTTTTCCCTCT
The DNA here is from genome assembly GCA_019776745.2 of Taxus chinensis. Lineage (NCBI taxonomy): Eukaryota > Viridiplantae > Streptophyta > Pinopsida > Cupressales > Taxaceae > Taxus > Taxus chinensis. Next base: position 754,788,757 of record CM034148.1, on the reverse strand, counting down.
TTCTCAACTACTTATCCAATGGCACGTAAGGAATTAAGTGTCATCACTTCATATTTAAAAATATCTTTATAAGTGTGGGTTCTTTGATGTGAATGATTTCCTTATGTTACGGATGAGTTGTTGCAGAAAAATTCTTTGACTATGGACGAGTTGTTACGGATAGGTTTCTTTGTTGCATATGAAAAACTGCTTACAAACAAGAGTGGCATCAACACATATTATCATCCAAACAATTTACTGGAATAATAATAATATATGCACACATTATATCACAAAATAAATACAATTACATGTAATTATATTAATTAATCATTGTGCCACAAGTTCATGGTTGCAATAGTGATGTTTAAGAATGTACTTAGGAAATACATAGACATGGATACAATATTCTTATAAAAATATAAAATATGAGTTGTTGGGAAAACAATTAATACATCTCATCAGAACATTTTTAATTAACACAAATTTAGATGACAGATGCACACCAACGAATAACTTAGATAATTTGAAAGGAGATTGAAAGGATAAAGAAAAATTAGGAAGATACAATTCAGGTGGCCACTGACATGCTTAAATGTAGACCACCTTCTAACATTTATTTTATTTTCTTAAAAGAAAAGATGTTACAGTTAAATCTTACCTATATCGACTTGGATGTTCCATTTGATATTAGTATAACCAGAAGTTTCTTTAGATTATACCTAAAAATGTATCATGAGATTAATTTGTTATTATGTGAATTGTATATGTACAGTTATGCCCTGGAATATAATAGGGACTAGAGCCCAGTACTTTATACTGGATATGTCCCAATTAGGGCATTGTGTTCTTATTTTAAAAATTAATTGTATAGAGAAAAATAAATGGAAGAATACAAGAAATTTTCAAAAGTACAACCCTTAATAATAAGGACTGAAGCTAGGAACACAAAGGCAATGAATGAAGAGTATGGAAAATACGTGGAACATAGGGAAATTAGAAAGAGGGTATACCAGATGAGAAAATAATATCATGAAGAATCCAGGGACCACATTAAATTCAATTTAAGAGAGATAGTACATGCTTGCAGAATGTGTTGGCAAGCGATGTCCCATAAAATGTAGAGAAAGGAGATGCACTCTTATAATAATATCAATCCAACTCTACAAAGGGTGAATTCATACATTGATGTTTCTTCTGCATGTGGTAAAACCTGGTTACCCATTGGTTATCACCCACCAATTTTCCATTTTCCTATCCCACATTGGTCTGGTGATATAGTATTGAGTGAAGATATAAAAGAAAGTATTATGAACAGGTACAAGATGAATGGATGGTACTTCTTCACTGAGCCAGAAGGCACAACTACCCTGGTTGATTTTATATGTTTATGCAGAATCATTCAAGTGGAGCAAAAGAAACCTGAATGAGGACATTCAAGATGTTAAGTTTAGGGGTGTGAAGAGTTGTTTAATTTCCTTTTATAAAACACCTTGTCTTATATATTTTGTTGAGCCATTTGTAGCCATAAAATTTTATTTCCCTATGATATTGCTAGAAATTTTCATTATAACTTGGACTCATGGCATGGATATTAAGTAATATAGTTATTCCTAGTTTACTTTATTTTGTAGTATTATGAGTATGAAATTATTCTTTTGATTGCAATATGATTTTTAAATGATGCTTTGTATAATACCAGCCTTGTTTGCAAGAAAATTGTTATATGCAACAACTGACATGTAGCCGAAGGATCCATACGCAGTAATTGACATGCAGCCACATGAATCATCCATAGTAAAGGGGTATTCCCTAGTAACTAACATGCAACCAAAGGATCCATATGCAATAACTGACACACAACCACAAAAACCATCCACAACAAAGGGGTCTTCCACAACATTTGACATGCATCCAAAGGAACTCATCTATAGTAGAGCATCCGTAGCCAATGGAGGTCACACACAAGAATAAAAGTGGGATCTTGAGGAGACTGTGGAACATGGACTCTTTAATTTTTACCACCACCAAATAGCATAGGAGGATATGAACTCTTTAATATGGCAGAGAAGGACGATGAAACACTAGAAGATTACTTGGAGAGATTCCTATTTTGTGTTCCAAAGTCAAGACATACAAGGTTAGGTCCTGAGTCTCTCAAGTTAATTTTATTCGAAGGACTCAGTGAGGAAGTTAGGGATGATTTGGAATTAATAGGATATGGACACATCTCCAAAAAAAAATTGTAAGGATATTTGTCAAGCCTATTAGAACTATTATAGAGAAACCATGAAAATAATAAGAAGTATTAGAAAAAAGGGTGGAGCAAATGCCAAAGGAATTGGCGAAATATGTAAATTAGAAATTGCAAACATGTTTAAGGACATAAAATAAGAAATATTTAATGTTGTGTCCACCCATCTTGATTCTCTACACGAAAATAAGAAGAGAGAGGATGAAAAGGTAACACTTGCAAAGTTTTTCCATTCTTGTAGAAGAAAGAAAGTTCATTGCACATGCAGGGGACTGGCTAGCATTATTGGAGGAGATGAGGCTACACTATAGTTCAAAATGATAGAAATGGATGATGTGAAAGTTTTGTATGTTGCCCAAAATAAGCCATGGCTGACAAAAAAGGAGGTATCTCACAATATCCCATGCCATATTTTAAAAATTGGGCTAGTATTTCATATAACAATATGCAACCCCTACCTTGGGCTAATACTTAGCAAGGATGGGATCTTTACTCTAGCCAATACCAACAGTCATGGAAACCTCAGTTCTCACGCCAACAGTGGTATCAAGGACCTTATTCATGGAAAAAAAACTTGGAGAGGAGGGAATTAATGGAGCAATTAACATCCTAACTACCAAAAATCTTGCTACCCATAGCACCAATATTTGATCCATGTAGTCTCCTAAACTACTTGCTTAGCAACTATTCCCAAATCTGTCGAAATATCATCCAGATTAGTCTAGAAGCTCACCAGAGGTGCACATAGGTGCTGAGCCCCTCCTTTATGTGAGATTTGTGAGAATTTTATTTCTTAACATGAGAATGTAATACAACCAGATAATAAGTGCATTCATCCATATGATTTAAGATGTAAGCCTTAACTCCCAGTCTAATGCATTTCAAGTATAGATCAACATGATCAACTAAATGGAAGTAGAATCAACCATGAAATAACATCAAGGAAAATAGTAACATGTATATGAAAATAAGGTAAATACACATATCAAGATCCATCACATGAGTGTACCAGAATTACTTCACTATATTTATTAACATAAAATATGGTAGCCAAGATTACATGAAAAAGAGTTCCATTCATGGAAATGTTCATAGTAGAAGAGCTTTCTTTACATCACAAAAATCACCATTAAAAATTACACAATATCCTATTTTCCCTCTCATAGAAAAACCCTCTATATCAAGCATTCGAAGGAATATTCTCTTAACCATCCACCATCACCTACGAAATCCTGATGGAATCCTTTCATCATTTCTCTACCACTACCTAGGAATGTGCCAGATGTCATCATGTGTTTCCCTCAAGCGTTCCTTTGGCATGCATGTGTTAGCTAATACTTAATAACCTTGACTCCTTATCCTCTCATGATAACCATATTGATACTCTGGAATATCCTTTCCTTGAGCCACAAGTCTACATAGTTTATCCACATCTGTATCTGGTCACTTTTCCATTCGCTCCCTGCGCGCATCTTTTTCTTGTTGTCCAAAACTCACTAAGAACCAAATCCATCCTTCCCAGGCGGGAGCCTTCATGCCTCTCCAAGAATTACTGTTGCGCATGCCTTCGTGCCCTGATTTTGCACACCAAGAGGCTTCGTGCCTTAGGTACTTAGTTACTTTTAGGGGTCCAAAATCAACCCACAGTAAACTGGCTGCCACCCCAGAAAACCTCTGCACTTCTCCAACAAAAATATTGTTGACCAAAACCTGTTATGGTAAGAATGCTACTCTAAAGAATAAAAAATAGTGGTAGAGAGAGAATTTGAATAAAGAATTAAAGAATTGGGGGGATACTATATGACCAATTGGAGGAGTTTGGGGAATTCCATTTTTATCTCATCCTTCAATTTTTCCAAGGAATTCAATTCTGATAAGGCCTTCTTTGGTGTTTCACCTACAACACTGGTCACCTGATCTGGGAAGATTGATTCCATCTTCCCCTTTAATGGGTTGATTGACAGCCCCAAATCCACGTAGAAACCTTTGAACCCATCCATCCATTCAGTAATGGAGTCCCGGAGTTCACAGATTCTGAAGTCCATCTTTTCACGCATTGTCTTGATTTTCTCCTTCTAGGTCATGGTGTTAACAGCCAATTATGCATGCTCTGCCTTTTTAGTCGGGATGGTCTCCTGTAAGAATTTGAGGGCTACCTCTTCCTTTGTCACCCGCACGTCAATAATTGGCTCACATTTTCTACAGCTATTGAAGCTCATATCTGCTAGTATATTTACCTCCTTGAGTTGGGAGAACAAGTCTTCCAACTTAGTGATCTGGGCTTCAATGATGACCTTGTTTTCTTCTTTCACTTTTTCAATCTCTGTAGTTATGGGGCCCGCGTCATCCTTTATGCTAACAAGTAACATGCCCATGAGGTCCTCAAGGTACTCCATCTCATCCCCATAATTGGTCCTGACTTGACTTACCAACGTCGGACATTGTCCCAGAATGATTTTCATGAGGGTGTCAACTCGGTCATACACCTCCTTCATATGTGCATGTTCTCCCCTTAACCCCTAGTGTAACCTATCTATTTCCTTCTCCTTTCTCTTATTCTCTATGATCAGGGTACGAACAGTGGCCCCTGCATCTAGATTTTTCTAGATCAGCTCTGAAGACATATTTTACAAAGCATTGCATGCCTGATCATTTTTTAGGTGGTTAGAATCCACTGCCTTATATGTATCTCCTCCTTTATTCTCTAAGTGAACGGTCTCAATCGCATGATCGTTGAACTAGAACTCAAGTTCCTTGGTGTGGCAGTGCATACTATAGCTAAGAATATTCCTAGTCCTAGACACACCCCCGCCTTGATCCATCAAATCCCAACCATGAAACATTTTTAGTGGGAGGATGGCCTAGGATCTTGTGTTTGTGGGTTTATCCACAATGTCCATGTGTGGGGACATAGGTGTCCATTTCTTACTTGTAGCTTTGTTCTTGGTTATTTTCTTCTTCACCCTAGGGGTAAATACCTTATCCTCCTTTATAGTAAAGGAGTCCCCTTTATCTCCCTTTGGGATGACATTCTGCGGTGTAGCGGCCTCGCACGCTGGACTTTTCTTATCCCATATAGAATGTTCCTCTCCTTTCCATGATTCATTTGCATCTGTGGCCTCCTCCTCAACCTCCTACCCCTCCATCTCTACTTCCAATTCTTCCTTGAAATTGGTGAGGTCCTTTTCCTCTCCTTCCTCTGAGCCTATTTTGGGGCTTGATGCATCATGTGTCCTTTGTCTCTTTTATTTTGGATCTTCCATTTCTTCCTCCTCTTCTTTCCCTTCCTTATGCTCTTCATGCCCTGACAATGAGGCCTTGGTGCTATCCTGTACAAAATTAATTATGCCCTTTCTCCCATTCTGGAACGTGTAGTACTTCCTATTTCTAGAAGTATCTAGCTTCCCCTCATCTTGTTATTCTTCCTCTTCCTCTTCCTCATGCACTACTTTCATGGGAAAGATTGTCATCTCCCGTGGCTTTAGAAAGGGAGAGTCTGTAACCTCCACCTCAATCCCTCCCTGTGTTTTTGAGTGCATCTGCACTAACATTCGATGGACATACCTTTTAATGGTAACACTGAATTTAGGGTGTAAGTTAAGAAAAAATGGCTCCAAAAATTCTATGTAGGAGAGCCGAGTGCCATACTTGTATGTAGCGTGCAATATGTGGACATCAACATCCACCTTGTTTGCATCAAAATTCAACTTCTACATGTCCTTGATTTGATTGATGGCACACTTTATATATTTGGCTATGAATGTGAAAGAGAGCTTGCACAATGGCCCCATATCTCCCTTGGCCATCATAAACTTAGCTAGATAAAAATGTTGTGTAGTAGCAAATTGCATGTGATCCCTAACAGCTTGTGGTAACTCACGAGGGATGTGCCACTCATTCTCAAAAGCTCTGCACAATCATTCGAACCACATGTTCATCCAATCCTTGTAAGTGCTCGAGATGGTTCCATCGTAGGTGAATTTTGTGAATTAGACTGTATGGGACACGTGGGCGAGTGGGTGAACCCAAATGTTCCCATCTGGTCCATCTGGGAAACCAATCTCCTAGAACATGATCAACAATAGGATGGATCCCTAAGTGATATTCACCCCTTCCTCATTTTGTACCCGTGCCTCTTCAATAATACCATTCACAATGAATTGGGAAAAAATGTAGTATGCCCTCTTGGACACCTTGTAAACCATGTACAGGAACCTTCGGTTAATGTCTGTCCATCTTTCCGACGTGCCCAACTTACAGCTAATGACCCAGGAGGTGAATCTCAATGTTGGGTTTGGGAGGTATACAATTACCTGTGCCCTACTCCCCTTCTCGTAGTTTAACTTCTTCATTAGCTCCTCAATCTTGGCAGTGAAACATAAATCAAGTGCCATATCCTCTCCAATATTCCACAGGCCTGTCACCATCCAAATCAAATGGCTTGTGATCCTCATTCTTCTTCCTAAAAATTAGAAGAAGTTTTCATGGACTCGTGACATTAACCACCTAAACAATGAGGTAGGTTTGGAAAAGAAAGGAAGCTCCCATAGTTGTAAAAGCCCAGACTTTTGTAGCGCTTGTTGCACTAAGTCATCAACCTTAGGGTTTTTGAGCTCGTCCACCATCAAGGTGTATGATACTAGGTCTTCCCACATCATATTTTCATTTTCGGTCATTTTGTGGTTGTATTCGTTGATGTTTCCATTGTATACCTTTGAGATCCACTTTTCAGACTCCATAACTCCAGGGGGTACTACATTTTCAAGTAGATATCCATGGGATCCTCCTTTTCCACCAATGGTTTCTTTGTTCGAGCCTTCTTCGGTGTCATCTTCCTCTCCTTTTTCGTTCATGCCCTAGGTGTCATGTTCCTTTGTTTTGACTTCCCTAACTCAATAACTCCCTTTTTCTCTTTCACATCACCTTATTCCTTATCTATTGTCTTCTTCCCTCCATGTTATGCCACAATATTTCAATAAAACTTTACACAACTCCACTGGTTCGTGATAGTCCTTTGCGTCGTTATTCTTCGAAAAACCTTCGTCACACTTCGAGTTCGGGAGCAAAGAGTAAATTTTCTAAGGAAAACTAGTCGAAATGATTACTCTTACCTCTTATTTATGCTTTCTCGACACCTTAGAGTTCCTTTTACCACGTGTCTTAATGTCACTTTTTAATAAAGTAAATCACTTTATTCTACTTAGATCAAACCTTCATGAATTCCCCTCGCACTTGCAACTATAACCTTGTAGCACTCCAATACTAGTAAAATGCCACATACCTCTTTCACACACGTCACTGTGTTGAAGTACATAACCTCTGCGCCATCTAATAAGTAGTTCCCCATGGTGCTTCCTACCTTATGTTATACCACATGATCCTTCCCTTCTTTTTGGTCTTCAAACTTCTCTCAACCCACCTTTATATCTGCACGAATTTATGCACCTTAGCCATCACGTTTCACATTCTTCTATCTTTGTGCTAATGTTTCCCAACAGTCCATTGTCAAAGAATTTTGGCCTTCATGTTCAACATAGTTGCTACTTCACCCCACACAAAAATGTATGCACGGTCCCCTATGCATAGAACCTCTCACAATGTACTAGGTACCGATGCACCAACACGCAACACAAAGCCGAAAACGTCAACAAAGGAGACAAATAAAAAGGGAAAAGGACTAATGGAAATCTAATCTAATTGGAAATACTCCCTTATGTTTTACTACACAGAAGCCTTATTTATAGTAGGGTTTCAACCTACTCCCATTGAAGTAAACCAGTAACCTCATCCCATCCAGTGCTTGTAACTGGAACGCACTGGAATCAAGGATGTAAGAGATGATGTATGGTCCTAACCAATGGAATTTTAGTTTCAACAGATGGAACAAAAATTTAGAGTCATAAATCAAGACTATTTTCCCAACTTCGAACTGTTTGTTTTTTATATGATGATCATTGCATGCTTTTTTCCATGCATTCTTAGTCTTCTTACTCCACCTAGCAAGTGATCACCTTTCATCCAACTACACTAATTTTTCTATACACTCTTGTAGTTCTTTCTCATCAACTAATCCTCCTGCACATGTAATACATAGAGACGAAAATGTAAACTCCACTTGTAAAATAACTTCCATGGAAAACACCAATTGAAATGGTGTGGCCTTGTTCAATCTCTTGTAGGTTGTCCTATACGCCGATAGTATGGTTGAGAATTTTTCATCCCAATCTTGTCTTCCCACATCAAAACATTTGGTCAGTGTGTGACTTAGTATCTTGTTAAATGCTTCAGTGGTCCCATTAGCTTGAGGGTTATAAGGGGTGGTTTTGTGATGGGCCACCATGAACTCTCTGAACAAAATCCTGACCGTCTCATTAAAAAAATGTGTGCCTCTGTCACTAGTAAATATTAAAGGAAACTGATACCTGTTGATTATGTTCTCCCACAAGAATCTTGCTATTATGGTTGCTATGTAATCATTTGTAGGCACTACCTTCGACCACCTTGTTAAGTAATTAGTGCAAGTAACGATATAGCGTGAACTAGTCCTTTGCGTGGCACATGAAATTGTTCCTACAAAATCAATTGCCCACTTCTCAAACGGTTTTGAGCTAGCTATTGGTATCAAGGGAATTTCATGCCTTCTTCCTGGTTTGCTAAGGCACTGGAAATTGTCACAAGTCTTGCAAACCTCAATACAATCCTAGTAGATGATTTCCCACCAAAGCCCTGCTAACAGAATCTTCTGCGTGGTTGGATTCCCTACATAGTGTCCTCCTGCAATTCCACCGTGAGCCTCCTCCATGACTGCAAGGAAATCATGTTCTAGTACACACCGATGCAAGACCTCATCATGACCTAATTTGTATAAATCTCCACCAATTAACATGTAGGGTGTGTCGCATATATCCAAATTTTTTCTTTCTAAAGTCTTAATTTCCTATAGCGTCATACCTGTTTTTAGAAATACCACAATATCTTCTAATTCAGAGGGCGTGTGTCACATCCTAAATAGTTGTGCATCCAACATCATATCCTTAATGCTCTACACATCCTCCCTTGAGTCAATTATTTATAAATGGTTAGGTCCCAAATTACTCTTACTCGGTTTGACAACAACTGTAAAATCAAATTATTGAAATAATAGGACCCATCTACATATGTGCCCTTATAAAACCAACTTGTTTACTAAGTACTTAAATGTCATGTGGTCCATGTAGAATATAAAGGGTATTTCTAGAAAATACTGCCTGAATTTATATAGTGTGTAGATCATTGATAATGCCTCGTGCTTAGTAGTAGTATAGTTCTGCTCTGCTGGTGTCAATTTCCTACTTGCAAAACAAAGAGGATGATCAACAGTCCCCTCCCCGGATTGTGCTAACACTTCTCCAACGGTCATCCCTGATGCATCAACATACACATAGAAGGACTTATCCTAGGAAGGAAAGTGTAATATGGGTGCAGTGATAAGCCTATTCTTGAATGTATCAAATGCTTTCTATTGCATCTCTCCCCAATGAAATGTACATCAGTGCTTTAGAAATCCCTCCAATGGCGCGGCAATTTTGGAATATCCCCTAATAAAAGTTTGGTAGTACCTCGGGTTCCCAAGGAACCCGTGCATTGCACTCTGGCTGATGGGTTCTCCCAATCCTATAATAATGACAAATTTGGTAGGATCCACCAGCAAGCCTTCCATACATATAATGTGCCCCAATAGGGTTCCAAATGAAGTATCGTAGAGACATTTCTTGATGTTGAGGGATATACAAAACTCTTGAAATCTCTCTAACATCAACCGTAAATTATTGCAATGGTCCATCACTAGTCCATACATTGTCCAATCATCAAGGTATACCTAAAGGAACTTGTGGATAAAATCTTGAAATGCCTGGACCATTATGCACGAAAACACGGTAGGTGCATTCTTCAGTCCAAAGGGCATGACCGTGTAGGAAACAATTCCTCATTCAGTGGTGAAAGTTGTCTTTCCTTGGCCCTCCTTTGTAATTATAAATTGATGATATCCTGAGAAGCCATCTATGAAGGAATAGATCTCGTGCCCAGCTACTCCTTCCAGGATATCCTTGGTAAAAGAGGTTGGGAAGGGATCAATTACACATACCACATTCAGATCCCTATAATCAACACAAATCATTATCCTTCCATCCATTTTAATGCTTATGACCATTGGGATTATGCATTCTTATTCCTCCATAGCTTCAATGATGCCTGATACAAACCATCTTGTCTATCTCCTCCTTGATCCAGATGTGCAGATTTGGATTCATTTGGTAAGGTCTCTTCCAAAATCAGGCATGCTCCCTCCTTGAGCTTAACAACCTGCAACACCTCATTCAAAAATGGCTTAACACTTTGATATTCAAAGGTTTTAATCAAGTCATCTGTTAACTCCGGCTAGTTCCATGTTTGATGACATAATTCCGAATGAACATACCATGCACGTGCATAACCCTGTAGTGTTGAATAGAACTTGTGTACCCAGAGGGAAGGAGGTAAAGCCTCTGTACCTTCCATCCAAATCCTATCACATTCCAGGACATGATTTGAGGCAGATCCTTTCCCATCATAGACATAAATTTTAGTGGGCACATTACTCCAGAAGAATGTAATAGAGAGCGCAATCCTCACCTCGCGTCATTCTAGAAGATTGTCTTGTTGTGCCGCCCACCAGCATGCTACATTCCCACGCAAAGTGTAGATAAGCATGCTCCTTCTTTTTATCTCTCATCTCCATTGAGCTTCCATGGCTTGCAGGAAAACATCAAGGTTGCCTTCCCCAGTGTAGTTTGGTAACTTCTTCCCTCCCAACTGCCTAAATGGGCACGCCTTTATTACTCTTGTAACATACCCTCTCAATTGCCACCCAATTGACTCATAAGTCTCATGTTCCCAATTCTCACATGCTACATTAGTGGTATCACCAATAGATTGAATTTCCTCCCACTGAATAATTCCTTCTGTAGGGTGTATAACCTTAGGGTCCCTGATAGTGTGCACATAGATTCTATCGAGAACTTATTCTACCAAGGGCTTAGTGTAGGGAGCTAACTTCCCATCGGTCAAAGGGATGATAAATCGTTCCTCCTTGTTCTCCAAAATTATGTATTCCTTATTAAACTGCAAGTCATCATTGTTCTTATAGCACTAGGGGCTCCCGAGTAACGTTGGAAAGTTATCCGCCTCAGAGAGCACCAAGAATTTAAAGTCTCTAGTGAATTTTAACCCCTTGGATAGTGATAATAACATCCTTCAAGACACCAATGGGAATTTCCTTTATCTTGTTAGCCATATACAACACATTTAAGGATGGCTATAGTGGGGTCCTTCCCATTTGATTCCATGTGTCTAGAGTGAGAACATAAACCTCCACACCAGTGTCTATCAGAATATTTTGTAGGAGCCATCCGTCAACTACTGCATTTAAGGTAATCTCCTTATCATTAAAAATGGTGTGAGGGGGAAGGTTATCATGCAAAAACCTATCACTCTCGCTCTCCTCCAGCACATGAAATATTCTCCCGTAACCACACTCTTAGCAAAGGAATGATATTATCTTGCCTTATAATTTTTTGTACCTATTTTGACTTCATCCAGATTCTTCTATAGAGCCTGAGTGCTCTTCCTTTAGTCTAACACCCTTCGACTACTCCTTTAGGCACTGGATCTCTCCTTGTAGGCTTCAAATTACATCCATGGTATCCTGATAAACCTATTTCTAATGAGTAGGGTATGGATACCTCTTCTTTAGTAACCAAAGGCATTTGCTTTTGTATCTCCCTGGTGTGTGTAGCCTCAGCTTGCATCATCACTAGCATAGGTTGTAACTCTGACTCACGTGCCACCCTTGGCATCTATTGCAAGTCTTATTTCTTCATGCTTACCATCCCGGTACTCTTGTCCTTTTGTTGTTGTCAGCTCATGTGTTCAAATAACTATGGGAATTCCTCATACTTGTGTTTCTTTACACACAAAGATCATTATAGCAGGTTAGGAAATTCATGCTTGTAATGTTCTGTGGACCCATAGTTATAACAGGTTCTGCGAGGAAAATTCAATTCTTTCACCTCCACGATTGCCACGGCCTCTAAATGCTCCGTGAAAGACTCTTCCATTCCCACCTCCATCTGCACACCCATCATAATGGTGACCATCATCCTTGGGGACAATTGCAATACTATTTTGGCACACACTAGTATCAATGGCATCATGTATTTGGTCAATCAATCTGTAGTCCTTGGTGTCCAGTAGCAAGACACATTATGGATTACTTGTTGTAGTAAAGGGAACATAATTACATCATGGTACCCATGTAAAATTTCACAGTCTACTAACATGACACGAACCAATATTCATGGACATATGTCCTTCGTATGTCCCTTTATTTTATAGTATGTGCACCATAGTCCACTACAATCCTCATGCGTTGAGTTCATAGATAGTTTCTCCAGCTACTTTATCATGGAAGTAATCTGGGCTTCAATAAATGGAATAACTCCAATGTCCATACTTCTTATGACCTTGGAGTGTAAGGAAGCTTCCAAGGCCTCGTGCGGGTCTGTAAAGGTCTTATGTTAAAGTGCCCTCCTTAAAGGGGTAATTAACCCACCAACGAACCATTGAGCATGTTGAGATGGATGAATGTCATAATATAATTTTGATAAGATATTTTTAAAGCACACATCATACTCCCACACACTCTCTTTCATACCTTGCTGAATTTCTTTCAACGCACTGATGCTCTTTTGTTCGAACTCAGGAATGTGAAACTCTGCCAAGAACGCCTCACGTTGCACAGTGTAATCCAATTTTTTTTGGTGTGGGTCATATTTCCAGTACCAGCTATGTGAACGCCCTCGTAAGGTGGTCGTAAAGTGACTTTCTTTCCTCCCCCATGGAAATGATTCCCTTCGTATGCCATAGTATCTCATACTTTTGTACATGTTCTGCAACATCTTCCATGCCCTTGTAATCGGGAAAGTGTAGGGACATTTTTTAAAACACCTGTTAAGATGGTTGAGGTCCTTGCCCTCCAAATTTGGATCCTTGATAGCCTCTACCACCTAATCCACTAGCTCTTATTCCTTCGGATCCTCCATATTCTCCTCCCACAGTAGGAAAAGGGCATGAAGTGCTGACATCGTGTGTCCCCACCGTCGCGCTAAACTACACGCCAATGGTTCGTGATACTAATCCACTCCTAGATGTGCTTCCCATACCCACTCCAGATGTGATACCAAAACTTTGTAAGCCTTGACCTTGCCCAAATGTCATGCCAGAAAAAATACCTCCAAACACAAGAAAAGACTGTGCGGGTGTAGATGGAAATGAAAAGTTATACCTCATAGGTGTCGGTTAACCACTGATATCAATACCTCTAATGATTAAGTGAACAAAGTTTTCCTCAGGGAATGGAAGGATAAGCGCCAGGGTATAATCACCAGGTGGGCCAAGATGCTTGCATATGGCTATATTTTCTTCACATGATGAAGTCTCACCAGAATCCAAGGGGGTAACTCTCCTGCACTTACCAAGGTGGGGTAGCACAAACTGCTCATATCTCGCACCTTCTGTGAAAACCTCAAATCCTTCCTATGATGTCTATCTCCATATCTCCATCGCTCCAGTAACCTCGCATCATATTTTTAACACCCTCTCTCAAGCTTCATCATACTTGAGTCACCTTTCTTCACTCTCCTTCTCCGCGGTAGGGTCCCCCCATCCTTCACCACATTGGCTTCCATGCCCTGTGCCCAAAATAAATTTAGGCAGCCATAGGAAAATATTCCAAAATTAAAGTAACGACGAGGATCAAAATAGCTAAGGGGATAACATGTAAAAAATTTCCTCTAGGATCCCTTAAGAACTCAAACTTAACAATCTATGGACAAGATACGTAGAAATAGTGTATTCAATGGTATAACTGATTAGCACTCTTCTCCACTTGTGATCAACAAATAGGGTATAGATCAGATTGACATCATGCAACTTCTTATACTCATCTTGGGTCCCATACACGAGGTCTATTGTACCAAATCCACCTAGATGCGTATGTTGAAATTCATTCATATAACTCCACTGGAAAGCAATAGAATAAGGTCTCACACAACTCATGATACAGGTGCTCTTATACCCATTTACGTGTATTAAATTCAAGTCAATTATTCAATATCTGAGAAAACTCATCCTCCGTGCTCTTAAAACCATTCTTCGACACTATCCAACATCAAGCGTTCTATCATCACATACCATTCTCACGACAGCTTCGAAAAGAGGTCTCGGCAACGGAACCAAAATGTAGTCTCCTGGTACTGCTTACTTAACAACCATTCCCAAAACACACCGACATATCATCTAGATTAGTTTGAAATATCACCCGAGGTGTGCACAGGAACCGAGCCCCCTCCTTTATGTGAGCTTCATGATATTTTCTTTCTTAACACTGGGATGTAATACAACCAGAGAATAAGTGCACTCATCCATAGGATTTAAGATGTAAGCTTTAACTCCTAGTCTAATGCATTCCAAGTATAGATCAACATGATCAAGTAAATGAAAGTAGAATCAACCATGAAATAACATCAAGGAAACCAGTAAAATGTATATGAACATAAGGGAAATACACAGATCAAGATCCATCACATGAGTGTTCCATAATTACTTCACTATATTTATTAACATAAAATATGGTAGCCTGTTGTAACTGTACGATAGAAAATCAACACGTGACCTTTTTCGCACCCAACCTCCCGAGGTCGTGCCGGGATAGCCAGTGTGGAATGGAAATGGAGGTGGAAGTGATGGTGGTGGTCAAACTAGTTGGGAAATCTAATGTCTTCTACACATAATAATGGAATTTGTGAATCTAAAGCACCGAATACTCTCCTAACTTGAGGAGGTGTGATGGTATGGTCAGATATGATAGCTACTCGGAGACTCCAATCGATGTCTTGTTTTGCTGAGATTCTATTAATTGGTTGTGCCACACGCGGAAGGTAACCTGTAGGTGCCTCATATGGGTTTCCAGATAAGGTCATGGAAGTGAAATAACGAGAGGCACTATGGAACTGTAGGAACTATGGTCGATTTTTTGGTCTTGTCCAGAAAGTCCTAGCCCGATTGGCAACTATGTCCAATAATGAAAGCTCGGTAATAATGTCTGGCGAAAGCGGTGAAGATACAAATACTAGTGTGCGTAAGATAGCATCAACGTCTAACTGGTTAGCAAGCCCATTGGGTTGTAGGACTTGTTGATCATAGCCAAAGATTCTTTGAGACTGAGGCCCTCGTATGGTCATGCATGCACTTAAATCCTATTTTCTGGAGCAGTCCAAAAGTCATAGGCTAAATTTGCAGCGATGTTCAGTGTCTCTAATTGATCTAAATTTTCAATGAATGTTGGGTGATCGTAAGACTATTAAGCATAAGCTTGTATCAATGTTGGTTATTAGCTCTGTTCCATTAGGTTGTGGGACCAGAGGATCACAACTGTATGTCTTTTCTTGCTTAGGACCGTTGATGGTCATGCAAAAGGGAATTTGTTTCCTTATAATAAATAAAACTATCTAACAAGGAAAATCTAACCTATGTTTTTGTTATTTTCTCAGCATATCAGGTCAAAGCAATAAAGAATCTAATCTATGTAAAGTAAACATTTTTGTTCTTTTATAACTTTTTAGACAATGCATGTAATCTAATAAATAATTTAAAACCAAAAAATTAGCCGGATGTAGCTAATTATTTGTGCAGATGTATGATCTAAATCTAAAATCTACTCTAATTCAATCAAAGTCTTTCCAACCCTACCTTATAAGTGAGAAACAAATCATAACCCTAACAGAGCTATTGTTTCCTATAACTTCCTTGGCAATGTCGAAGAGAAAACTTCCTATTTGTTTTTATCTACTTGCAATTGAATAACTAATTGAAATGAATTAATTCTTTACTCTATTTGATATGTAACTAACAATTTGATAAAACAAAGCAAAAAAATACACAATTCCAACTTGGAAGAGAAATAGCTTTGACAAATCTAGCAGTATCGATATATGTCCCCTTAGTTCTTTCTTTTCTCTGAGTGTTCATGTGAGTCTAAGGGATTGGGAATACAAAGAACAAAAACAAGAGGATGGCGCTTGAGAAATGACGGCTTGGAAGCAATCTAGACACAATGTAAGTAGAAGAGTGATAGCACAAGATATTTGAGATTGGCTATGCAATTTCTAGCAATACTATGGCAGTAAAACAAACAAGATACACCAAATTCTCTCATAGGCCCTTTACTTGAATGCAAGCATGGAATATATAGGAATGGAAGATAGAAGACTACTTCATGCACAAGGTAATGAATAGGTAGTTCCACTCATTAAATCTAATTATAAAATAGAAGAAGCAAGGAGAACTAAGCAAACACATCTATTTTTAGAAAATTCAGCTCACGGATGCGCTCAAAAATCAAACTTAAGTGAATTGTCGCATGTAATTTATCACATAAAGATTCTAGAAAAATAGACTAGGACCGCCACCTTGTGTAGGGTGGTGGTTTCAAGACCATCGCCCTGCCTGGGTGGCGGTTTGAAAACCACCACCCAGGAATGATGACGATTTTGACACTTAAGGCCAAAGAAAGCACATAAAGAAGGGGAAAATTGGAAAAATGCAAGAAGAAGCTATGTAATTCTATCTAGGCTACAAATATATACTGCAAGTGGGTTTTAGAGCTCGAACACCTTCTCGAGAGGAATTTGAATCATCATTGGGGCTTCTCGTAACCGTTTTTTCCAACAATACAACATGTGTAATTTTGGGTGCATACAGTCACCTTCAAAAATTTCCCTCCTTTTTCAAAGACAAATTTCAAAATTTTGAAGAAGTGTCCTTTGGAAGTGTTCAAGTGAAGAGAAAAGTCCAAAAAGTTAGAAAATTTTAATCTTTGGAGTCTTTTATGATGTTTTGTAGCTAAATCAAACATTTTTGTTATGGATCTTACAAGTACAGGTGGAAATCTTATTCGATGATTTACTGCTTTTCCTGTATTGCTTACCTGTTGGCTAAATCAGCTCTGCGTGTCCATCTGTCCTTGTGTCCTATAGACCATCTGAGCTCTCCCGACCCTCTTTTTCCACACTCCTCTTGAATCAGGTAAATCAGATCCATGTGTCCCTACATCCCATAGAATGTATGAGCTCTCCTGACCCACTTTTTCCACACTCCTCCTACATAAGGTATTTTGGCTCCGTGCATCCCTCATGTCCCAATGTCCCATGGACCATCTGGGGTAGTTTTTTCTTCCTTTTCCACTTTTCACCTTTTTGAGTCAGTGCAGGGGGTCATCTATTACACATTCATTGTCTTACCTCTCTATCCATTTGAATTCATGGCTATTTAAAGGAGTGTAACCTTTCTTTCATTTCCACACTTACTTGCTCATTCTCTCCCACTCACATTCATTCAAAAAAATTCATTTCCCGCATTTACGCTTCTGTGTTTTCTCTTGCAAGGATTATTTGAGGTTATGATAATACTTCATTGAAGGTTTTTTCTCTCCTTACCTCTGTCAAGATGAATATCCAGTACCAAGGGCATGATCATCTCTCTTCATTAGAAAACCTATGTGCCCGATATTGGTGAAAATGAAGCTCGGCATCTCGACCTTGATGATTTCTGGAGCAGGCTCAGGTATGATAGCCCTACTCCCATCGCTCAATTAATCAAAGACAATGGAATTGCATTTACATGGGGTTTCCCTATCTCTTTCCAGTTCACTGACATAGTGCACGATTGCGGGGCCTGTTTCAATCCAGAATCCAAGGAGACTGTTGATATTCATGGTGAAGTGGTTACGCGACTGGATTCTCATGCTATCTATGATGCCCTGTGCATCCTCGTGGTTGAAGAAGTAAATACCCTATCTCTTTCTCAATTACAAGCCCTGTTTGACAATGACAGTGAAAGATACAAGACCAGGGTAGCTAAATCATGTCTAAAGAACCCTAAGAAAGGAGCATCCAGACTTTCTAAGTCTTTATTTAGGGTGGCTTTTAAGGAAGAAATTTCAGGACATCATCACCCTTCTCACTAGGATCATGGGAATGCCCTCTAAAAATGAATTTCACTTTTGGATGTGTCCCTTTATCAATATCATTTGTGAAGGGAAATATCTATTTTTAATTGGGGTGAGATAATCTGCGAGAACTTAACGGAGCAGTTGTTCAATGTTCAGATAACTTGGAAATTTTACATGTCCTCTTATCTCATGTACACCATCGCAACATCTAGGAAATGGCTTGGTTTATCTTTCATTGAAGATAAGAAGGAATCTCCTATATACTAATATTGTCCTTAGATAACCCAAAAATTCAGCAATCATAATTTCAAGAGATTTAATTATGCTTTCACCATGTATATTGTGAGGATTTTTGAAGGAAATACTTCTCTAAGATTTTCTAAGGAAGTAAAGACCTTGATGTATGATTATGGAAGTTTCTACACTCAATTTAGAAAGTTTTCATACATCATATTGGATGGTTTTGAAGGCCCTCCTCTTAAGCTTCCTATGTTTTGCAATGAAAAAATGGCCCTTGTTGAGACTTGCAGGGATAAAAAGATTGTTGGAATTTGTTTCCCTATCACCTTGGGAAATTATACATGAAAGAAAACTCTGGATGCTCAAAACATTGATAGAACCATTAATCCTCTCACCATTCATCATTTCAAGCCAAGAACTTGCTTTGACATCAAGGGATATATTGCTAATAACTTCAGGATGGTTTTCTATGGCCTTCTAGATACTGAAGATTACTGGGCTGATTTTGTAGATGATTTTGAGGTAAGAAGAAGGTACTTTGGTAGATTCTCTCTCTGAAAAATCATAGTCTTCAATGTCTACAAAGTACCTGATGGGCTCAAGGATGATGATGAAGACATGCAATCCATTGAATATGAGAGGTCCATCAAACACACTCCTCTGGAAACCATTGATTGGTTTATAAAAGAGAAGGATAATTTGAAAGAGGTGATCAATCCTATTCTTGTGAGGACCAAGCTCTGGTTTGATAGGAAGATGAAATACTTCATGATGAGCAAAGCCAAGAATTCCTCACACGAAACTTCCTCTCCTAGGAAATAAGAACCTACACTCAATGTTGATGTGCCTGAGTAGTCCACTCCTTCCTCTTCAAAAAAATGTATATATAAAGAAAGGCAAGGCCATCAAACAAGAGAAGATTGTAGAAGAAAAGGAAGAATTTCCTTTAAAGTAGCCACAGGTTCCCACAAGGCTAGAAAAGGTTGTTGTTTTAAGTGAGGATGATAGTGAAGAGCTAAAAGAAGAAGAAGAATCCCTTGTCAACACTGTTGAGATGGGGAATGAAGGCCAAATGTCTAAATCTCTAGGTTTGGAGGACCCTTCTTCCAAGGATATTTTAGAAGATGTGTCAACTTCTCCATTGGAGACATCGATGGTGCAAAAATTGAGTGCAATGAGTACACTTGCACTTAGACCCATTGCCCCTTCTACTTCTTCCTCTTCCTTTTCTTGGGTTCAACCTTTCATTGATATTAAGAATAAGAAGTCTACTTCTCAAATTGTGGCTCCCAAGATTGATGTTGTGACAACCCTGTTTGGTACTTTTCCTCCTCTTCAAGAAAGAAAACAAATATTACCTCAAGGCTGGTCTCAGATTATAAGGGCCATCAATTCATGGAAATTACAAAGCCTAAGGTAGAAAAAGAGGAGAAAGACCTTTTGATTTCTGACTTGGAACTCACAAGGATTCCACTTAGAGATTATACACCTGAAATTGAGGTTCATAACCTCATAGAAACTGTGACCAGAGTTATTGAACGTGTGGAGAAAGATAAAGAAACTGTGGAGCAATTTAAGGAATATAACCAAGTTCTTTCAAATTTTATAAAATCCTTGTTGGCAAAGGGTAAGGTCCTGGACCCAACTCCACTAGCCACTCTTCCACCTATCATAGTTCTCAACAAGGATGAAGTTCATACCATCAAGGATATTCATAAGTATATCACCTATGGAAAGGCCATGGAAGGACTGGTTGATGATATGTCAGTGGAAGGATTAAAATTCATTGAGGAGGCCTTCAATTCATACGAGAAGGTATCAAAATTATAGTTGAAATTAACCACAACACTGAGTGGCTTGGAAAAAGAGCTAAAGCTATAGTGTGAATGCATCCAGGATCTCCATTTGATGAGTAGGATAGATGAGCAGATCTTGTTGGCAAGAAAGGTATATGATGAGGCCAAGAGAAATTTGTCTAGATCTTGGGTTTTCAGTATTGAACGGAAGATCAAAGTTTTGGAGGAAGCATTAGGAGAACTGAAAAATATGTGGCAGAAAGGAGAATCTTTCAATACTTTTTTCTGTCTACCTTTCAAGATATTCATTGTGAAATCTAGAATGAAGCTTCAGATGATCAATTTTCTATACAGGATATCAAGGCTCAGTTCAACACCTTTGTCAAGGAGGATATTTTCAAGGAAGAGTCAATGTCTAAAGAGAATATGAAGGAATTTTTCTCCCTTCAATAAGCTATCACCGAGGCAAACAAGGAGTTTCTATAAAACACATAGTTTGATAAGGATATGGATAGGTGCCTTGGTATGTGGACTCATACCACTTCTAACACCATCATTCAAAAGTGCATGGAGATAGCTGAAGCATTGAAAATATTTAGACTTCGAACTCTTAAGATAATTGGCCCTTTTAAACCTCCTTCAGATGTTTCTAATTCAGAATCCTAATACACTTCTTTTATTTTGAGGTTGTAAAACCCATGATGTAATATTTGGTTAAAGACATTCTATTAATGTATTTCTTACGTAGTCTTTAATATTTTAGATTAAAAGAAGTTGGAACCGAATGCAACTATTTTTGTAAGCTATTTAATGGGCTCTCCATGCCATTGTTAAGGGATAGAATATGATATTATTGAAATGTAATAGAATTGAAATTAGTCAATATAGAAGGTTTTCCATTGTCTCTAATTTTCATCTACTATCCTTCCTTTCCTTGTCTACAAATTTGTGAATCATTAATATTTTCATGCTAAGAAACTTTGGGTTCTTATGTTATGATCTCTATAACTTTGTGTCTGTGGAATAATATCTGATGTTGCAAATGTGAATGATTCTATTATATATCCCTCTTGCTAAGTACGTGTAATGTTATATTTTGCTATTTATATTTATTGAAAGTACTGTTGTATTATTCCCTTTTAGTTTCTTTGTTCTTCTATTCTTATGTATTGATAATCTATAATGGTATAATAAAATTTCAAAGTATTAGATGTCCTCATCAATATGAAAGTTGTATATTTGTATATAATCTTTTCTACTTGCTTTCAAAAAGTGAACCTCACCCATAAAGAGGAGGGACTTACTGTCCCCTGATTTTTGATCACTTTAAAGTGCTAATTAAATAAACCAACAGTTCTTGGCTACTCCGCTAGGGGATCGTTTCAATGTATCCCTTTCTGAATAACTTTGAGATCAGACAATATGGAGGATTAAAGATATACATGTGGTCATAGAACCCTTGGCGTATAATATCCCCAATTTCAACTTCTAAAGCATCAAGGATTCCCTCTTCCGTTGACATGAAAGAATAAAAGAACACTGTCTACAAGCACACCTCCTGCTAAAGAAAAAGTTTCTAATAATAGTAGTCCTCAAGATCAAACTAGTCCTAACCTCCATTCTCTAATACTTTCCAGATTTAGAGTTCCCCTTCAGGTTAATATTTCCAAGGATGGAAACGTCATTTCCTTGTGGAAAACATGTTGGCCCTCTTGCTCTCCCTCAACCGTTGCATGAATTTCCCAAGGGTAACAGGAAAAGCTTTCCTCAATTCTTAGGTGATGGAAAAGTACACCTAGATGAACACATTGCATCTTTAATTATGGCATTTGGGATTATTGGGGTTTATCATGAAGATGTTTCTGTTAAGATCTTGTTAGAAACATTGCAGGACAATGTCGTTGATTGGTTCTATCACCTTCCATTTTTGTCGGTTACTGATTGGACTACCATGACAACTCAGTTTGAGAAATGTTTTAAACCTACTAAAGATGTGCATACTCTCTTGGCTCAAATTTCTCATATCAAAAAGGAGCCACACAAGCCCATGAGGGAGTTTGTGTCCAAATTCAACAAGTTGATTCATAAAATTCCACAAGCCACCCGTCCTGTATATCAAATTCAAAAGTAATTTTTCCTCAATGCTTAGTTTCCTGAAGTGAGTTATGCATTAAGGAGGGCTAATCTTAAAACTCTGCAAGTTGATCAACGACTAACTATTAGTGTTGAAGATGATCTAATCATGTCTCATAAATTGTTAAGAGAACCCTCCAGTCATAATGCATATTCTTCTTCCTCCTTGGGAGCCAATTCTGATCAATTGGTGTAAACGATGGAAAATGACCTTATTGCTATCAAGAAACAATTCCAAGGAATAATTTTCAGCCTAGGAACCGTTTTCCCTCTTCTAAGACTAAATTGGCTATTGAAGGCCCACCCATTAAGGTTCCAGTCAATGCAACCATTGAATTTCAAGAACCTGATGATGAAGAGGAGAATGAAGACTATGAGGAGCCTGAAGAAGAGGTTGATGAAGAAAAATAAGAGCTTGGTGAGTCTCAAGTTCATTTTCTCACACCACTGAAGGTATGGATGATGAATATGGATACGACGAAGTGGTGGCATATATGAATAGTGAGTAATATGCTGTTATGACTCGGGAGTAAATGAAAAAGAAGTAAAAAGTGATAAGGCTACCTAAAAAATCTGAGGCCCCTGTGACTTTTCCAGTAATTGCAAGGAGAGGAGCCCCTATTCCCACTACCTCTGCACAAAAGGTAAGTAATGCTAGTTCTTCTCTCTCTATCTCCACTTCCAAAACTTCTTTCCCTTCAACTCCTAAACTTGACAAATACAAAGTTTCCTTCATTCCTAGTAATGATGCCCCATCCACCTCTGGATATTTTGATATCATTGGCCACATTAAGAGGAAAAAGATCCAAATCTCAGAGGCATAATTTTACCAGACTCACCCAAATGATTTTTCCAAGTTGGTACAGTTTATCATTTCCAAATCCAAAAATCCATCCAATTCTTCTAGAGGTTTACTGCCCACTCCCTCCACCTCATCTAAAAAGTGTCTTGTGGCTATAGTTTCCTCATCTAATGAAAAAATTGGACCATTCTATGTAACGCTTCTCATAGCTGGCCACAAACTCAGTAACTGTGTTATTGACTTAGGAGTATTAGACAATGTGATGCCTGCAAAAGTAGCTCACACTTTGGGCTTGAATCTAACACATACTTTTAGTCCCTGCTATACCATGGAGAGTAGGGAAGTACCATTGGTCAGAATAATCAAAGATGCACAAGTAGCTTTCGCTACTTTTCTAGAGAAAAGGGTCAAAGCCACTATTTTAGTGGCTGATATTCCTCCCTCATATGGTATGTTACTGAGTAGAAATTTTTGTAGAGAAGTAGGAGGTGAAATTCAAATGGACTGGTCACATGTTCTCATCTTGGTCAATGGAGAAATGAAAAAGCTTATACCAGAAAGACAGACTGAGTACATTGTGAAAAATACTAATGATCCAAAAGCACAAATAATCTATGAAG
This sequence comes from Taxus chinensis, assembly GCA_019776745.2. Taxonomy (NCBI): domain Eukaryota; kingdom Viridiplantae; phylum Streptophyta; class Pinopsida; order Cupressales; family Taxaceae; genus Taxus; species Taxus chinensis. The sequence goes on along the minus strand of CM034148.1, from coordinate 754,764,846 downwards.
ATATAGGACATGGTAACCGTATGATCATGTCAGAGGATGAGGAAAAACTTCCTAAAGGAGTGATTCATAATCCTAATAGTATTTAGACTTTGGAGTTCGATGGAAGCTGTTCTTCAGCTGGTTCTGGAGCTGGTGTAGTGTTAATCTCTCCAAAAGAAAAGATTCATCCTTTTTGATATAAACTTTATTTTGAAAATACAAATAACACAACTAAATATGAGGCTCTCATCCTTGGATTTAACATGGCAAAATAGATGGGAGTGAAAAATATTTTTGCTCATGGGGATGCGGAGTTGATTGTGAAACAGGTGAGGAATATTTTTCAAGTCAAGAATAGAAGATTGAAACATTATAGAAGTCTTGTCTAGGATTCCATTGAATTTATCGACGCCTTCTCAATTGAGGTTGTACCAAGAGAAAATAAAAATAGGGCTGATTCTCTGGCTGTCTCAGGATCCCTATTGATTCCTCACCTAAATTTCTCTTAGGAGAAATTTACCATCGAAATGATTCATAGGCCTAGTGTGCTAGATAATGTAAACAACTGGAAAGTTTTCAATGATGATCAACACCTGCTCTCTTTTTTGGAGCTTAAGGATAAATTTAATCAGTTATATTTTGAAGGAAGTTAGACCCCCCCTAGAGAGTATGTACCCTCTAATGAAGAGGATATCAAGGAAGAAATGGATCAGGATGGTTGTATTAGGATGAGAGGTAACAAGATACCCAAAGGACTAGTGAGTCTAGAGGATCTATTTTATAAACATGATAGGTACATAAGATCTAAAGCTTCTCAAGGAATTCATCAATTTGCTGAGTATGAGAAGGTCAATATTGAAAGTAATGACGAACCCAAAATGGTGAATATTGGGAAATTTTGCACTCAAGAAGAAAGGAAGAAAGCAACGAACTTATTGAAAAGGTATGACAATGTTATTGGTTATTCCTATGATGATCTCAAATCCTTTCAACCAAAAGAGATGCACCACAATATTCCTTTGAGACCTGGGATCAAACATTTTAGGTAGAAACAAAGGCAATACAATCCCAAGATCACTGACACCATTTACCAAGAGATTCAAAAGTTACTAAAAGTAAATATTATCTTTCGTATACATCATTCAACTTGGATTGCCAACATTGTGCCAGTAATAAAGAAAAATGGTAAGATTAAGATTTGTGTGGATTTCAGAAATCTGAATCAAGCTTCTTTAAAAGATAACTATCCTATTCCCATGATGGTTCAAATCTTATAGGTTGTCACGGGATTTGAGATGTTGTCCATGCTGGACAGATTATCCAGATACAATTAAGTGGAATTCAGTACCCCAGATCAGCACAAGAATTCTTTTACTACTCCTTGGGGCACCTTCGCCTACTAGAGGATGCCATTCAGTCTTATCAATGCTGGTGCCACTTTCTAGAGGGCAATGGAATTAGATTTTTGTGGTCTCAAAGGGAAATGTATCATTGTGTACCTTGATGATTTACTTTTTTCTCCAAGACAAGGGTAGATCACTTTCAGCATCTTGGAATAGTCCTTCAAAAATGTAGAGAACATGGAGTTTCCCTTAATCCTAATAAATTTTTCTTTTGTGTTACCGAAGGCAAGTTGCTTGGGCATATTTTCTCCAAAGAGGGGATTAAGATAGATCGAGAAATATTTCATGAAATCCAATAGATCCCTCTTCCTACAAGCCAAAAGGTTTTTCATTCTTTCTTTCACAAGATAAATTTCCTGAGGAGATTCATTCCAGATTTTATAGAATTGACTATGAGAAGTGCTCATATGATGAAAGGGAAGCAAACCTTTGTTTGGAATTCCAAAGGTAAAGAAGCTTTTGAAGGTATCAAGAAGGCTATTGCTAAAAATCCTATCCTATCATGCCCTTATTTCAATAAATATTTTATTATTTATTGCTATGCTACTTAGAGCACTTTGGCTGCTATACTAACTCAAATAAATTCTAAAAAGTCATGAACTTTCGATTTCATTCATGAGCTATGTTTTTAAATATCATGAATTGAAGTATACTTTTATGGAGAAAAACAATTTTGCAGTGGTCAAAGATGTCAAGCAGTTTCATTTTTATATTCTTAATTCCCACTCTATTGTCTTTGTACCTGATACACCTATCAAGTCTATTATTACACAACAGGAGTTCAGAATTAAGTGAGGAAATTGGGTGAAAAATGTTCATGAGTATGATCTTGATATCAAGCCAACAAAATTAGTTCAAGGAAAAGGCTTATGAAAAATTATTGCCAAGGGATCTGATGAGGAATTGTCCACAGAAGCGGTTGATGTTCCTGTTATCCTCTTTCTCATTTCAACAAATGAGTGGTATGTTTATATTGCACATTTCCTTACCTATGGAGAATTTCCATCTCACTTGAGTGCCAAGGAAAAGAAATCTATTAAGCTAAGGTCTGCACATAGTACATTATTATGGGAAAATGCTATATTCAAGCAAGGAATTGATGGAAGATTCCTTAAATGTTTGGATAAAGAACAACAAGAAGAAATTGTTTGCATATTTTCATGATCAAGACTATGGAGGGAATTTCTCTTTTGCTGTCACTTCTCACAAAATTATTCATGTAGGGTATTATTGGACAGACATTGTTTTGAGATGCATCATAGTTGGAAGGAAAGTGTGAATCTTACCAGAATTTTACCGGGAGACCCCAAATTGGTTGCTTTACCACTCAAACTAGTAATCATTGATGACCCTTTTCAACAGTGGGGATTGGATTTTATTGGAACTCTCAACCCACATTTCAGTGCTGGACACACGCATGTGCTAACTACTATAGATTACTTCACAAAATGGGTGGAAGCCATTCCAGTCAAAGGTACTAGCTCCGAGGTGGTGTGTAATTTTATCAAAGAGAATACTCTTAATAAGATTTGGAGTACTAAACAAAATTGTGATTGATAATGCTTCTAATTTTTCTTCCTCTGAGTTGATGGATTTTTTCTATGGGTATGGAATTTGTCTTGCCCACTCTTTAGATTATTTCCCCCAAGGAAATGGACAAGAAGAATTAACAAATAAAAATTTGGTAACCATCATTCAGAAGCTTGTCAATGACTCTCAGATAAATTGGCACAAGAATATCTATGATTCCCTTTGGGTAGATAGAACTACACCCAGAAGAGAAATTGGAATGTCTCTGTTTCTAGGTGGTGTATGGTGTTGAAGCTCAGCTACCAATAACAGCTGAATATCCATCCTTGCACTCGATGAAGGCTAGTGAGGATTCAAGTTTCATCAGTTCTTTGGACAAAAGGATCATGTATCTTCTAGAAGATAGATGAGGACGTGATGCAATTTTTTGATAGGATCTCTACTCACTAGACAGAGGGTGAAAGATCTTTATTTGAAAAACATTACCAGACCCAAGAGAATTTCAAGTGGGAGACATTGTCTTACTATGGGAACAAAAGGCTTGAACCTCGTAGAGAAGCCATGGTAGGTTTGATTCTCTTTGGTTTGGTCCTTTCAAGATAAGACACTTTTTTGGAGAAAATTATTTCTATTTGGATTATATGGATGGGTCTTCTCTCCCACTTCCTTATAGTGGGTAGTATTTGAATTTTTTCAAGTCCTGAGGTGATTAGGAAGTTCATTCTGTATATTGTGTACAGTGTCTTGTTTTAGGTCTCTCCCCTGTGTCTTGTTCCCATTTCCCCTTGTGTGTGTTGTATTTTGTATTGCTTTTACTTTGACTCTAATTTTCCCAATGGATAAGGCACTAGTCTATTTTCCCAAAGTTTTTCTGAGGTTCTTGATCTTGCCTTCATTCCTCTGTCCTAATCAAGTCATCCCCAGAAATAGTCCAGCTATTGTCACCTTCAAAATTTCCCTCCTTTTTCAAAGAAAAATTTCAAATTTTTTAAGAAGTATCCTTTGGAAGTGTTCCAGTGAAGAGAAAAATATCAAAAAAGGTAGAAAAATTTCAGTCTTTGGAGTCATTTTATAATGTTTTGTGGCTAAATCAGACATTTTTGTTCCCGCGTGTCCCAACTGCAGTCGGGCCTCATGTTTGCACTAATTCTCCACTTTATCTGACATTTCTTTACCCGTCAGCTGAATTGGCTTCTATGCATCTCGTGTGTCTCTACATCCCATGGACCATCTACAGCACTCCCAAATTGTCTTTTTCCACACTTCTCTAGAATTAGGTAAATTCGGCTCTGCATGCCCCTCCTATCCCAATGTCCCTTGGACCATCTGTGCTCTCCCAACCCACTTTTTCCCATGGACCGTCTGTGCTCTCCCATGGACCATCTGTGCTTTTTTCCGCACTCCTCTTGAATCGGGTATTTCAGGCTCTATGTGCACTCGTCACTTCGTGTCCCAATGTCCCATGGACCGTCTAGGCCAATGTTTTTTCCACTTTTCTAATTTTCACCTTTTTGAGTTCAGTGCGGGGGCCATTAATTGTGCATTCATTATTTTCTCTCTCCATCCATTCAAATTCATGGCTATTTAAAGGAGTGTAACCATTCTTTCATTTCCACACTTGCTTGACTCATTCCTCCCGCTCACATTCACTACAAAACAAGCCATTTCCCATGTTTGTGCTTCCATGTATTTTCTCTTGTAGGGATTATTTGAGATTGTGATAATACTCCATCAAAGGTTGTTTCTCCCCTTCCTCTATCATGATGAAGATTCAATACCAAGGGCACGAACATCTATCCTCATTAGAAACCTTTGTGCCTGAGATTGGTGACAGTGAAGCTCGACACCTTGACCTCGATGATTTCTGGAGTAGACCTCAGGATGCGATATCCCTACTCCCATCTACCCAATTAATCAAAGGATAGTGGAATTGCATTTGCATGGGGTTTTCCCTATCTCTTGTCTAGTGCGTTGATACCGTGCTCACTTGCGGGGCCTATTTTAATCTAGAGTCCAAAGATATTGTTGATGTTCATGGTGAAATGGTTGTGCGACTAGGATTCTGATGCTATCAGTGTGCCTCTACACATCCCAGTGGTGGAAGAAGCTAATACCCTCACTCTTTCTCAAGCACAAGCCATTGTTTGACCATGATAGTGATAGGTACAAGACTAGGGTAGCTAAATCTTGGCTAAAGAACCCTAAGAAAGGAGCATCCAGACTTTCCAAGTCTTTGTTTAGGGTTGATTTTAAAGAATAAATTTCAGACATCATCACCCTTCTTTCTAGGATCAATGGGAATGCCCTCTACAAATGAGTTTCATTTTTGGATGTGTCCCTTTATCAATATCATTTGTGAAGGGAAGCAAATTTTTGAATTGGGGTGAGATAATCTGTGAAAACCTAACAGAGTAGCTGGTAAATGTTCAGAGAACCCAGACATTCTACATGTCCTCCTACCTCATGTACACCATTACAACATCCAGGAAATGGCTTGGTTTCTCTTTCATTGAAGATAAGAAGGAATGCTCCTATATATGAATATTGTCCTCAGTTAACTCTCAAGGTCAACAATCATAATTTCAGGAGAGTTAATGATGCGTTCACCATGTATATTGTGAGGCTTTTGGAAGGAAATACTGCTCGGAGATTTTCTGAGGAAGCAAAGGCCTTGATCTCTTATTATGGAAGTTTCTTCACTCAATTCAGAAAGTTTTCATACATCAGACTGGATGGTTTTGAAGGACGTCCTCCTCTAAAGCTCCCTATGTTTTACAATGAAAAAATGGCCCTTGTTGAGATTTGTAGATAATTGGACAAACTTCACAGGACCTGCAAAGATAAAAATATTTCTGGCATCCATTTCCCTATCACCTTGGGAAATTATACATGCAGACAACCTTGGATGCCCAGAACATTGATAGAACCATTTTCCTCTCACCATTCATCACTTCAAACCTAGAAATTGACTTTGATATCAAGGGATATATTGCTAAGAATTTCAGGATGGTTTTCTATCACCTTGCAGATACTGAAGGATTATTGGGATGATTGTGTAGATGATTTTGAGGCTAAGGAGAAGGTACTTTGGTAAGACTCTCTCTTCAAAAAATCATAGTCTTCAACTGTCTATAAAGTACCTGATGGGCTTAAGGATGATGATGAAGACTTGAAATCCATTGAATATGATAGGTCTATCAAACACACTCCTCTGGAAACCATTGATTGGTTTGTAAGAGAGAAAGATGATTTGAAGGAGGTAATCAACCCCATTCTTGTGAGAACCAAGCTCTGGTTTGATAGGAAGATGCAAGCCTTCAGGATGAGCAAAGCCAAGTATTCCTCACAAGAAACTTCCTCTCCTAGGAGAGAAGAACATGTGCTTAATGTTGAGGTACCTGTAACAGTTCACTCCTTCCTCTTCAACAAAGGTATACATGAAGAAAGGAAAGGCCATCAAACAAGAGAAAATTACAGAAGAAAAGGAAGAATTTCCTTTGAAGTAGCCATAGGTTCCCACAGGGCCATAGAGAGGTTGTTATTTTGAGTGAAGATGATAGTGAAGAGCTAGAAAGAAGAAGAAGAATTCCCTTATCAACACTGCTGAGATGGAAGATAAAATCCAAATGTCTGAAGTCTCTAGGTTTGGAGGACCCTTCTTCTAAGGATATTTATGAAGATGTGTCAACTTCTCCATTGGAGACATCAATAGTATAAAACATTGAGTGCAATGAGTACACTTGCACTTGGACCTCTTGCTCCTTCCTCCTCTTCCTCTTCCTTTTCTTGGGTCCAACCTTTCATTGATAGCAAGAAAAGGAAGTCTACTTCTCAAATTGTGGTTCCCAAGTTTGATGTTGTGGTAGCCTTTCTCAGGTACTTCTCCTCCTCCTCCAAAAAAGAAAACAAAGATTACCTCAAGGCTGGTGTCATATTCTAAGGGCCAACAATTCATGGAGATTGCAAAGCCTAAGGTGGACAAAGAGGAGAAATATATTTTTGATTTCTGACTTGGAACTCACCAGGATTCCACTTAGAGAGTCTATACCTTGAAAGTGAGGTTCATAACCTTAGAGAAACTATAACCAAAGTTATTGAATGTGTTGAGAAGGATAAACAAACTGTGGAGCAATTAGAGGAACAGAATCAAGTTCTTTCAAATTTTATAAAATCCTTGTTGGAAAAGGATAAGGTCCTGGATCCAACTCCACTGACCACTCTTCCACCTCCCATAGTTATCAACAAGGATGAAGTTCATACCATCAAATATATTCACAAATATGTACTACCTATGGAAAGGCCATTGAAGCACTGGTTGATGATATGACAATGGCAGGATTGAACTTCATTGAGGAGGCCTTCAAGTCATATGAGAAGGTGTCCAAGGTTACAGTTGAAATTCACCACAACAATCAGTGGCTTGGAAAAAGAGACTAAAGCTCTAGTGTGAATGCATCCAGGATCTCCATTTGATGAGTAAAATAGATGAATAGATCTTGTTGGCAAGGAAAGGTATTTGATGAAGGCCAAGAGACAATCTGTCAAGAACTTGGGTTTTCAGTATTGAATGGAAGATCAAAGTTTTAGAGGAAGCATTAGGAGAACTGAAAAATATGTGGTAAAAAAGGAGAAGCTTTCAAGAGCTTTGTGTTCTATCTTCCTTTCAAGATATTCATTGTCCAAATCTAGAATGAAGCCTCAGGTGATCATTTTTCTATACAGGAGATCAAGGCTCAGTTCAGTACCTTCGTTTCAAGGAGGATATTTTCAAGGAAGATTCAATGTCTAAAGAGAAGATGAAGGAAGGTTTCTCCCTTCAATCAGCTATCACCAAGGCAAACAAGGAGTTTCTAGAAAACACAGAGTTTGAGAAGGATATGGAGAGGTGCCTTGGTATGTGGACTCATACCACTTCTAACACCACCATTCCAAAGTGCATGGAGATAGCTGAAGCATTGAAAATATTTAGACATCAGATTCTTAAGACAGTTGGCCCTTCTAAATCCTCTTTCGGATGTTTCTACTTCAGAATCCTAACACACTTCTTTTAATTTGAGGTTGTAAAACCCATGATGTAATATTTGGTTAAAGACATTCTATTAATGTATTTATTAAGTAGTCTTTAATATTTTAGATTAAAATAAGTTGGAACTAAATGTAACTAGTTTTTGTAAGTCTATTTAATGGGCTCTCCATGCCATTGTTAAGGGGCTAGACTCTGATACTTTTGAAATGTAAATAGAATTGAAAGTAATCAATACAAAAGAATTTTCCCTTGTCTCTAATCTTCATCTATTGTCCTTATGTTTCTTTCTTGTCTGAAATTTGTGAATCATCAATCTTTCATGCTAAGAAACTTTGTGTTCTTATGATATGATTTCTAGACCTTTGTGTCTGTGGAATGATATCTGATGTTATAAATGTGAATGATTCTATTCTGTATCACCTCTTGCTAAGTATGTGTAAGGTTATATTATGCTATCTATATTTCCTGAAAGTACTGTTATGTTCTTCCCTTTCAGTTTATTTGTTCTTCCATTCTTTTGTATTGATAATCTATAAAGGTATACAAAACATTTCAAAGTATCAGAATGTCCTCATCAATATGAAAGTTGTACATTTGTATATAAGCTTTACTGCTCACTTTCAATAAGGGATCCTCTCCCATAAAGAGGAGGGACTCCCTATCCCCTGACTGTTGATCACTTTAAAGTGCTAATTCAAAAAACCAACATAGCCAAGATTACATTAAAAATAGTTCCATTCATGAAAATGTTCATAGTAGCAGAGATTTTTTTACATCACAGAGCTCACCATTACACATTACACAATATCATATTTTCCCTCTTAGTATCATCTTTACTTATCCCCCCTTTCTTCCTATAAATACCCTTTATATCAAGCATTTGAAGGAATTTTTTGTTAACCGTCCACCATCACGTGCGAAATCCTAAAGGAATCCTTTCATCATTTCTCTACCACTACCCAAGAATGTGCCAGATTTTGCCATGCATTTCCCTCAATCAAGTTACTTTAGCATGCATGTGCCACCTAATTCATAAAAACCTCGACTCCTTATCCTCTCATGATAACCGTATTGATACTTTGGAATATCCTTTCTTTGAGCCACAATTCTCCATAGTTTATCCACATTTTTATCTGGTCATTTTTCCATTCACTCCCTATGCACATATTTTTCATGTTGTCCAAAACTCACTAAGTCCTGAAACCATTCTACCAGGGCGCGAGCCTTCGCACCTCTCAAATAATTTCTTGTATGCATGCCTTCATGCCCCACTTCTGCATGCCACAAGGCTTCGCGCATTAGGTACTTAGTTAATTTCATGGGTCTAACAATGCCAAAATCCCAATCTATCTCTCAACAAAAAAATACTCAATTACCAGCACAACCAACAAATAACCTAAATAATAAATCTTTCCAGCTATCCTATAATACTAAATCAACCCAATACTCTACTTATTCAATTGATTTTAATAATATCCGTCTCCGTTCAAGAAAATCAATTATCCCACCAAGTAAATCTACAATCACAAAGATTCCAAATTAACCATAGTTGGTGCTGTTAGGAAATAAGAGATAAAACATGCGGAATAATCCCTTACAGAATCGCAACAGTAGAAACTAATATGTAGAAAATATTATAGATCTCAAATAAAAGTGCAGAATAAATAACACAACACAGAGAGACAAGATTTAATGTGGTTTACCAAATTTGGGCTACGTCCACCAAGAATCACTTGCTTAGATTTTATTACAAACCTCCAATCTCTCAATACAATACCCAAATCCGTTTGGAGCTATGCTCAACAAACTCTACAGAATTCACACCCGAATTTAAAACACATCTGCAATACATTTTCTTTTCTATCTATCATATGCATAAGACCATATAAATAGACAACTGCTTAAGCAGTTTTACAAAACCATGGGTATCAAACAATGGGAAAAAACAAAACCGTCCCATAAACCTATGGGTAGCCGAAGAGGTGGTTTTACAAAACAATGGGTACCGAAAAACCATGGGCCCAAAAACAGCCCATAACGGTTACCCATTACCCATGGGTTAATAAACCACCCATGAAAATTTACTTCAAGGGCTTCACCCCTGAACCCCCCTGACCCGCTCATTGGTGAGTGGGACCTCCGTAAAAAATACCTAAGTGTAACACATAGAAGGTGTACCACACTCTAACATGAAAATAGGCTCCACAAACATAACAGCTACATGTTGATCCACAACAAATCTAGAAAATGATGCAAGCTGATCCACTGTAACATGAACAAAATTGTAGAAAAAGTAAGATGTAATTCAATGGAAATCCATTTTTAGAAAGATTACAAGAGATAAAATATGACCCTAAATCAGATTCTGATTCTAATTTTGTCAATTAATTGAAGGACATTTGTGTAAAAATTACACTCATTCAAGCCATTAAGGATATGACTATTTTCAACAAGCCAATCAAGGATCTATGTATAAAGAATCTAAGGAAGATAAAATATCCATCCTCTATACTTGTCATTGGAGAGTTCACGAACATCATACTTGGAAACTCTATTCTACATAAGTACATAGATCCAGCCAATCCTTTGGTGAATGTTACTATAAATGGAACTACAATAAAAAATACCCTGATTGACTTAGGGGAAGTAATCAATATCACAACCAAGAAAATCATGAATGACCTGAAGTTGGGAGGAATGAGGCCAAAAAATATAGTATTACAACTAGAGGATAGGTCAAAGGTAAGTCCTAAGGTATTCCTTGAGGACATTGTTGTGGTGGTAGAATCTTGGGAATAACCTGCAAGTTCTATTGTCCTACAACAAATGGAAAGTCTAACAGGTCACCCTATTATGCTAGGAAGGCCATGGTTGGTCACTGATGATGCATTTATAGGGTACAGGTTTGACAACATGATCTTCTAAAATTTAAATGGTACTGAGAAACTTATACTCTATCCTCCTATCCAACCATTGAATAATGAGGATCAAACAGTTTGGGTTGAAGAAACAAATTGATCAATGCTCTGTCCAACAACTAATTATGTTGGAAGAGTCTTCCACTATTAAAAATTAGGAGGAAGATGTTGTTCTGTTTAATATACTATAGAAAAAATATGGAATAAATGAATAAATTGACGACAGATTGAGGTGCTTGAGATTTTCTTTAAACCAAGTCTTACCACGATAAAGCACCATTAGTATTTTAGGTAAAAAAAATTATTTTTCACCAACTTATTCCTCATGATAGCATATTAAATTCTATTAATAGCAACATGTGGTCAATGATGGACCTCTCTAAGAAAGTACAAATAACAGCAGAGAGGCCACAAAATGTAATCAAGATGTTAGATATACAACAAATTCTTATTTCACTAAATTATGACTTATTCCAGTCCCAACAACTTAAAAATATAGCCAATATTAGAATCCAATATTGCTATTTTTAGATTCTGAAATGTCAAATATTGGAATTATCTGCACTCCAAAATCACACATATTGGATTCCAAAATCTCACATATTGGATTCCAAAATAGCATATATCAGAATCCAAAATAACATATATTGGAATGCAAAATCACCTATATTGGAATTAACTGTACTCCAAAATCACATATATTGGAATCTAAAAATTAAAATATTGGAATCCGTTAATTCTCCTTTTGAAGTCCAATATATCTAGTCATGATTTAAATTTATGAATCTATGAATTTTTTTTTAATGATTTCATGGAATCCAACATTGATTTGAGAAATAATGCCTGGCAAGTGTTAGCCCGTATATAACAGATACATGTTTTATTTTATAAGTTCTAGTAACTGGTAAGATTAATGATTCCTTTGGAATAATGATCTTATCAGTTTTGAGATGTTTTTAAGATTAAACTATGCAAAGTTGAATATTTCAAATGCCATTGAGGAAGCAGAATTTAGGCTAATGACATTCATGAGATGTGAGACACTTCCAGATTCAATTAATGGTTTGATTGAATCTTGGGGAAACCAAAGAATTACCAAATATGTATGAAGAAACTTAAAGATGGTGACAATTCATTTTGGGAGAATGTAATTAACTGTAAAAACATTCTAGATATATTTTCATATTTAAAGTTAGATCTCATATTTACTTCATTTATTATGGTGTGATTGAACCTCAGCGTAACTAGAGAATTTCTGAAGATGTTATGAAGAAATTAGCAGAGGGTGACTATCTAGTGTAGGAGAATGTAATTAACTGTAAAACCATACCAGATATATTTTCATATTTAAATTTAGATATAAAATCAACTGTAAGAGACATGGCATAAAACTTTTCATATTCAAATATGGATATGAACTTATTTAAAATAAACTGTTTTACCATATATATTTTAGTATTTAAATATAGCTATGAAATAAATCTAAATTCCTTTGTTAAAGGTAGGTATAATTATAGTAAAACATTTTATGAATAATTTGAATTTAGAATGTAACACTATTCCCAAAGATGGGATTCCAAATCAATAATAAAACTCATAGTAAAGCTCCAATAAAAAAGTTCCCTATAATTGTTTTTTTGATCTAATATAATCTCAACCATCTTTGACGTCCTTCAATGGTTGCAAAAAATGCCACAAAATATTTAACAAGTATGTGTCTTTTGACTTAGAATCTATGTTAAATGTTTCAGCAATTATGTAGTTCACAACATCATTGAACTTTTTTTTCTATAAAGAGTCATCTACAAACATTGTATTTTTTACAATTGTATGATGCATTAAACTGCAACAAAACGGGGTTAAGATTATTGAGATATAATTTGGGATTATCATAACCTTCATAATTAGAGCGTTTGGTCTTGACGCAATATTTCTGTGTAAAAATGAACTCGAAGCTTACAACCTCAAAGCCGATGTTTTGAAGGAATGAAGGCATCATGTCATCAATATTTTACTTTCTTGCCAATGTCCATATTGCTATGTTGAAATGTTTTTTCCACCGTTGCAATAACTCTTTCACATTAGGTCTGGGAAAGTAAAAAAAATTTCCAAGCTCGATGCCTCCAAAGTTTTTTAACTGTTTAAATGTTGAAGATGCCTTATGGAGGGTGTGTGCCAAAACATCGATTATATCAAATATGATCAGTTTCATATTGCATGTGTTCGTATTTGCAAATGAAAAAAAAATTCAAATGGTTGAGGGCGGCGAATCAATTAAAACATTAAAAAAGTCCCTTTCGATATTGTTATATTAAAAATAAAATGGTCATAGGTGGTGACAAAGGTAAAATCTAAGGGTGTTCCTCATTTCTTATTGTTATACTAGGAATATTTTTTGTGAAGAATTTATTTCAATAAAATGTAATTTTTCAGCACGACGAGTCTTTACATACCGTATTTTAGTTATTTCATTGTATTGGAAAGTTGCATACGTTTTCTAATATCGAAGCAGAAAAAAAGTATTTAAGCATGCTCAGAATTAATTTAGAATACATATTTCATTAATAAAAACTTCTCAAAGATTCGCTATATTAAATATTTTCTGTTAATTCACATTTACAACTTATACACTCACACTCTGAACTTACAATCAGGGAAGATTTAAATTCTCCCAAATTATAATCGTGCGATTGTAATTTAAATAGTTACGCAGAACCAACACTAAAACACATGCATGCATTTTATTTATAATGTTAAGTTGTATCATTACAATAACATTTTTAAATGCAAAATTTTTATTTAGTATTTACTCACTCCAAATATTTTATGCCCTCTACTAGATTCAATCCCTTTGACACTATTAGTGATAAGTCTTTTTGCAAATCGGTCATCAACCACATATCTTTTGAGAAATTTTGTAATGCCCCGTTCCTCATTTTAATTGTCATTTTTGGGTTTTTAATGTTCTTTAGTAAAAACAAACAAAAATAAGTAAATAAATAAATAAAATAAAAGATTTAAAATTTAAAAGGCCTGTGAAAATTTAGGGCGGATTAGGGAAAGGGGGCTCGGGCTTCATTTCTCATTCTTCTTTTCCTTTGTTTTTTCTTTGTTTGTTCTGTCCATCTTTTGGTTTTATATGTGGGGGAAGCCATCGCCGCCATGGGATTGAGCTCCAGACCAGGCCACAGTTTTTTTCTTTAACCAACCAATGTACGTTGAAGGGCATTTTTTGTTTGTTTGTTTTGTTTGTACTGTCAAGGAATGCACCGCCAAATGTCATCCCATGGAGTGCCATGGTTATTGTTGATGTACCAGCATCCTCCCAGCCTGTGTATAAATAAAAACGAGCCTTTATTTTTGCGGCGCCATAGATAGAGGGGTTTTGTCAGATGTTGTAGTTGCATATGCTATGGGGACGTTGTGTAGTGTTTGAACAAATGAAAGAACGAGAAAAATTCTTAGGGAACAAATCTTCTACTGTGCGTGAGAAAAAAAAAACGTGTTTTAGAACCTGAGCGAATACTTGGACAGCGCATGAAAAGGATAGAGGGGATTTGCTTGTTTATTTGTGGGCCTTGTGGATAGGCGTTAAGCTTTGTATTGGCTATATAGCCACGTGGAGGGATAAGGGTTGAAATGTTTAGAGATTTATACATGGTGGTTTTTGAACAATGCATTGGAGAGATAAGCTTTAAAATTGTGTGGCAGCTAGGAGCAGGGTATGAACAAAAGAATCTGGGTTTTTGTAAGGGTCTTAGTTTTTATGCGTATGCAAAATGTGGAAGCATGCAAACCATTCGACTAAATGCATGGAAGAAATGCAGTTCCATGGACTGCACTGATTGTGGGATCTGCACAAAATGGATTTGTTGAAAAGGATTTAGAATCTTTTAACCAAATGTAAACAACAGGAGTAAAGCTAAATTTAACAACCTTTGCCAACATTCTCATTGCCCGTGCCAAAATGGAGCTCTTGAAACAGAGTATGGAAATCCATCAACGCTTTATGGAGAAGGGATTTCTTTTGTGTGCTTCAGTTACAAGTTCCCTGACAGATACATATGCAAAATGTGGAGGCATGCAAGCTGTTCAAAAATGCCTGAAAGAAATGTGCTCATGGACTACAATGATGGTAGGATTTGCAAAAATAAAAATAAAAATGAGTTTGTTGAAAATTCCTTGGAAAATTTCAAGAAAATGCAAATGGTACGTGCAAAGCCAGACTCCAAAACCTTGTCCCAGCATCCTCGATGCCTCTGTAAAAATGGGAGCTCTAGAGCAGGCCTCGGACAACCGTTAAGGCATAATGTTAGAGGATTTTTAGTTGCAAATGCACTAGTAGATAAGTATGCAAATGGCGGAAGCTTACACAAGGCAAGTCAACTGTTAACAAAACGCCTCAAAGAAATGTTGTCTCATGGAATGCCAGGATTGCAAGATATGCACATAATGGATCTATGCAAAAGCTTTTAGAAACACACAAGCAACTACTTACTCTATTGGAAAAACTTCCGGTGATCAGGAAGTTGGTGTGGAGTGGTGGAGGTTAGATACAGGCTCGTGAACTGGTTGATGAAGTGCCAAGAAAGATGCTGAACCGAATTCGTTCTCCAGGCATGGTTCTTATTCCCTTACCTCTCATAATTCTCGTGTTTTAGTTCTCTTTTGAAACTAAATAGAATTTTAAATTATTAGGAATTTTAATACAGTTAGATGTCCCTTCAACCCGTTACAAAACAATAAATTATCGTGTCGTAACTCACGATATCATTATAACTCGCCTACTTTAAAACATGAACTATCACCCTCACTTCGAGATGATTTAGAAAACTCTTACCCTTCTTGATCGCTCCAATATCGTTTTATCGACCAGACGAACTTGACTTCCCATTGATAAAGTTAACCTTCTCCTTGTTTTAAATAGTTAAATTTTGCAATTTTCAGAGACTCACTAAGTACCCTTCGCAACTCTAGAAACGATATATGAAGTTTCATTCGTGTACCTTGGTATATGAGGAGTCACCTTGACCTTTGGTTTGACCCAAAATGATCATATGACATCCTTTTGACGCTCTTATAGGAGCCCTGTTACACTGGTTTACAACAGTAGAGAATTGTTAAAACTAGAAAGTTGGCTTTCATTTGGGACCACCATTTGAAACCCGGAAAGAGAAATCATGTTCCGTCTTCGCAAACCTCTAGCGTTTATACTAGACAAATGCATGGAACATTCAGCATAGGAAATAGCACTTTTCGGGATAGTTTGGCGAAGCCATTTTGTAGGCCTCCGGTCGCAGTTTGATGAGGTCAAACTAGACCAATTTCTTCTTGTTGCTCCAGAACACTCGTCGCCATTTGAAAATAGTTTACTAGTTCTCTGTCCTATCGACTCTGATGAACTCTCCTTATATAGGGGAACTAGTAGGATATGTCTCGTTGCGTGCTCTTCCATCGAACGTCATTTTGGACACAGTTTTTTGGGCCACTCGAGCTAACTTTTGTCCTTTTTCAACTGGGTCAACTAAGATCCGTAGCCATGGAAAACTAGCCGCCAAACGCAAACCATGCGCTCTTTTTCAATTCCGTCAGTTACTATGAACTCTTGGTATATCTGGGGACATGTAGAAAGTTAGTCGTGGTGTGCGTGTTCATTGGAAGATAACCTTTGGAAGTAGTTTCTTAGCCTCTGAGCCCGTTTTGTATGTTTTGTAGCTAGTGAGAAAATGTAAAAGTAGAAAGTTGCGGACCCTCGTAGGGTTACCAAATCACCCTGGAAACTTTTAACACACGTAAATAACTATTTAAAAACACTATAATGAAACTTGTTGTGTGTATTAGAACTTTTGACAAAACGATGTTTTCTCTCTCTTCCTTTCTCTTTCTCTCTCCTGGGTTTATAAAATGAAGAAAAATGAAATGCAATGAATACATGTTACATGTTACTATAAATTAAAAATGGAATGAACTTAAGATTTTGTCGATGGAAAAAGGAGAAAACTATACTTGCACAATAATGTTCTTAGAATGTTAATCGTAACTGAGATGTAATTAAGAAATGATGTGTTGTGGGTTCGTCATTCCTGAAGTCATGTCTCTTGTGGTTGGGTCATTGCTAGTATTCGTTCATTGGGAAAAGTGTAGTGTCAGCATGCCTATGTTGTTTTCATGTGTCTATGTGAGTCGATGACTTATGTGATTGTCGCATATGAGTCGAGTTTTGTACTTGGAG
This sequence comes from Taxus chinensis, assembly GCA_019776745.2. NCBI lineage: Eukaryota > Viridiplantae > Streptophyta > Pinopsida > Cupressales > Taxaceae > Taxus > Taxus chinensis. Next base: position 754,747,758 of record CM034148.1, on the reverse strand, counting down.
CCCTTGTTGTGTTGTGTGTAACATGTATTGTAAGTCAAAAAAAAAATTATCCTGGTATTTTACTATTGTATTTGGGTGTGAAAAATGTTGGCACTACATATGGTATCAGAGCGGAGGTTCATGCTCTCGAACCTCTGGGATAGATTGGAGTTTTGATGATTCTGCATGATGGGGATGGTGTGACATGATGTTGATGGTGTTTCATGGTGGTGGATAATGGAAGAGTAATGTGATATATGTTGTTATGTGAACCATGTTGTGATTGTGACCTTATGGAAGCACATGTGGTGCATGTCACTTAGTGCGTATTTTTTTTCATGTTGATGTGGTTGTGATGAGAGTATTAACTCTCCTTTTCGTGGATCCAATGAGGAATTCGTGTGTGATGTACCGCCTTGTTTTGTGTGAAAGGAAGGATATTGTGAGTTGCTGAGTGTTGAAGCATTTTGACCTTATGTGATGTGAAGATGTATTGATGTATTGCATGAAGAAATTGATGTAAAGTGAATTGCAGTTATCATGATGTCATCACCGTATTGTGATTAGTTGTGTGCATTGTCGTGTTATTTTACAATTGATTATATGTCGAATGTTAGACATTGTGTTCCTCATATGTAATAATTCATGTAATATGTGATGGTTCATGTCGTGATTTAGGGGCATATGGGAGTATGATCCCTAGTGTATAGTGATTGCACTTTGGGTGCAGGATGTGGTAATGTGATGTATCGTAACCCGTGAAGGTAATGATTATGTATACCCTATATATAAATACCATGCGTAAGATGTTATGGTTGTTGTGTGTGAATTACCATTGTGTTTGTGATGTAGTTATGTGTATTGTTGTGGACCTTACACTAGATGACCCTAAGGGGATAAATTTTCAAGAGTGTATGTGTGGAGAGACGAGGCGTGGACTAGGTTGTCATAATCTTGAGCTGAGTACAAGTGAGAAAGTGGAGTCTTATATAAACTGAAAACCCACTTTTATCTGTTTAGTATACTTCGAGCTTACTCAGTATATTGTGGGTGCACACCACCTTAGGCTCAACTTATGCAACTTGTGTCCCCTGCTCTTTCCTATTGGATTGTTCATTGAATAATCCTATGTGATTTTGACTATGTTGATCCTTGTGGGAGTTTGGAGTTATGATTCAGGTAGATATGATGACAGTTATATTATTTGATATACTCATTTCTGGTTACATGTATATTTTTTTTACGAGCTTAGGCTCGTTGTCTGAGTGCTAGCAACTCGATGAGTACCCCCTTTGGTGGCGGTATGAAGCCACATAGTGATTGTAATGTGCTATTTTCTCAATAGGTATTTTATTCGTAAATTGATCATTATCTCTTTTAGCTAGAACCAACCATTTTCTTGATTGATATGTTCTTATATTTTGGGCATTTATTGATTGTTGCACTAACAGTTGTATTTTACACTAAACCATGGCTAATCAGCCATTTGATTTTCTTGGTTTAAAAAATTTCTTTTCATATTTGAAAGTTTTGTAGCCTAGCCCAGGCTTTGATTTTGCCACTTGGCATTTGAATGGATTGTTATGTTGGTTCTAATGTCGTAATGTGGTAGAATAGGGTCATGGGATGCACCATGGAGTGGTTGAACCTATGGACCCGCTTGTTGTATAGGGGTACGCCCCAAGGAGTTACGAATAACTAGCGGGTTGTTGAACCACGAGTTATTATGTCACTTGGGTTTGGGGGTGACGGGGCTCTATGTGCCTAGGGCCATAGGGTGACCTGGCCTCATTTAAAAGGAGAAAGGAGATGGGACTCTATGATTGAGTGACCCGATGTTCTTTATGGCAATCTATGGTTGAGTAAACTGATATTCTTGATGGGGCCCTATGGTTGAGTGACCCGACTTGGTTCTGGCACTATGTTTCTTCCTTGGGAGGTATATGGAGATTATCTGGTGATGCTTTGGGGAGGTATATGGAGTCGTATTTTTCTGCTTTTGGAGATATTTGGAGTTGTTTCATGATGCCTTGTGATGTGTGGAGATTGGTATAGTGAGTTATGTGTACATGTATGAGTCTTTTTGACACATTGTTATGTATGAGGCTTAACTCTCCCCTTGGTTGGTATGGAATTTTGGATATTGGATTGGAACTATGTTATTATAGTCATGGATTTTTGTGAGTCATGTGATACCTATTGTATATGTATCAACGTGTTGATTCTGTTTGTTAGTCATATGTGTGTACTAGATCTATGTCTAGGACGTAATTGTTGGAAATTAATTGATATGTGGTCTACTTGTTGTCATTCCATGGTTTGGTGAAACACCTGTAATGTGATACAGTCGTGAAAGTATGTAAAAGTATGTTGTGAAAATTTGGTGTTGTGTATAACCCTGGAAGGGTGTTGTGACTGTAGTTCATGATGGGAACCCACATGAATGAATAAACTAAAATTCCACAAAAATGAAAATTTAAAAGGACTTGAATTGAGAATACTGTTAATAGAGAGGGATTAATGAAAAAAAAAAAAGAGGGAACTGCCAATCTTCACAGAACCTTGAAAGTTGAAATTTCTACCAATTGTTTCTAGGGCCACCCCCGTGACTGTGCTTTTGTGTCTGAAATCTTAACCTTAGCGCGTGCCCTCACCTTATTTGTTCCTTTTTGTTTACTTTTTTGTTTTTCCTTCTTCATCGTATGTCACATCGAGGAAGATGCTTTCTTAAGGGGAGGAGAATGTAATGCCCCGTTTCTCATTTTAATTGTCATTTTAGGGTTTTTAATGTTCTTTAGTAAACAGACAAAAATAAGTAAATAGATATAAATAAAATAAAAGATTTAAAAGTTAAAAGGCCCATGAAACTTTTAGGGCAAATTAGGGAAAGGGGGCTCGGGCTTCATTTCTCATTCTTCTTTTCCTTTGTTTCTTTTTTTATTTTGTTTTTCTGTCCATCTCTTGGTTTATATGTGGGGGAAGCCGCCGCCGCCATGGGATTGAGCTCTAGACCAGGCCATAGTTTTTTCTTTAACCAACCAATGTACGTTGAAGTGCATTTTTTTTTTTGTTTGTTTAGACTGTCAAGGAATGCACCGCCAAATGTCATCCCATGGAGTGCCATGGTTATTTTTGACGTGCCAACATCCTCCCAGCCTATGTATAAAGAAAAACGAGCCTTTATTTTTGTGGTGCCATAGATAGAGGGGTTTTGTTAGATGTTGTAGTTGCATATGCTATGGGGACGTTGTGTAGTGTGTTTGACCAAATGAAAGAACGGAAAAAGCTTCTTAGGGAATAGATCTTCTACTGTGCATGAGAGAAAAAAAATGTGTTTTAGAACCTGAGTGAATCCTTGGACAGCACATGAAAAGGATAGAGGGGATTTGCTTGTTTATTTGTGGGCCTTGTGGATAGGCGCTTTAAGCTTTGTATTGGCTATTATAGCCGCGTGGAGGGATAAGGGTTGAAATGTTTGGATATTTATACATGGTGGTTTTTTGAACAATGCATTGGAGAGATAAGGTTTAAAATTGTGTGGCAGCTGGGAGCAGGGTATGAACAAAATCTGGTTTTTCTGGGTTGTTTTTTTGTAAGGGTCTTGTTTTATATGTATGCAAAAATGTGGAAGCATGAAACCATTGACTAAATGCATGGAAGAAATGCATTTCCATGGAATGCAATGATTGGGCTCTGCACAAAATGGATTTGTTGAAAAGGCTTTAGAATCTTTCAACCAAATGTAAACAACAGGAGTAAAGCTAAATTTAACAACCTTTGCAACATTCTCACTACCTGTGCCAAAATAGAGCTCTTGAAACAGAGTATGGACATCAATCAACGCTTTATGGAGAAGGGATTTCTTTTGTGTGTTTCAGTTGCAAGTTCCCTGACAGATACATATGCAAAATGTGGAGGCATGCGAGCTGTTCAAAAATGCCTAAAAGAAATGTGCTCATGGACTGCAATGATGGCAGGATTTGCAAAAAAAAAAAATAAAAAATGATTTTTGTTGAAAATGCCTTGGAAACTTTCAAGCAAATGCAAATGGTACGTGTAAAGCCAGACTCCAAAACCTTGTACCAGCATCCTCGATGCCTCTGTAAAAATGGGAGCTCTCTAGAGCAGGCCTCGAAACAACCGTTAAGGCATAATGTTAGACGATTTTTAGTTGCAAATGCACTAGTAGACAAGTATGCAAATGGCGGAAGCTTACACAAGGCAAGTCAAATGTTAACAAAACGCCTCAAAGAAATGTTGTCTCATGGAATGCCAGGATTGCAAGATATGTACATAATGGATCTGTGCAAAAGGTTTTAGAAACGCACTAGCAACTACTTACTCTGTTGGAAAAATTTCCAGTAATCAGGAAGTTGGTGTGGTGTGGTGGAGGTTAGATCAGGCTCGTGAACTGGTTGATGAAGTGCCAAGCAAGATGCTAAACCGAAGCCTGCGGCTTCGACCGACTTCGTTCTCTAGGCATGGTTCTTATTCCTTTACCTCTCATAATTCTCGTGTTTTAGTTTCTCCTTTGCAACTATATAGAATTTTAAATTATTAGGAATTTTTAAATATAGTTAAATGTCTCTTCAACACATTGCAAAACAATAAAGTGTTGTGTCGCAACTCTTGAACGCCATTATAACTCACCTACTTTAAACCATGAACTATCACCCTCACTTTGAGATGATTCAGAAAAATCTTACCCTTCTTGACCACTGTAATATTGTTCTATCGACCAGAACAAATTTGACTCCCCATTGATAAAGTTGACCTTCTCCTTGGTTTTAAATAGTTAAATTTTGTAATTTTCAGAGACTCACCAAGTACCCTTCGCAACTCTGGAAATGAGATGTGAAGTTTCATTCGTGTACCTTGGTATACGAGGAGTCTCCTTGGTTTTTGGTTTGACCCAAAATGATCATATGTCATCCTTTTGACGCTCTTATAGGAGCCCTGTTACACTCAGTTTACAACAGTAGAGAGTTGTTAAAACTAGAAAGTTGGCTTTCGTTTTGGACCACCATTTGAAACCCGAAAAGAGAATTCACGTCCCGTCTTCGTAAACCTCTAGCATTTATACTAGACAAATGCATGGAAAATTCAGTATAGGACAGATCACTTTTTGGGATAGTTTGGAGAAGCCATTTTGTAGGCCTCCGGTCGCAGTTTGATGAGGTCAAACTGGACCAATTTCGTCTTGTCGCTCAGAAAACTTGACGCCATTTGAAAATGGTTTACTAGTTCTTAGTCCTGTCGACTCTGATGAATTCTCCTTATATAGGGGAACTAGTAGGAGATGTCTCGTTGCGTGCTCCTCCATCGAACGTTCATTTTGGATGTGGTTTTCTTGGTTCTCGAGCTAACTTTTGTCATTTTACAACTGGGTGAACTACGACCAGTGGCCCCAGAGAACTAACCGCCAAAAGAAAACCGTTCGCTCTTTTTCAATTCCGTTAGTTGCTATGAACTCTTGGTATATCTGGGGACACGTAAGAAGTTAATCGTGGAGTGCGTGCTCATCAAAATATAACCTTTGGAAGTAGTTTCTTAGCCTTCGAGCCCGTTTTGAATGTTTTGTAGCTAGTGAGAAAATGTAAGAATAGAAAGTTGCGGGACCTCCTAAGGTTGCCAAATCACCCTGGAAACTTTTAACACACGTAAATAAATGTTTAAAACACTATAATGAAACTTGTTGTGTGTATTGGAACTTTCGACAAAACTATGTTTTCTCTCTCTTCCTTTCTCTTTCTCTCTCCTAGGTTTATGAAATGAAGAAAAATGAAATGCAATGATTACATGTTTCTAGACCTTTTTTATTTCAATTGCATATTGTAATTATTGTCAGATGTAAATGGGAAACTAAAAAATGATAATTATGATTGATTAGGGTGGATGCCATGCCAGCGATTTATTGTTGATATCTTGCTCTCGTGGGTTTTGCAGGATGGAAGAATGACAACAAAAGGTGATGTGTAATTTAATTATTATTATTGTAATCTTTATAGGTCATGGTAAAATGAATAATTGTCTAGTTTAGTCTCTTGTTACAGAAAAGTTATAATTGAAATTTGTTAATATGCATGAGATGCTAGTTTTAGGGATAACTTAAGAAATGTGCATCTACTCACCAGTTCAATTTGATTTTTAGTTGTGTATGACAAAAAGGGGTTTGATTTATACTTAGTAAATTGAAATCAAAGTTAATACATTGTAGTACCTTCTTAGTATTTAATAAATGATTAAATTAATTATTGGGTTACCTTCTTACCTTGCAAACACAATAATGAGTTTTAATGGGAACACTCAACCCTAATAAAATATTCGTGCATAACTTGCCTGTATGTGTGATCCCGTTCTACCATATAAGAAATTTAAAACCAAAGAACGACCTTAAACTTTGCACTTGATGAGACCTCATAGGTTAGGTAAATAAAACCCTCATTGGAGTTTACCGTCATAGTCTTTATGTCTAGCGACATTGTCGCGAACCCATATTTAGGAATGTCATGGTCCAACCTATCCGGAGTATGCGGTTTCCTTATAGATTTGGCATTCATGAGAAGAATGTCCTTTCTTCAGGTCTGACACCAGGCTGAGTGGTGAAGATCACCTTGGAAGTCACCTTATGAGCCCTTGTTAGAAGGAAGGATTAAGCGGTGCTACCTTGGTTTCTATCAAAATAACCTCTTGGTATTTTCTTGAATGTGGTTCTTGTATAGTTACAATTCTTCCGGTCATGTACCCCTAAATCAAGATGTTAGTCAAATGCTTATGTAACTCCTGATTTTCAAAACAACGCTAAGAATGAGATCCTGGTGCAATGTAAAAGCATATTATATAAATGCTGCACACGAGATTGGAGATTAGGATTAAGGTCAATCGTGGAGTGCTTATAACTTAATTAAATTTTATCATGCGTTACAAAGAATATAAGTTACCTTGGTACGACCAAAATTTGAGAAAACAAAAGATATATATATATATATATATATATATATATATATATATATATTATAGGAATTCAATAAGTTTTCAAATTATAATAACAATGGTAGGGAAATAAATATAGTGTGAATTGAGAAATATTTTTGGTGAAAAGCTGCCCTGTATCTAAATCTCCGTCACATCCTTTGATAGCGTTTTGGACAGCAAGTCACTTTTGGTTGAGTTGTAAGGGTAAACCTATAGTCATCAAATAAACGTTGGAGAAGAATATTTTTATATAACAATAAGATAATTAAGAACTTTGTATGCAATTTGATTTATGCCAAATATGTATGTCAGTTATGGAAATTTATATAAAGTATAAGAAGCCAACTTGAGAAGGTTGAATTGTATTTTCAACCGCGGAATAAGCTTAAGAAAATGTAGGTGGACAAACAAGAAAATTCATCCTTGCTCATAATGTCCTTGGAATGTTAACTTAAACCAAAAATTGTTTTAAAGAAATGATGTGTTGTGGGATTCACCATTCCTGAAGCCATGTTCTTGTGGTTGGGTCTTTGCTAGTAACCTTCCATTGGGAAAAGTGTAGCGTCAGCATGCCTACGTTGTTTTCATGTGTCTATGTGAGTCGATGATTTTTGTGAGTGTCGTATGTGAGTCGAGTTCTGTATTTGAATCCCATGTTATGTTGTGTGTAGTGAGCATTGTAAATTAAAAAAAAAAAAAATATCCTGGTATTTAACTATTGTATTTGTGTGTGTAAAGTGTGGGCACTACACATTGTCCTGGGATTGCAACGGACTTCCACATGGAAATGCTTACATGTGTTTTCTTCATTTGATCGATGATGTTGAAAGGGATGGGTTATATTTTTGTTTCCCCTTACTTGGCACAACATTTTGTGGAGCTTAAATAGGCACATGTGTTGTTACAACAAGTGCCTTAGGCTGATTTTGCATATTTAGGGATGCACTTGGTTTGCTAACTCCTTGTGGCGTGAGAGTGGGTTGAGAAACTTAATGGTTAAATGACTATCCTTCCTCAATGTTCCTCTTCTTTGACCATGTATTTGTAGCTACACCCTAGAAAGGAGGTTGGTTAACTCCGTAGAAGTCTTCTGTTTTCCAATTGACCAATGTATTTTCCATTGGAGGTGCCTCTTGATGGGTTCCTTGTTGTTGAATTCCCTCCTCACTTGGTTCTTGGGACACACCGATGGTCTGTACCATTAGAGCCTGATTCAGTGCACCAGTGAAACACGTAGATTGATTATGAGGTAGATTGAAGGGGTAAAACCATTCATACTCATGTGCCATGTTGGAAACCAAGGATATTGAAGTTGAAGCTACGTTTGGATCATATGGTCGGAATGGCCTGATAACCTAAGGTTGTCCTTGGTTTGAGTTTTGATTTGTAGTATGAGTTTGTGGTCTATTTTGCTGATATGCGGGCCTAGATTGATACTGAGCTTGAGGATGATACGGTCTAGAACTCTGAGCTTTTTGTCTCTTGATAGTCACTAGCTCATTTCCTAGGTTCTATAGCTGTTTCATAACCTCCTGCAGTTCTTTAGAAGTTCTTGAAGAAGTCGATGCCTCATTGTTTATTTGATTTCTAGGGGGCGGAATGGGATTCAACTAAGGTGTTTGACTAGTTGTGGGAGTTCCCATGTTCGGATAGAGATGAATTGGTGGCCTTGGTGCAAGATTACTGACTTGAATCAAGTAGTTTTCTGCCCTGATAGCTATGTCATAGGCCCCTGACAGTGTTGTTCCTCCCATTGATGAGATCATCATAGAATTTTCAGAATTTATAGCCTTCAAGAAGTAAAGGAATTCACCTTCTACTTTTGGTATGACAGCTATTGGAATCCTATCCGATGTCTGTTGGAAATGGAAATTAAAAACTACCATTTGATCATCAGGAGCCCTTTTGATTGTTGTCAATTGTTCCAATAAAGACAGATTATCTTCCATCTCTCCAAAATGGTTGCGAAGAGTTAAACAAAATTGATTCCAATTCTGGATAGACCCTGTTATTAGGCTCCTAAACCATTGTAAGGCCTTACCTTTGAAAGATGAAGCCAACAATTTGACCACAAATATCCATTTCATTAATTTCGTGAATCACACAGACATTTGTAACTGAAATTGGATTTTGAGCATTTAGGGAAAGTGGACTACTGCTCGTGAAGTTGATAAAGGGATTAGGTGATCCCTGAGGTGGTTGTTGTTGTAGATGTGTCATTATGATTGGCATAAGAACCCTGGTTGATTGGAGAAAAGATCTACTAGGTGGAGGTGTAGAAAAAGTCCTCTTAGGTGGAGATGGTGATCTTTGTGGTCTTATTCCTTTCCTTCCTCTGCCTGGTGATAATTGCATGTAGAAAAATAGTCCCTCTTCTCTAGTATCAAACCTAGTTTGAATTCTTCTCATGTACTTGGGTAACCTGTGCTGCTACACCATTGAATTATATATTTTCGGAGTCGCCAGATGTTTCTAGGGAATTAGCCTTAAAAGGGCAGGGTTTTTCCAAGTCACACACTGAACTCGACAAAATCAGAATGGAAAACTTTAAAGGACATATATATTTGATATTATGGAGGTTAAAAATTATTTTCAAATGATAGTCCCGAAAACTTGAAAGTGAAAGACTTCTTGTTGAGTAGATAATACTTAGCAGAAGGCACACAAGAGGTCTGTGCAAAAAAACATGGCATGTTAAAGGTACGAAATGATAAGGAAAACACAAGCACATAAGATAAGTTCATATTTCGGGACTTAGCCATTTTTGCACACGAGGATATATTTTATGAGATGGCGTACAGAGCACACAAACAAGACAAAGACCTACATGCCACACATTGAATATTTTTAGAGGATCGGCTACAAAGAACTTTACATGGGTGTGGGATAATAATAGATTTATTATTGTTAGTTAACTAAAGGAATCCTATTGTTAGCACACTTGCATGTGTGGCTATTATTGTAAATGGCGCGTGGCTAATTATAGCATGCGACCTATTTTTGGGATTAGATAAGAGGTGAAGGGAAATTCCCCACCCTTATAAATATGTAGTGAACTGAGCAGTAGTAGCAGTAGTAGTAGTAGCAACAATAGTAGTAGTAAGAAAGACTGGATTAGTGTATAAAATCTATGTGCGCATGGGTATGGAATGCCATTATTGTAAGAACCTTTTGTGTGATTGTCATGTTTAATATAATGAAGGTTATTGACTGAATCAAAGTTTTAATCCTGTGTAATTGGATCTTGTATGTTCTTGATTTCATCATGATTATTATTTAATTCTATTATTCTTTAGATATAGATTTGAGCATGCAATATAGAATGATATATCAATTATGGATCTATATGCATTAATTCTTCATCATGCTAACATCCTACAACAAAAACCCTAAAGAGGGGCCTGGTACCTTTACACACTTTGGGTGAGCACTCAGTCTAAGCTGAGTGATGTGCCAACGTGCCTGGGATATTACTGATAAATTCTAGCCTGGATCATTGGTTCCATTGCCGGGACCTCTTTTTCAGTTGTTTCTAGGATGGTTCATGATGAAGACATAACTGTTGACTCTAGCAAGTGTTGACGAGTGGATACATGACTTGGAAGAATAATACACCCGAAGGTTCAACACTGGATCTGAGTTTAACTCAGGCACTTGGGTGGAGTAGAATTTGTATGACAATTTTTATGAGAGATTCCTTGCTATTTTTATGGTAGAGCTATACGAGTGGATGGTTGCTTGTGTATCTAAATGGAATTGGAGATATCACACACTTGTTTGGATGCAGGAATAATTTTAGGCCCTCTATGATGTTGATCTGATTTGGACATGCATTATGGATACTTGGTTTCGTGGTGTTCTGAATAGCTATATCCTAGAATACTCAATTTCCACTTATTCTTTCCCAAAGGTAGTTAAGTTTCAGTTTTTACGTTATCCCAAGGGAACCTATTTGCAAGGTATTTTTCTAGTGATCAAGATCTTGATGGTAACCCTGAATTTGGAAGATAAGCCGATGACTAGCTAAAACCCACCACGCGCGGGGGAAGGAGAAGGTGTGGTGAAGGATGGCAGACCTAGCGACATAAAGCAAAAAAGAAGAAAGGTGCCTTAATTTTAATGAGGTGTGTGAGAGGGATATAGAGAAGAAGCACGAGGTTGTAGAATAGATGGCATTGTGGAGAGAGATAGCTCGTGAAGGATTTTGAGCTCATTTAGAAGATGTGGAGCTAGAGCATCATGAAATCCCCCATTTGGGAAAGAATAAAAGATAACCCTTATCAGCCTCTGATGGGAACATTCTAATAGAGACAACATGGGCCGCATGCATGCATCTGGATCCACCTACTAACCCAGCCCTTGCTTTTGGTTTTCCAGTTTCTAGGACAACCAATAATTAGCAAGCTAGTTTGAGAAGTAGAGAAACAAGAGGTAAATATGAATTATCAATAGGATCAGGAGTCAATCATGTAGCAAGTACATCTATGGCTGAGAAAATTTCTCCCTTGTGATTTAGAGGTACCTTTTCAGGCACGTCATCAGCACAGAATGTAGGTGCATAGAACCTTGGACTCACCTCTGGGAGTAGTACCACCTCGCAGACTGTAGGAGTTTAGTTTAGCATCATTGTTGGGACACAAGGTAGTGCATCCTTTGGTTCAATCCATACTATAGGTGGGGAATAAGGGATCATAGATGGCTCTTGATCTGGAGGCAGAGGTAGCACAAGAGGTTCTTGATCTAGTGGGTAGGGTCCTCACAAACCCCCGAATATTTAAATGGAGATGTTGCTCCATCTTCTAGAGTATAGGGAAATATAAGATTTTGCTGAGCATGTGCATATGTGTGAGATACTGTGGTGGGAAAAATGAATCACGGCTTTTGAGTGCAAGGTAAGTTAGTTTACAACTACATTATAGGGACGAGTGCACAATTGGTATAAGAAGTTTGACCCTGATCAGACATGCATGGATTATACAACTTTACGGGATGCTTTCATAAAATAATTTTATATCCCTAAGTTCGAGCAGAAAAAGTATAAGCACGCTCAAGGATATTAAACAGGGCACTACTGTGAGTGTTCAAGAATATGATGCCCGTTTCAAAATGATTTTGTCTAAAATTTCTTATGATATCCATGTAAGCCAACATTTAAAGTGGTTCATCGGAGGCTTGATCACACCTTTTAGGAGGGTTCTATATCATAAGACATATACAGGTCAGTGTGAAGCGCTTGAAGTAGCCTTCGTGCTAAGGTAGTTGGAAGTATAAACATTGGAGTGAGTCCATTTTTGGAAGCTCATATTGTAGAAATGGAAAATCAGTTGGAGAAACTATCGACCAATTCAGAGCATGAGATGTGCACAGGAGTTTGGTGTACATATTGTGAAGTGGAGGGGCACACTAAGGATATTTGTCCCCGTAGATCAGTGCGCTCATTTTTATGGAATGTGAGATATGTCATTTAGACCACGATGTAATCCGTTTCCCATTTTTGCAACGCATGATAAGGAAGAATGTATCTTGTTATTGTAATATTTTTCAGTCCACGAATCACAATACTAAAGATTGTGGGATGATTAATCAGATCCATGATTCCATTTATATTGATGTACGATAGATAGTAGTTTCTAATAACTCTAAGGATAAAAGTGAGCACCATGATCATGATCATAATCAAGGGCGCTATGAACAAAATGAAGGGCACTTCGAGGGAGGCCGTGGGAGAGGTCGAGGATACCATGGTGGATTCCGAGGCTAAGGTGGTGGTGGTGGATGAAGTGAGTTACCTCATGTGACATGTTATATATGCGGATCACCTAACCACTATAGGTGCGAATGTCCTCAGAATTTTACTTGTTGTTTTTGTGGAAAGAAACATAACTATGAAGAGTTCCCAGGCTTATATGAACATCTCAGAAAGAAGCACAAATAAGAGAACAAGGTCACAGGGATGGTTAGAATACAACGTTCCATAGAAAACTAATGGATGCCAAAGTTAGCACCGTGTTGATCAGAGAAAACACTTAGCAGAACTCACACACAAAGTCCGCGCGGGAAAACAGGATAGAATAAAAGGCGCGAAGGAATAGAAAGGCATTGCGTGCGGAGGTGCAGAGTCAGAATTTCGGGACTTAGCCAATTTTGTGGATCAATCCTATTTTCAAAGGCTAGTGTGCGGAACACACAAAGCGATGCCGAGACTTACGTGCTACTCTTTGTCTATATTTCAAGGAACATATAGAAGCACTCTTGCATGGAAGTAATCCAAGAATAGATTCATCACTTTAGTTAACTGTAAGTGATCTATAGATATAATACATGCATGTATGGCTATAATTGTAAACGGAGCGTGGCTATTATTAGCATGCGACCTATTTTTGGCATAGTTAAGTGGTGAAGGGAAATTTCCCCACCATATATATATATATCTATTAGATGAATCACTTAGTTGGTGTGTTGTTTTGAAGGGTTAGAGATTCATGAGTGCATGTGACTAGATAATTATAACATATCCATGCGCGCATGACTAGTATTGTATAAATCTTCTGTACTGTTGTTATGCTTAATATATGAAGAATATTGGCTGCACCAAAGTGTCTTGTATGTTTTATTATTACATGTTATCGATTTCTTGATGATTAATACCTAAGAACATGCCTTATAGATTTGGTTCTGGATAACTGTGTAATGATGGATTAGTTTCTAAGTATATATCTTTATTATTACATCATGCTACCATCCTGTTATAGCAACCCTAAAGAGGGACCTGGTACCTTTGCATGCTTCAAGTGAGCGCTCAGCCTATGCTGAGTGATGTGTTAGCGTGACTAGGTGTTATATGAGAATTCTAGGCTGCATCACACCGGATCCTGAGATAGTATCTATGAGTATTACTACACGCGCTGAAGCCACGTGCGCCAGAGAAACATTGCAATAGAAGCCTACCATTACTAAGGAGGAGGTTTTACATGCAAGATACCCAAACCATACACATCATAAGGAGGTTTATCAAGAAATCATGGAGGTGCTTAGAAATCTACAGGGTGAAATACAGTGTTTAAAGGAACAGTCACAGAAGTTGGAATAGAAGAAGGCAACCAAGACTTTACAATCAGATGTTGATGATATAAAGGATGTATGAAAGATGTTGCATCAAGAGACTATTATTCCATTACTAGGGAATTGGTTAAAGGGAAACACTCTGCGCACTCGTATTGAGAGTGGACGATATATCTTGCACACTAATATCCCTCCTCATAGCTTGGATTATGACAAGGATATCACCCTAAATGTTGTTGTGAATGGGTGGCTTTTGAGTAATATCTTGATTGACACGTGCGCGGAAGTTAATGTGTTTACTTTAGATTTATGGGTGTAGATGGGCAGAACTCCATTACATCCATCCTCTAATGTACTATTTATGGAAAATAGAACTAAGGCCACTCTGATAGGAGTTTTTAAGGATGCATCCATTATTATACAAGGGGCCAAGTTCACTGGGGACTTTGAGGTTTTAACACTTGCAGAAGTGGAAAAATTCTCAGTACTACTTGGACACCCTTGGTGTTATGCAAATAATGTTGATCTAAAATTCAAAAAGGGGTATATCAGTTTTTAGAACAAGGAGGAATGAGTTATTATCCCTTTTACAGATGGTAAATCTGCACCTTATGTTGAGCCCTTAAGTGAGGAAGACCTGAATAGGATTTATGTGCGCACCATTCGAGATCCGGAAGTAGTTGAGCCATATAAGGAAGGAATCCTCCAGTGGGATGATACACATTCCTTCAGTGATACTACAAGTATTGCTTGTGATAATTGGGTGCATAACACATATGAGATGGTTGGGAGCGAGTTTAGAAGAACTTTTACGCGTGTTAGAAATTCGCACTATGTTAGGCAGTTAGGTACAAATTCAGTGACTCATTACACTGGTGAGGGAAACCCTAAGGAATTCTTAAAAGACATGGAAATGTACTGGACAGAAGGAATATGCTAGTTTATACTTTGTGTGGGAAAACAACGCATTGGCAGATGGTTCATAGGGATAATATTATAGAATGGAGAGAAGTGAGGATTTCTCTATTAGCCTGATTTCTTTGAAGTAATGCACCAACTTAGATCCATAAATATCATGGTAATGGTCATGTTTAACACCACGTTTAGCAGTGTGAGAGAGTCTGGACAGAGGGGAAGGAGGATTTTCCACCTTTGTTGTGGGTGCGTAAGCTATATTTTACCTTGCGTGGCTACGCGTGCATGTGGCATGTTTATGTGGAGTTGGATAGAGAGACTGGAAATTGGTAAGACTTGATTGTAGGCATGATTAAGACTTTTGACTATTTCTCCACTAAACCTCTGGTGAAAGAGGCATTACAGGTTATAAGCGATTGCCTATGGGAGACAGTGCAAAGGATGAAGAACTCATTAAAGAGTTATTTGGTGAGTCAGACCCAAGAGTGCATTTTGACGAAGTAGATGAGACATATACAAAACTACTTGAGCACACTTGCCTTGAGAAGGAGAAAGGAAAGATGGTCTATATAATGGATGATGAAGAAGTAGAAACATTGGACATAAATCATTCACGGGGTACACATGAGGTCTTGGACAGTGTGGATAAGAAGGAACATGCCTATCATGAACCTATGAAGACCAAGAAATTGAACATTGGAATGGATGCTAAACCTAAAGAGGCCATCATTAGGGATTAATGGTCTTATTCTGAGGTGGCTAAGATAATTAGGTTGCTACGTGACTTCCAGGATCTATTTCCTAGGGGCTACCATGAGTTGAAGGGAGTGCAAGAATCTTTGGGTGAGATGAAGATTAAGTTAAAGGAAGGTGAGTGTCCGGTTAGAAAGATACCTTATAGGATGAACCCTAACCTGTATGTAAAATTTAAAGAATAAATTGACAAGATGTTGAAATCTGGCATCATTGAGCCCCTAAAATAATCAGAGTGGGTTAGCCCTATGGTAATTAGTATAAAGAAAGATGGAGTAATCAAGATTTGTGTGGACTACAGGGAGATAAATGTTGCATGTGTGGTTGATCCTTTTCCTATGGATTTCATAGAGGAAATATTAGAAGGCATTGCAAGGTGCAAAATTTACTCTTTTGCAGATGGATTTTCTTGGTATCATGAAGTAAAAATTTCTAAAGAGGATCAAGAGCAGAAAACTTTCACCACAAAATGGGGAAGTTTTGCATACACGGTGATGCCCTTTGGATTGAAGAATGTGCTTGCAGTATTCTCGCGCATTGTTTTTAAGTCATTCTAAGATTTCATTCACAAAGTATTACATGTTTACTTGGATGATTGGACCATATATGGACTTGTCAAGGATCATTGTGACAACTTAAGATTAATTTTTGAGAGGCGCAAACAGTTAAAACTCTCTTTAAATATTAATAAGTTTGTATTTTCTACCCCTTTTGGAACTCTTCTAGGGAATATCATCTGCAAGGATGGTCTATTAGTAGATCCAACTAAGGTTACAATTATCTTAGGCCTAGAGGAGCCTACTAGTCAGAGTGCAGTGCGCAGATTCTTGGGCCACAAAGGGTATTGTACAAAATTTGTCAAAAGATATGCTAAGCTTGTCATGCCCTTGGAGGAGTTATTAAAAGGTAAAGGGAAATTCTATTGGGGATAACCGTAACAACACACGTTCGAAGCATTGAAGGAGAGACTTACTACGATGCCTATTCTGCGCTTTCCTTCATGGAACCAATCTTTTCACATACATGTGGATGCCTCTGGCATGATCATTGGCACAATGCTAGCTCATCCTAGAGAAGGTATTATAGATCATACTATTTGTTTTTCTAGCATAAAGTTGACTCCTACCGAACCGAATTATACAACTATGGGGCACAAAGCTTTCTCAATGATCTACGTGTTGCATAAGTTTAGATAGTACTTGCTAGTAACACCTTTTTTGTTCTACACAGATCACATGGAATTGAAATACTTGGTAAATAAGCCCGTTTTATAGGGGTGAATATTTTGATGGGTTCTATTATTGCAAGAGTTTGACTTTACAGTTGTGGTAAAGCCAGCTAAAATAAATTATGGCCTAAACCACTTATCAAGGATTCAATCAGGTGAGGATGTGAAAAATATTGAAGATACAATGCCAAATGCATAGTTATATATGTTAAACCACACACCCTTGGAATTGAAGGATTTTGTTGTCTTTTTACGCGCAGGTATGGCACCAAGAGGAATGAACGCCTTGGAAAAGAAATAACTTGCAATTCACGTCACACCTTTTATGTTGATCAGTGGTAACTTATACAAACTAGGCTGAGATGAAGTATTGCGCTGGTGTGTACTAGAGCATGTGGACATGAAAATCATGGAGGAGGCTCATGGAAGTATTGCAAGTGGACACTATACAGGACTGCAAGGAGTATTGTAAGGTATGTGATCATTGTCAGTACCTTGGAAAACCCACACTGGCCTTTTTGATATGGAATAAATATTCAAATTGAGCCCATGGAACAAAGGCATAAGAAAAAGCCCCATGTTTTCCCAAAACTAGGGTCCTTCTGACAAGAATTTTTGATAATATTCATTTTTTTTTAATTGCACCACAAAGAAAACCTCAGACTAGTATGATATTTTGAAATTTTTTGTCTAGTTTTCAGATATCCAAAGTGAGAGATATGAGAAGGATGGCCCCATGTCATTGAATTTCCCAAGAACTGTGAGCTGAGACAACGATTTAAGGAAGGATAAGACATCCAGTAACTTTAAACTCAGCGGGGGGTCTCTTCAGCCAAATCGACAATGTAAGTCGACTGGTTAGGGGGGGAAAGGGTTTTTGTTTGACAACATCCTTAAATGTAACCACTACTTTGGCAGATGTTAAACCACCACAAGTCAAGCCAGATACAATACCACCGCCAACATTGAAATCCGAAGCCTTCATATCTACCAAGGCCATGAGAGGATCTTGGCAAGATTTGATGGGGGGGTGACCTGGATAAGTGGGGCGGTGATCAGGAACTGGAATAAACAACCCTTCCTCATCCATGTGATTGAGATATTTTAATTTATCCTCTTGATGTAGAGATATGAAATCACGGATGGTGGAAAAATCATGTATGCTACCATTGAGGCTCGTGTGACACATTTATTTCATTGTGATGAGGCCTTGTCTGTGAAACCCCTGTGCTCTGATAATTATTTATCGAGGGCTAAAACTAAAAACCTGTCCCATTTGCAGTGTCCTTCCCATTGCAACTAGGGTTTCACATCTCCTTCCTTTCTCCCGACATTCTCCAATCCCCCAATCTAGTTATTAGAGTTCATGTAATATAATTATTACTATTGTAAGTTATTATAATTTGGTTATAAACCTTATTTAATTTATATTTGGGAATACTATTCTCGTATCATGATTTTTTTCTTTTTTTTTTGATAGTGGGTTGTATTACTTCCCGTATGGTTTCTGGTTTCACCTTTGAAACTTTTTATTTTTTTGTACTTGGTTGTGAAATATCTATAAATATTATAGTCATCACTATTGTAAGTTTCCAAGTAAAAATTAATATAATTGTGAGGTTTTTGTCCCTCTTTGTCAACTACTTATCTAATGGCATGTAAGGAATTAAGTGTCATCAATTCATGTTTAAAAATATATTCATAAATGTGGGTATTTTGATGTGAATTATTTCCTTATGCTATAAATGAGTTGTTGTGGACAAATTCTTTGACTATGGACGAGTTGTTACGGATAGGTTTCTTTGCTGCATATGAAAAATTACTTACAAACAAGAGTGACATCGACACATATTATCATCCAAACAATTTAATTGGAATAATAAAAATATATGTACACATTATATCACAAAATAAAATATAATTACATGTAACTATATTAATTAATCATTGTGCCACAAGTTCATGGTTGTAATAGTGATGTTTAAGAATGTACTTAGGAAATACATAGAATGGATACAATATTCTTATAAAAATATAAAGATAGAGTTGTTAGGAAAACAATTAATACATCTCATCAAATCATTTTTAATTAACACACCCTTTAGATGAAAGAGGCACACCAATGAATAACCTAGATAATTTAAAATAATTACTCACCCAAGGACTTTCACTTTTGAACCACTATATAGCTTTACTCAGCATTAACACCTAAACATTCTTGTTTCATTCCCCTTACACCTCATGGCGACCTTATAATAGTATAATTGACTCAAAATTGTCATCATGAAACATCATTAGACCACAGAATCAACCATCAAGAAAACTATTGGCTCACATATAAGAATACTTTTTTCACATGAGTATCATGATATAAAAAATATGTTAGAGACATCATCAAGAACCTTACACTCTCAGAGACAACCCATACTAACAACACTCAATGATGATGCAAAAACAGACTTGTGAACACAGTCAAACTACACATGAAACACAAGGGCTCATGACATAGACAAAAATCAAATCAACCATATAAAACCATCTAATCATACTTAAATACTTGAAGTGCCATGTCTTGACAACATGGAGGAGAAAAACTTTGACCTAGATAGCTCCCCCTCACTCCAATGCTTCATATGAACAGATATAACTATATGAAGAATATTAAGGTATATGAACACCATGAAGACCTAAAACAAGGTCTTGAAGAGGTCCCAATCCATCTATTATACACATGTAGAACTATTTAATCTCTCGTATGATCTGAGCTCTATGTTATACCTTTCCTTCCATCATCATCACATATTGATGATACACTAATATCTCTTCTAGGATCCCAAGTCCTTACTCATTCCATTAACGTGGACTCTATGCCTTTGAAGACTAGATCATTGCATTCTAGGACCTTGAACATTCTTTTTTTTTATTGAAAAACCTTAATATAAGTTCCTTGCAACATGAATAACTCCTTTACAATTGTAACCCACCACTATAATTTTCTTCTTAAAACCACCATTATGACTAGATGTATCCTTCAAGTAAAACTGAGTAGTATGACCTTCCCTCATTACACTTATAACATACAATACTCTTAACATATTCACTTCAATTATCTATCCATGGTTAAGTATATCCATAAGACCTTCTACATTATGTAGAACTGTGACCAAATGAATTACAAGTATAAAAATATCTACTAAATATTATTTCATACCTTGAGGCATTAGGTTTCCTAATGGACTTAGTCTTATTATTGTCCTTGATGAACGATAGTTTCTTCTTCTTCCTTGATTCTTGGTTCACCAACTTATTTTCTTGAAAGTATGTCCTCTTGTTTTAAATTCTTTCCCCTTTACCTCACAATTGAAGCCCAGACCATCTATGTCACTTTTTTCCTTATGATTTCTCAAGATATTACCAATAACATTTGAGATTTCTTTAGATTTCTAATATGTTTTTATCTTACTTATTGCATATAATAGCTCTTTCTTGAGGAATGATCACTTTTTCCTCCTTATCATTTACATTTCTATCTTTCTCACAATTTCATCATTCTTTTCAATAATATCCCAATTTTTTCCCTTTAAGTGCTTGAATATTTTCCTCATAATCCTTGACTTGAGAAGTCAATTTCTTATTGTTCCTTTCAGCATGCTCTAATTCTTATTGGAAACATGCCACCTAAATCCTTAAACAATCATCGTATCCTTCATTCTCATTGCAAAGAATCAGGTGTAAGATCACCCCCAAAAATTAGAACCTCCACTAGAGGATCTCATGGATTCTTTTTTTCATGAAAAGAACCCCATCACCTAAATATTTGTGATCAAATTCAATCTCAGAATCATATCCATTAGCATCACTACTTGCTTAAGAGGAATAAGCATATTCCTTGGTATACGAAACTCTTCTTTCCCTTGTCCTTTATATCACCCCTTATTGAACTCTTTCTTCTATTTATCATATTTCTAATTTTCTTCTCATGATCATCATTTCCTTTCTTATCATGTATATGAGAATAGTTAGTAGAAAAATGGCCTAATTTACCATAAGAAAATCATTTTAAAGTAATTTTACCCTTGTAATTACCAGTTCTAAACACTTATCTATCTAGGAATCATGGAAAATAGTTCTTCATCACCTAGCTCAAGAACATCACCATCAACTTTGACTTTCTTGTCCTTTGTCTTCTTTTTAGCTTTGAAAGCTATTTCTTTCTTGGCTGGTTTAGAGACCAACACCCTCATCTCATAAGTAGTAAAAGTACCCTATAATTCATCCATATTTAGAGTAGTAAAATATTTTTTCTCTACAAGTATCAGATAATTTAGAATCAAACTGAGGAGTTAGTGATCTCAAAACCTTTTGAACAATTACTTCTTCCTTCACATCCTCTCCTAATCCTTTTATGCTATTAACAACCTTGTGAACTGTAAGTAAATGTGCAACAATGGACTCATCATAATTCATCTTAAGATACTCAAACTAATTTATGAAATTTTGAAGCTTAGCAATCCTTACCTTTGAGTCACATTCATAACAATACTTGAAGTTTTTCCCATGCCTCTTTTTCTGAATTATAGTGCATTACGTTTCCCATATCAGATTCACCAAGACAACATATGACAGAGCTACAACCCTTTTAAGTTTTCAGCACATGCCTTATTTTCTTCTTTAGTAGTTAGAGTAATTGTAGGAGGAGTATATCCATTCTCCATAATCTTCCAAACATAAAACCTTAGATACATGATATAGGTCTTCATCCTCAAGCTCCAAAAAACATAACTCACACCATAAAAAAAAGGTTCCTTGTTGGTAAAGGAACCATTTTCATTTTTGTGCTTCAAGTATATTCTTTTAAGTGATCAAACTTCTCCAAAAGGACCTACTCTAATACCAATTGTTGGAAGCACAATGGACTAAGAGG
This sequence comes from Taxus chinensis, assembly GCA_019776745.2. Classification (NCBI taxonomy): domain Eukaryota; kingdom Viridiplantae; phylum Streptophyta; class Pinopsida; order Cupressales; family Taxaceae; genus Taxus; species Taxus chinensis. The sequence goes on along the minus strand of CM034148.1, from coordinate 754,725,922 downwards.
GGTTGAATCAGTCCTTTCAAAATTTAAATTATATTTCATATTACTTATCCAAAGGTCATAAATTATCTTATCCAATAATTAATGTGTGCCAACCATCGAAACCCATATATGCTATAAACAAAAAACAAGATAATTAAAAAAAAAGAAAAAATATATAAGTGGGAAACCCTCGAGGGGAATAAAACCCACTAAAACACAATATTCATAGTGATATGTTTCAAATTTAGTGAGGCACTAACCCACAAGGAGCACTAACTCTACAATAAGGCTAAGACTCCCGAATATGATCACGTTCCCACTCAAAAAACTTATGAAGAATATATCTGATGTATTTTTGCTACCACAACTAATAGAGATCAAAAATTCAGCTCACAACCTCTTGTTCAAACCCTAGGTCTTCAATCTTGCATATTTATTCATTTTCTTTGCTTCTCAAAGCATAAAACCATTACAGAAACACTTGAATACATTACTCAACATGTCACAAACTTTATCATATCTCAATTCATGCTCATACACCTGTAAAAAAATCACACTTAGTTTGTACTTTTTGTGCACACACACAACTAACTCACAAAAGCACCCAAAACTATATTTTTATAAGATCTTCTTCATTCAAATTAAAAATAGGTAGCTTTTCCTATTTTATGAAGACCATTATAACTTAACAACATCCCATAAAACTTTATCACAATAATAAAAAATGAACCAAGAAGGTAGGCCTAGGAAAAACCCTTCATCCTTACACCAAAACTCCTCAAAACCACATCATTGGAATGATAAATATGTCCTAATACAAAAAATATTTTTATTAAATATAAAAAAACGACCAAAAATGTATAAAATAACATTTAAAAGTCATCCATGGTCATAATTATCATGAACCAATCAAGTTATTTCATTTAATGGGCCCATTGGTTAATTGCCTTCATAAAACACATGTTTCCAACACCCTGTCTTCACCTTTTGGCATCAATATCATCAAATAAAACATAAAATATAGAATGTGAAAACTAAATGTAAATTAAACAACACTTATAACACTTATAAAAAATTTATATATCATGAAACACTCACTGGTTCAAACCACACCAACATTTTCCTTCACCTAAACAATCTACCCAAAAATCAGTCTTACAAATATAACTAGTTTGCACCATTCCTGACACTTTCAAGAAATCCAAATAAATTAATATGATTCCAAGTTCATAATTATTCACATTCCAGGTGATATAAATAATCACACAATATATTTCATGCACTAACCAACTCAATATTTCAGCAAAAGTAGTTCTATCTTGAAAAGCCAAAAATCTTCTTATCCACAAAATGACCTGGAAATAATATCAAAAATCATCGTCATGAGACAAAAATTATATCAATATAACTCTCTCTAAATTTTATTTTAAATACAACTTTAATCACATCCTAACTCCTCTTGTAACTCTTGTAATGTCAACTTTGTTAAAGACTGCTTGTAACTGCCCCAAAGTTGCCCTTTGACTAGTCAACATAAATGAAGCATACTTGACCAATAAAAGGAATCACCATGACCTTAAAAATCTTTAGAAATAAATTGAAAACTGACATACATCATAAAATGGTCATCTAGGCTACAACTCCTTTGGATAACCTTGTCCCAAACTGAACTTCTTCAAAAATTTAACTTTTTGAGTGGTGTCCACTAATATCCATAATATATATATATATATATATATATATATATATATATATATATATATATATGTATAATATATATATTTCTATGAATATTAAGGGTTCCTATAGAAAATAAAAGCATCACCAAGAACTATCAAGAAAAAATTGACACTTAGGAAGCAAATATCTCAAACCACTTTCAAGCTAGGGTTTTAAACACATAATGAGATGTTTACCTTCTTAACATTTGTTCATAAAAAATTGAAGATGAGATGAACTCATTATTTTTGTGAATTTTTTTATAACAAATGTAGAAACATACCTTAAAGCCATAAGGTCCCATGTAAAGCACACAATTTAGGGGTGAGCATCAAATGACCTAATTCAAGTTGGAAATAACCTTGTTCTTGACCATGTTTCACAAAAATTGACATAACATGCAAAATAATCATCATGGAAACCTGAAATTTTTCCCACATCACAATGAAAAAACCTAATCACATATATAATTATCAACATCTCATAAATACCTCTCAATATCTTGATCCATTGATACTCCCATAGCTAGTTATTAGGGTTTTACACTGTAAAGGCTAGGGTCAAATAAAATAACCTCATAACACATCATGAAAAAACACTCCAAATGGTCCTAACATACCTGGTACATCATGATACAATTGAATAAATGAATTCATGATCTCATATATATCCAAAGATCATCCTCATACCTCTTAACATCCATACCTGCTCCAAATGAGTACCTGAAATATGATCACCAACCTGTATTTGTACCTTGAAGCTCATGTGAGTGACCATACACTCACCAATCATGATCTCCATCATGATAACATAATTTTCAAGTCACCAATAATATCATACCTCCATGCACTCTGAATAGACCTGCAATAACTAGAAATCCTCATTGAATCAACCAATATAACCATGAACACCTTTGAATCATCATGTCATCATCACGATATGACTCCACTCCATTATCCAATTTTTCATTAATGATATTTTACATCAACGAAAACACCTATTCAACATCATGCCAATAGAGAGATACATTATACATGGCTACCTCAATAGGCCTTTTTTCCAAGACTCACTTTCATTTTTCACTACTAATCGAAGTTGTGCTTATGGGGGGTGTTAGTGTAGGATTTATTTTCCTCGCTTTATTTGTATTATGCTACTCAGGATATTCCACCTCACTTGGAGTTTCCCTTTGACTTATGGGATATGCTCACTCAGGTGTACACTTGACTACACTATTCTAGGTGTTGGCTAGGTCTTGGTTACAACTTGAATACATCATTCTTGGTGTTTGTTACCACTATTTTAGGTGGATATTACCATGATTTTAGGAGGAAGTTACATATTCGCCTCATATATGTAAATATATTTCATTATTCTCTTTACGTGTATTTAGTTGGAGCTATTTTTGTGTAATTGAAATTATCTCTCTTGTATTTTTGTAATTTTTAGTTTTGTACACTTGCATTGTTTTGTCTTGGAACAATTCATGTTTCGTATCATTCACCTATGCATTGGATTGGATAGTCTTCATGTTGGATTAGTTTTATTTCACTCTTGGGTCACTTATACTATGTTAGGTCATGATTGTTTTCCCTTCTCCACCAAAAATATATTTTCTCTTGGTGTATGATCCTTCGGGAAATAGATACCACAACAACTGCCCTCTAATTGGTATGTGTTCTAACTCAACTTGTCATTTTGTATAGAGTAGTCTCCTATCTCTTTTCTTATAATTTTATGTTAGCCTCACATCTTATGCATATGTTAAATTAGCATATTTCTATTAAGCTCCTTATCTTATGTTGCATGCTTTACATCAATTATCATAGATACTGCATTTTTATTTCATCCTTAATCACCCCCATAATACTGATACCGTAATAGGGTTCCTTTATCTTTATCGATCTCAGGCATTAGAAACCCTAGGTTAACCTAGTGTAAGGGTTACTTACATTTAGGTATGTGATCTTAGTGGCCCCTATACCCCCTTTGAATTATATCTGTTGTGTTTTGGTGTTTTTATGTCTATTACTCGTTGACTTGATACCCTAGATGAATGGATGATAGGAGTGCATGTTGTCTAGACACATTTCTTCCCACCATACATCCATCGTGAACCCAAAGTGAACCTCCTTTTATACCTTATCATAAATAATAGCTCATTAAAGTCATCCATTTCTAGTTTTCATCCCTTAAAAGTAAAGGAAAACTCTCAAAACCAATTTTTCCCATATGCTATCGAACCCTATGCAAATTTTATCCAGGATTGATCCTGTATGTTTTGTCAAAATTTCATCCCAGATGCCTTTGGACCCCGTGTAACCATTTTTATAGTGTTGATTTTTTTGGTAGCTCATATCTTTGATATTTTTTTGGGACAAATCATTACTCCATCAAGGAGTATCTAGGAATGGGGCTCTCCAATTTTGATGTGCACTCATTTCCAGAAACCAATAATTCATAATCCAATTTTCCTTTCTACACATATTGTTGTGTGGTTGGAGCATATAAAAAACAAGAATAACACCCGTAATATTAAAACTTAGGTGAGGAATAGAAAGAGGTTCAGATTGATGATACCTCTGATCTTCCATCTGAGATCCAAAATTTACTTGAAAATCTTTCTCTTATACAAGGGGGATAAAAATAAGTGATCCACAAACATCTTCTTGAATTCATATATGAGAAACTTAATATTAGGGTAGAAATTAGATAGGTTCATGTGGAAGGCTCATTCAATAATTCCTCTACTTCTGACCCTACTAATCTCATCCTTCAACACATAGAAAAAATGAGCCAGCAACAAACAATTATTGTAGCTTGACTTATCCAAATGCAAACTAACATGGTTCGAATGGTTAACTGTCTCAACTCAGGATTTGGGGGTGCATTTCCACCTGCCTTACCTAATGGACCTAATGGGTAACCTATTTCCCAGCCTCCTATTCATAAAAATGTTTTTTGGGTAGTCCAAAAAGAGCCTCTAATACCCTATAATTCTATTTGGAGGCATTTCCCCTTCCACTTTCTATGATGGATCAACCAATTCTGCTCTCCACATCAAATATTTTGGTAATATTTATAAGGAATTTACTAAATTTAACTCCTATGTTACTACTAATATTTTAGCTAAGACCCTTACTAGGGATGCATTAGATTGGTATCATACTTTACCCCCTAACTCCATAGTGGATCTAGAATTGTTGGAAACAACCCTAGTCAATGAGTTACAGTATCATGAGCTGCATGACAATAATATCAATGCTTTCATTAATTTTCAACAACATGATAATGAGTCAATGCAATCATTTATAAAATGTTGGAAGATTTTTTTTTACTAAAGTAGAGCATAACATGCCAAATGATAGCCTATTCCAACTTTTCCTCTGAGATCTAGAATCTCACCTTCAGTAGAAGGTAAGGTATTTCTCTCCTACTTTCTTAGATGAAGCTTTTGAATAAGATAAAAGGAATCATTACCTCATGAAGGAGTTTGATAAGGCTCATCCTAAATCACAAAAAAACCAAAAAAGTGCAAATACTTGAAAAATAAAAAAAGGAATTGCATAGATGATGGGGTCTTAAATACTGTTCTTCTTATGGATTCTTCAAGTAGGAATGTCTTGAATATTGATAAAAAAAGCTAATAATAATAATAAAAACAATCTCATTTATTATCAACCATTGGACAAGGATGCATTGAGACAACACATGCCTAAAACATTTAGTCAAATCCTTAATCCTTCTCGACCTAGCTTGCAATGGCATGATGAGAATAATTTTTGTTGGTGGCACCCTAGCTGGGGCCATTATAATAAAAATTAGCATGCCCTTCATATGGATGTCATTGCATTATTCCTAGAACCTCAATTTGATTATGATGTAGACACAAACATTTTGTATCGCTATCCTTGTCATCCCACGTTCACTTATTTTCATCATGGTTACTTGTCTAGACCATTTTAATCCTTAATTCATACATTGATTAATATTCCCATCATTCCCATCAATTATCATATCTATATATATTTATTGATAATACCTATTAAATTTCTTTTAATCCACATCTCATTAGCTAATTACAACTAATTAGCTTTTGTTTTTACTCCATAGGTCATTAATCATCTCTAATCACCTATTTTCTCATCCCTAGGATACCCTTAACCTTTATTTACTCCTAATATCCAACCTACCCATTTCTCTTCCCTATGCAACCCTAGCCTACCTAGAACCTTCATAACCCTAACCCTGATCACAAAAGGCATGATTCCTGGAAACAATCATCATTCCACCACCCAAATGGATGGTTCCCCACAGTTAGCGATGACCGATCTGGGTCACCATCAACCATATAAAGATAGGTTCACCTCATCCAAGGGACACAATCAAAATTTTATTACATTGTGCGATCTTATCTTCGAGCTTGATCTTTCTTGCAGTTGTTATAACCTTCTTGGAGTCCCTTTGAGCTTTAATTTCATCACTTGTGGAGACTTTAGAGATTTCATCTTGAACTTGTGTTGGTTTATTCTATCATTGTTCATTATTGTTATTATTTTGTAGTTACTAACCTTTTGTAGGTCCAACTGTCATCAAGGATTCAAATCCAACTCACTCTCTCTATCAGTCATTTTTTCTATAGGTTATCCATCCATTTCCTCCACCTTTGGAATTTTTTAGGACTACCCCAGGTCACTTTCATTCCTGCCAAATCGCCATCAAACTAGCTCTTGTTTATCATCCATTATACTTTACACTTCATTACCATCCTCTGTTTCTATCTCTGTTTGCTCATCCAACATTCAGATCTATCTTTTTGCTTCTCTGTCAGTCCATATCTATTCTGTCAGCCCCTAGTAGCCACCAATTGAGTTAAGTTTCTATCGAATTGTGTCCTGCTAGCCATCTAATCCACCCAAATCCTCATTTTATAGCATCCTTTTTGTTTCCTTGTCTCATTTTCCCTTGTGTAAATTTCTGTTAGTGTCTATCAACCTCTATTATCATCTGATATGCATTTAGGTCCATCCAGATTTACATTTTTTAACTTGTTGGTCAGATCTATATGCGCTGGTCATTTTCGACCTACCCTCTACAGTTTGCGTCGCCATCGACCTAGCCAAGTAAATTTTTTTTTGAGTTTCTTTAGATAAAATCTATAATTTTTATCCGTTTCTATCATTTTCAAATTTTGCTTGGTATCCATTTTTGCATCCTATCTAGCTACTTATCTTGATTTTACCATATTTTATCAAATATGGGGGTTTACCTCCACATAAGGAATATTATACTTCTTGGGACCGAGTTCTTTGGGAAACTCGTCTACCATCTAATCCATTTTTCTCTTAGTTACCTTTGTTGTGCAGGTTCATTAGATTTACAGTGATAGAATCTACATTGCGTCTATCCTTCCATCATCATCTTATTCCATGGTACCTTAAACCCTTACATATATGATTTGCTTAATTTTATTTAGTATCTAGTTCACTAGTCTAAACAGGAAGGACACAAAATATTCTAAAAAATGATTCCATCACTAGAGAACGATTAACTGAAGCGGTCAAGGATCGTGATGCGTAAAATTAAAAAATATCATCATAATGTTATTAACCAAGCTAAAAAATAACTTAAAGTATTCATTGATATTATTCCTAAACATAGTACATGAGAAAGTTGTAAGAAATCATAAAATGATATAACAAACGTATTTAATTTCAAATATCCTCCTGAAAACATGGTTTCCATTAATGATGTGAGGCATGATATATCATACATAGAACTTGAATATACTCCATTATTTTATCCTCAAACTAATAGGGTCATCTATCCTTGTGTATTTCATAATAAAATTTTGAAAGACAAAATCCCCTTTTTTTAATGCCATCGGCCCCTTTGGAAAAATTACTATAAGGTCGAGGGTTTCTAAAATCCTTCCTCCAATCATAGATGCCTTCAGTCGGGCTGATAGTGTAGAGCCTAAACAAAACTTAGTTTCAAAAGTATCCATGATCTCTTCTCCTCCTTCTAATATTATTTTTGAAGATCCTCAACACTCTTATCATATTTCTCAGTCAAGCCATGATGAGTGGGATCCTCTAGAAGAAATTTTTCATATCCGTACAAATCATTCAAACCACGGTTAAGTGTTGCACTCATCAAAAAATGTGCCAAAACATGTGTGGCATCCTTATATTTCATCAAGGATTTTAGCTACTCAATAAACAACCTAAAAACTACACGTACTAATTTCTATTGATATGATTGTTGACAGATGCCTCTCATAGGTTACATTTGGATTACCTTCACTTTTAATCCTAGGACCATACGTGTAAAATTCATTGTATTTAATTTCCCCTTATCTTATAATATCATTCTAGGTCTATCATAGACCCATCATATGTGTGCGGTCGCTTCCTCTTCATATGAATGTGTCAAAGTTTCTTATCAAGGAGCTATATATAAGATTCAAGGTGACCCAGATCCCTGGAACTACAAAACTCTTTAAAAAACATATAAAATTCTCAACCCTTGAAGAATTACCTCCTTTCTTGTTTCATGAATATCAGTTCTTCAACTATCCTGTTGAATCTCTTCATGCAAATGTGGGTCATTGGAAATTATTTGGGCGCATGCTATCAATCTCTTGGATTTTGATGACAACAATCCTAATAAGATCAATATTAGCATCAAAACTTATGATTTTTCAGATCTCATCATATCCTAAATTCATCCTAACTTGCATCATCATAGGAAGGAGCCATCGAATCCCATTACAATCTCACGTACACCTCTGTATCCACCAGAGAAAACAGTTCAATTATAAACCACAATTAAATCTTGTGCGATAGATACCTATACTCCTTCACGACGATGATGGTTATGCTTTTGATGATCCCCATTCAACCAATTATGCCCAAACTTAGGATAGAGAAGTCCGATGTTACAAAAACACCCTTCAAATGACATCCGCTTGTGATGTGAATTCCATTCTTATACAAGAAGACTCACTCACATTTAGTTGAGCCTTAAACTAGTAAAAAAATGCTTGAGCTTTAAACACCTCCGTTGGCCTTGCCTTATCCTCACAATTCCATCACTAGATCACATGACGTACCTCCTCATATAACCCATATCGACCTTATACATCCCCCTATACCTCTCACCCTTATGGCTCCTTGACCCTATGAAGTAGATCCATATTGTACATGGCACAAGGCTTTAGGGAATGATGTATCTGATTTCAAATCATAAAAAATACCAGTGAAGAAGCTTGAAGATAAGGTTAAAAATATCAATCTTAGAAGGTTACACAACCTTCCACCTCTACCCCACTTTATTGTTCACACCATGGTTAATTCTCACATGTTTATGGATATTGTTATGTCATACACAATAGGAACCTAGTTCCTGAGTCATCTTCATTCGGAAGAAATCATAGAGATGAATCCTCCCCAAGTTTTCATCCTTCCCCAGACCAAGTTAACCTAAAGCAACTTATGGCCCCGACTACCTCATCATGAACCCCTTCCCACCATGGATGATTTTTAGCGTGAAATTCTCACCCAAATATAGGCTCATATAAATGACACCTTATCCACCCCGATATCCAAGGTGCATTGATAGGTTGCTATCACATAACATTCCATAGAGGACCCCATGAATTGTGCCTAAAGCCGTAACTTGAACCAAATTTATGATATTGTTATTGATACTCTATGATCATTTGGAACTTGTGGGTAGATGTATTTTTTATAAATACCTCAACATAATTTTTATTTGGCCCAGGTGCTCTCCTCCTCTTGGGATCTCGACCCCTTTTGGTTTTACACACATTTCCAAATCTATTTATCCTTGTTTGGGATATTTTCCACAATTGGTTTTATCATCACCTCTCTTTTTCCCTAACATCTTCTATTGTTAGAATTCCACGGTCTTAATTCTTCCTATTTTGGCTTCAATTGTCCCTGGCCTTTCCTAATGGATTGCCATGGTCTTATGTATCCTCACTTAGGTTATTGACCTCAATTGGTTTTATTTTTTCTAAAATAATGCAGTGAAACCCTATTATCGACTTTCATGGCTTCTTTTTCTACCTATTATATTTTTCATCATGTTGGTTGGGTTATCCTATTGATTTTCCCTCCTGCCAGCTTTCTTACCTAAATATCATTATTGTTTCTACTAAGTACCACATGTATTACTACATACATGCATGAGGAAAGAAAGGAAAATTATAAGTAACACATCATTTGCAATATATATATATATATATAGATATATATATATATATATATATATATATATATATATATATATATATCGAATTAGTTTTGTACATCGAAAAAAATAAATCATAATACATCATCAATATTTATATAATGTGGCTTAAAAATACTCAACCCCTTGGTGAGTTTTTGGATTCTTTGTGCCAAGTGTGTCACATTGGATTCTTAGGATGTGCGAGCCAAAGATTCCACCTTAAATCAGACTCTAAAAGTCTCTTCCTGTGTTCTTGTCATCTGTGCCTCTAGCCTAGTAATCCTTTCTGCAATGATCCTAACATCTGAAAGGCACGGTCCTTACTCTTGAACTAAGGAACCATGTGCCTCCAATAAGCTATGTATCATCAAATCTATGTTATCAGTTCCTGTCAATACATGCACATATCTAGATATCTGTAGTGATATGGAATCCTCCCAATCCAATCGAAATTATCTCATTGACTTGCGATTCGACGATGCTATGGGGTCCACCATAATTAATTGTAGCCTAAATATCAAATACTAGGTCTAGGATCTCATAGTGCACACTCTCTATCAAGTAGTTCCACTCCTCTTTCGTCCTATCTATAAAACAAAAATTTATTAATCATTACTAATCTCATGATATAATTATCAAAGGTATTTTTTACATCTCTAAATAAAATCTTCACAATTCCTCATACCTGGTTGGCATGCTCTCTCAATGAAAGTATTTCTATATCCATGCACACCCAATACCACCACAGCCTCATCATATTGACGTTATCTCCCTCTAAAATATTTTTCTCATATCTATGAGAGAACCAAAATCATGTCTCTTATGTGATGATTTTTGGGCATGTCTTACAGTTGTAAGGCCATCTCTATCTCCAGTGGCATCAAGTAACCACCTACCGGTCACCGCATCCTATTCTCTCTCATCCATGGTAATTGTTGTCTTTCCCCCTCCCTATAGTACTAGGACCATTTGCGCTTGTATCTCCCACCTAAGGTTTCAGGATGATAGGTCTTTCATTGGATATCTCATCTAAAATATCAACAAAAATGATCTCTAGTGGCTCCTGAGTTTCCCCACATCTCCATCTCTTCCTCTGTCCCTACCTACGTGTGGCCAGTACACTCCAGTGCAAAAATACTATTTGTCTATACATTACGCGTACAACCTACATTTCATGTTTTCCGTACATAGGCTAGTGGTGGTACCACGGTAGGTTTTGGCCACTAAAACTGTCTAGGTACCTTGCTCATCAGGTGGGGTCTCTACCCAAAGCAGGGTAATGTCCCCTAACCTCATAAAATACATCTAAGTCCTTTTCCTTGGGCCAGCTTGGTCGCTAATCAACATTCCCTATATAGGCCTTCCATATGACATCAACTAGATGTACATGTTGTAATGGATAAATCATAACTCTTCCATGTATCTTAGTCTCGTTTTTTATTGTCTATGAGAAGATTGTTTAAGATTATTCTTTACAGTTTTTTGGGTATTGATCATGAATATTTCATTCATTCACTTTCTATTTATATTACCCAAGGATGAAAAATATATCTAGTGTGGGGTAATGTTAATTTGATGAATTCAGTAATTACAAAATGTACACGAAGGTTGAGACCTGCATGGGAGTTACACGCGGAAGTATAAAGAAGGATGCATGAAGTTGGCACATATGTAGACGAGAAGACACAACACATATGGGTATAACCGGTGATATTATATTGCGAGGAAAAAAAAGAGATGACTTGATCATAAAGCAATCCATAAATATAAAAATAATTGATTTAAGAATTGGGTGTTAACATGATAAGAGAATACATGAATAATTGTAGATAAGAGTAACATATGGATAAAGCAGGGATATTTATAGTTCATGGGATAGAAATAGATATTCCAAAAGAAAGTAGACCATCTTTGGAGAATCATAGGTTAAACCCAAGTATAGATAAGTGTGACTTTTAGAGCATCCATTTTCTGTATAGTATTGGTATATTTTCAAACTAAAGCATGATCAAGCGGTGAAGGACAAGTTCCCAC
>CM034148.1:754633931-754708931 GCA_019776745.2 Taxus chinensis | reverse complement strand
AAAGTGGAAAATAAATCCTCGCATATCACACACCTTTTCCATGCCATATATTTGTCCTACCTAAATAATATTTTATTTTATGTACTCCATTTTATAGTCTCGGGTGTCAAGTGCACTAGCCACGTGAATGTAATTTGCACATAAATTGGACCAAAATAAAAAAGGTGAAAATCTAATATGTTCCTTGTTTGAAACTCAATTGTAATGCTTTCTTTTGGATACACTTCTACCAATTTTATATAAATTTAGTATTAGTAGGATGTGCATGGAAGACATGGGGTCTATTGCTACCATTCCTATGGAAAAGATGGAGAATTTGAATAAAGAAGACAAGAATTCATGATGTGATGGAATGAATAAATAATACAATGGTGATTTTGGGTTATAATGCTACAATGGTAGATGACATTGGTATAGTGGGACTGTATGCAAAGGGGGATTAAGTTCTAGGTAAAATAGGCAGTTTCGTAGGGCGCCAACATTTAGGGGATGCTTAAATTCAAAATTTTCCCTTATTATCAATTATTTCTAGAACTTAGCATTGAAATAATCTACATTAATATTCAATAATAATTGACCTATTTATTGATATTATTAAAAAGTAACATAAATTTCACATATACACATAAAAATGTACTATAATATTTTTGTAAGTAAAAAAATGACATATTTCTAAGCTCATATAATTTTGTTGGTATTGTTACTTATTATCTAATATAGATCATAATTGTGCAGGTGTGTAACATTTCTAGGAAAAAATTCATGTATTTGAGATAATGTTACTGGTGTAACCAATACAGGCAACTATAATTAAAGGAAAGAAGTATTTAATTCTCAATTCTCACTTTTCTAGGAGAAATGCCTATTATTTTTCTAGAGAAATTTATAGGATTGGTTTGAATATTCTATTTATAAATCCATAGAAGCTACATAATCATTTTTTACTAATTTGTGAAGAAAAAAAACATTGTTCAAGTTTGAGTCCCATAATCTATTGGATATTTGTAAATTAAACTTACAAATAACCTTGTAATAAAAATGTATTTGTTTCATTCTGACCAACTCCTGTAGTTAATTCACTCGATCCACATAATATTTATCATCATTTTGTGATAATTTAATGATACACACACACACACACACAAGATAAGATAAAAAAGTTTGACTTTAAACGGGGACCAAAAAAACCCCAAACATAGAGGATCAAGTTTTCAAAGACAAAGAAAAAGACAAGACCATGAGGGTTGAGTCACAAGTACTTGACAATAGGATCGCACACAGATGGGCCAAACTACAAGAGTTTTACAAATTATAACATAGTTTTTTGGATCCCAAAGGGACAAAAAACAAAAACAAAACCAAACATAAAAGGTCAGCGACATGTACGTAATTAGTTCATTGTGGCCCTACTACGGGATCTGGTACTCAAACCGCCATCCCTCCTACCAACCACCTTGATAATGACCCGTTTAGGATGGTTGACAGGATCATTATCAGTCTGGGTCTTGACTTTCTCTTCCTTTTGTTCCTTGAATTGATTTGAGTCAGTAACCATACCCGAGATATCTCTAGTATCTGATTCCTCTCTGTCATAAGAGCTCATGATCAACTTCATCTTGATTTTCCCCTCCTCAGTAGCAACCTGATCCTGTAGAATATAAATCTGTTTCTGTTGCATAATGAAATCAGCTTGGATACCCCTGATGGTTTTATTTTGGGAATCAATACGCTGTTGGAAGTCTTTCAACTCTTGAATGAGGCTTTTGTTGTCGGTGAGAATGGTTGTCAACGAATATGTTTATTTTGTTTATATGGTAGTTTCTCTAAAATTGTGATTTATTATGACTGATGCAAATTTTTAAATACAAGAATGTAGGAAGATTTTATTTATTTACCTGATCAGAAAAATCTAGTAAATTTTTGAGAAGGGTGTTCATTCCAATTATTTCATACGGCACCCCATAACCTTTAATTTGGCTTTGACTATATGAGAAGCATGATATAGCATATCAGATACATTGCATATATGTATGATGTGATCAGTAATATGCATGAATTACTCATATGTGACTCATTAGCACCTTGTGCACATGGATTTAGGTAGGCTATAATTTTTATCCCGTGGTGTGCCTATGCACATGGAAAAATTTCTTGAATGCTGATGCACACATTTTTGGGAATTATAACATTGTTTTTGCATGCATTATTTGACATATTCATTATAAAAATATGTTATGTGTCATCAAATTATTATTGCTTGCTTCACATATTTGAGATATCTATCATAAAATTGTACAAGGCTTTCACCCTCCTAGAGCTCGCTTGAGGTGGAAGGCAGAAATGATATTTCAACCCCATTTTAGATGTTTTTGCTTATTTTAAACATATTTTACATTTTGTAAAATTGTCAACCCATCCCTATTTGACGTGAAAGCACTTTCTAAAACCATCATTATCACTATAAAAGCATTCAATATAAATATAATTACAACATTATATAGATATTTAAATAACATATTTGGTTAAAAATGTGTTTATAGCGAACATAAAATTCCTAAAACTTACACAAAACTTGTAAATATGGTGAAAAAACACTATATTTTTTAAATTATTAAATAAAGAAAATACATTTAATAAAAATGGTTGGTTGTTTAAAACCTCTTAACATTATATATTTTTGGTATGACGGGTGGGGTCAGCCATCAAATCTCATCCCTGGTGAGAGGGATTTCTTCGTGAGCACGCTGCAAATAATGTGAGGATGTTATAATTTCACAAAATGTGTGCATTTTATTTCCATATGTGCGATCCTTCCCACATTACAATCACTACTGGTCAGGGATTGAATTGGACAACTATTTAGACTTTTTTTGCAGTTTTAACCATAAAATACATGCAAATATTTGTAATAATTGTCATGTGTAACTTGCATATTTAAACTTTGACCACCATTATGTATATGTTTGTACACACACACACACACACACACACACACACACACACACACACACACACATGTATGTATTTGTATCTATGTGTGTGTGTGTGTGTGTGTGTGTGTGTGTGTATTACACACACACACATTCATTTTTTGAGTAGAAAAAATGTCTAATTATAAAGAGCACATAGAATATTGTGGCATGCGTAGGAAAGGTTAGGATGATGTAAATAAGGTTCACACCTGTTCAGACATAATTCAAGAATTAGCCAATTTTGTTTATCACGGGATAAGAATGGAAAAGAAGGATGGTGATTATGCTACAATATAAATATTGTAGCCTAATATAGATGTTATAGGAGCATTAAATAAATGAAAAATAAATATAGAAGTACCCCCAAGCAACTAAGCAATGTAAATATAAAAACCTAATGTGCAAGAAGGAGAAGGGAAGACTTAGATGATTCACAGAGTTATGGAAAGTGCACAGAGTTGGAAATATGGAAAATACGAAGGATTGACCATCACAAAAGATCTTAGAAAACTAAAGATCTTGAGGATTTGACTGGACTAGGGTTCCTGAAGAAAGATGGGGGCACCTAGGGTGATCTGGTGTGAATTCTGGGTGTCGTGGTCCGCATAGATGGTCATAAAACCAAATTTTTAGGGTTGCAAGATTTCTACAATTATTCAATTATTGTTGGATGAATGCTGCCACACTTCGTGGGATGTTACTATAAAACTGAAATGGAAAAAACACCTGCAAAACACCAAGCCAAAAATCAAAACCATATAAAATAAAGATACATATGAATGGGGCGTATTGTCCTCAGTTTCCAAATGGATGGAATTATCAATAAGCACTACACTACATCTCAGACCCAATGCAGTTTTATGTGCATGTGTGCAGAGTTATACCCTAGTGTGCTCTTGTGTATGCCGCACTTGAAATAGAGAGAAAGTAGCTAGATGTAGAATATAAATAATGCGTGCATGGAATAGAATAGACTCCCCTCCTATAAAGTGTGATGCAGATGACCATCCTTTGTCCCTTTTAATATATATATATATATATATATATATATATATTTATATATATATATATATATATATATATATATATATGTATGTATATAAATATAAATCATATAAATATAAATGTATGTGATCAAAATGAAGGACCAAAAACTAAGAATTGTTATCACCACATAAGAGTGCATCCATCCAAGGCATCTATAGCTCCATTTGCATCCATATATATATATGGATGCAAATGGAGCTATAGAGCCTTGGATGGATGCACTCTTATGTGGTGATAACAATTCTTAGTTTTTGGTCCTTCATTTTGATCACATACATTTATATTTATATGATTCCTTTGCTTAGAATTTCATAATTAACCCTGAAAAATGTCGACTGCCAAAAGATTAAATGCTCAAACATATAGAAAGAACCCAAAATATGATATTAAAGCTCAAAGGGGATAGGATTTCCCAGAGGGGACAAGGACACCTAACACTAGCTTCCTCGATGGGTGATGGTGTCTGGGGTGTCAAATGGCGAAGGGTAAAAGTACGGACTTAACAAGTAGAAGTGCAAGACTCAAAGTATCAACTGAAAGGAAAGCAAAGTGGCCAAAGACATGGGTTAATTAGTAATTTTCTAACATAGGAATCATTTGAATAGTAGTATTCATCTAGGAATAGATAGTTTGCTACGCCCTTAACCTATTGCTTATATTAGGATATGAGTAGCCGACTTGTGGCTTACCATATCATTTTATTATATCATTTATACTTTCTAATGCTTATTAGGTTGGCCTTGGTTATGACCATAACATATGAATAGTATATATAGGGGATTGTAGGTAGTAGTTCATCATCATTTGAGCATTTGAGTATTATTGTATGGTTTGGAGGTTGCCCCCTCAAAGTGGCGAAGCTATTCTAATTGCATATTGAGATCATTATTATGGAATATTGTGTTATTTTGTGTTATATTTCTACTCATGATCTAAATTATACAAGTAATTTCACTACAAGTGGTATCATAGCTGCGATTTGGACAAAAATTAGGGCAAAAAACCCTAATTTTTGTTTCCGCCATATATTGCGAACCATAGCGAATTGGTTTGATATATTTTTACCCAAGTTGAGAAATATTTCAAGTAAGGTTTCCTGAGAGTTTTAGACTTTTTTGATGTATTTTGCAAACATTATTACAAATTTAGGTTTTTTCATAAAATCACTCCCTAGGGTGCAAATTGTGGAATTTTTTCAAATTCATTACATTTTCGGAAAGAAAAAAATATTATTTTGGGTTTGTTCTTTAAGTTTGTTTATATTTGGCGAATTTGTATCGAAATATGAAACCCTAAAATTTGACTGTGATCCCTACATCTTATTATTTTGGGGCATCATGACGGGGCCTTCCACAAGAGGAAAAAAGAATCCCATCACTCCTAGTAAAACACCAGAAAAGGATGAGATTTTAGTTGAGGATTTAGAGATAGAATATATAGCTACAGCTTCCTCAGGGTTAGGGTTTACTTCGACAAACCATAAAGTAAGCCAACTTGAGTTTAACCTGAGAGATCTCAAATCTCGGGTGGCCAACAAAGAAGATGTGGAGAGGATTGGACAAAGATTGGAGGATTTCATGAAAAAATTCAGTACGCATATGATGGGTAATCATACTTATGTCAATCAAGGTGGATCCTCAGGTCAACATACTAGACACATGAGATAGAGTGGATCTTTGAGTGTGCACAATCCAAATACGAGCACTCTGCAGGCCCGTACTATGTTTCAAAAAGTGGAGATGTGCAAGTTTGATGGAAAGGATCCACTCAATTGGATCAACTAAATTGAGAATTTCTTTGAACTACATCAGATTCCATTAGGACAAAAGGTGACCATGACATCTTTTTATCTCAAACCTGAACAATTCGTCTGGTATCGATGGTTATGTGCTCAAAGGAAAAAGAGTGGTATCAATTTTACATGGATAGTATTCACTAAAGATTTGCAATTACACTACAGTTCTAGTGTGTCAGATAATTACTTCATCCAATTAGCAAAGTTGAGACAGACAGGATCTGTTAAGGATTACATTCATCACTTACAAAACCTTTATGTGCGGGTGAAAAATATTACTGAAGAGAATTTGAATGACATATTTCTTGGGGGTCTTAAGGATCATATTGAGCATGAGGTGCGTATGTTTAATCCTCATAAGGTTTATGATTCGATGATTATGGCAAGAAGGGTAGAGGAGAAATTTATTTCAAGTAGGAGAAAACATTTCACTTATACCAGAGATCGCAACACCTTAGCCCCAACACTCCCTCGACCAGTTAAATTGACACCTCAACAAATTGAATAAAAAAGAGAAAAAGGGTTATGATTTAACTGTGACAGTAAATTTGGACCCGGACATAAATGTGCTAAAAATAAGTTGTTCTACATTGATGGGCCTAGTGAAGATGAAGAGAAGGATGAAGATTCAGAGTCAGAGGTCTTGGTTGATCCAGAGGAGGAGTCAGGAGATCCTTAGCCAATGATCTCATGCCATGCAATTTCAGGTATTAGCACCCCCCAAACCATAAAGGTGGTTGCATTCCTAAAAAAATAGAGGGTCACAGTGTTGAATGATTTAGGAAGTACTCACAACTTTATCAATCATAAGTTAGCATTGCGCCTAAACTATTTCATTTATCCTGCTCCTAAATGTCAAGTAATGATTGCTAATGGAGGTATTGTTACTTGTTCTAGAAAATGCCATAGCATTAAGCTTGCTATGGGAGATTACATACTAAATAGTCCCATGTATGCCATTTCTATGGGAGGAGCAGACATTGTGTTAGGGGTTCAATGGCTTACCACTTTGGGAACCATTGAGATGAACTTCCAAGACTTGTTCATGCAATTTCACTCTAAAGGAAGGACTTTTGAGCTAAGAGGCTTAAGAGCAAAGTGTGCACAAATAGTAAGTTCTCATCAGATGCACAAAATGCTAAAAAATGGTGCAGAGGGATTTGTGGCACAACTTTTTTCATTGGAGGCTCATCCTTCTAAGGACATTATACCATTAGATATGCAAGCAGTGTTGGATGCACACTCTGTTGTGTTTGAAAATATACCAATGGGCTTACCTCCAAAGAGAGATCATGATCATGCTATTTAGTTATTACCAGGAAGTCAACCACCTAACATCAGACCTTATAGGTACCCATATGTGCAAAAGAGTGAAATCGAGAAGATTGTACAAGATATGTTGGAAGAAGGAATCATCCGTCATAGTCAGAGTGCTTATTCTTCTCCAGTAGTGATGGTACAGAAGAAAGATGACACGTGGCGCATGTGTCCTTATTATAGGGAACTTAATAAGTACACAATCAAAGATAAGTTTCCTATTCCTATAATTGATGATTTGCTTGATGAGTTGCATGGTTTTGTTTATTTTACAAAGCTTGATCTTCATTCAGGATACCACCAAATCAGAATCAAGTATGAGGATGTTCATAAAACCACCTTTCGGACACATGAAGGCCATTATGAATTCCTAGTAATGCCTTTTGGACTCACAAATGCACCTTCTACATTTCAAAGTTTGATGAATTCTATTTTTAAGTCATTCCTACAGAAGTTTGTCTTAGTGTTTTTTGATGATATATTAATTTATAGCAAAACATGGGAGGAATATTTGCATCATGTAAATAAGGTTTTGGAAACCCTTGAGAAACATCAACTTTATGCAAAGCCCTCTAAGTTTTCTTTTGGACTCAAAGAGGTTGAATATTTGGGTCACATTGTCTCTCATGAAGGGGTTAAAGTGGATCCTAATAAGATCAAAGCCATGATGGAGTGGAAGGTTCCAAAAACCCTAAAGAATCTATGAGGATTTTTGGGGCTTACAGGTTATTACCAAAGATTCGTAAGGCATTATGGAAGCATAGTTTCACCTCTCACATATTTATTAAAGGACTCCTTCCATTGGAGTGAGGATGCAACCAAAGCATTAGAGCAACTAAAGGAGGCCATGTGCACCACTCCAGTCTTGGCTACTTCATATTTTTCCAAAACATTCATTATTGAATGTGATGCATCAAGGGTGGGTATGGGGGCAGTTCTCATGCAAGAAGGCAGTCCTATTGCCTTTTTGAGCCATCAATTTAAAGGTAAGAATATTTCCAGGCCAACTTTTGAGAAGGAAATGCTAGCCATACTTCATGCAGTAAACCAATGGAGACCATATCTCATAAGAAGACACTTTAAAGTGAATACAAATCATGATAGTTTGAAATACTTCTTGGAGCAATGTTTATCATATGAAGAACAACAAAAATGGGTATCCAAGATGTTGAGATATTATTTTGAGATTATCTATAAGAAAGGGAAGGAGAATGTAGTTGTGGATGCTTTGTCACAGAAAGATGAATCAACTGTAACCTTGTTATGTGTTATATCCATATTACAGGAAGATTGGATAGATGAGGCAAGGTCCAAATGGAGAAATGATCCAACCACACAAAACCTCATTCATCATCTCCAGAATGATCCAAGCATGTCTGAAAATTTTTTACTGAAAGGGGATGCTTTATGGTATAAAGATAGACTATACCTATGTAAGAACTCCACTCTTAAAAATAGGATTCTATCTGAGCTTCACTCTTCTCCATTAGGGGGGCACTCTGGATTCTTGAAGACTTATCATCGAGTCAAAAAAGATTTCTTCTAGGAAGGGTTCAAAGGGGATGTACAATTTTTTTTAGCAGAATGCATGGTTTTTCAGCAAAATAAGGGTGAAACAATTTGATCCCTAGGTCTTCTACAACCTCTATCTATTCCTAGCCAGCGGTGGGAAGAGGTTTCCATGGATTTATCACAAGGTTGCCTAAATTTGAAGGAAAAAATGTCATCATCGTTGTGGTGGATAGACTCACCAAATATGCTCATTTTTGTGCCTTGGCACACCCATTTGTTGCAAGCATGGTAGCAATAGCCTTCATGGACACAGTTCAGAAGCTTCATGGGACACCGAAGATTATAGTAAGTGATCAAGACCCTATATTTACTAGTAATTTTTGGACTGATTTATTCTCATGTTTGGGTACTCAGTTAGCTCGTAGCTCTTCTTATCATCCCCAGTCTGATGGGCAAACAAAAGTTGTAAATAAGTTTTTAGAGGGATATCTTTATTTCTTTACGTTAGATAAACAAGCAAGATGGGTCCAATGGTTGCCACTTGCAGAATGGTGGTCTAACACTTCCTTCCATACTTCATCTAAAATGTCTCCTTTTTTGGCACTCTATGGGTACCATCCATCACATCATAATTGAGAGGATAACCACAGGTTAGAGAAGTAGAAGAACACATTCAGTATCAATAAGAGGTCATCTCTAGTCTTAAGGAGAACTTGGTCATGGCACAAAACCGCATGAAGCAACAGGTTGATCAACATCACACGGAAAGGCATTTTTAAGTTGGTGATTGGTTTTTTGTGCGGTTACAACCATATAAGCAAATGTCTTTGAAAAAACAACAAAAGGATAAAAAAAATTCACCAAAGTATTATGGCCCCTATTAAGTATTGCAGAATATTGGTTCTGTAGCATACAAATTAGAACTTCCACAATCAACCAGAATGCATCCAGTATTTCATGTTTCTTGCCTGAAGAAAGTAATTGGACAGAGAGTATCCACCCAAACAATGTTACCTGAGCTCGATGAGGAGGGGAGAGTCATCTTGGAACTTGAATGCATCCTTCAAACATGCACTAAAATATTGAGGACATGGGTTATTACTAAGTACCTGATCAAGTAGAAGAATATGGATAATGAAGATGCAACATGGGAAGATATGACATTCCTACAACAACACCCAAAGCTTCTCAACATTGGGGACAATGTTGGTTTAAAGGGGAAGGGCATGCTACGCCCTTAACCTATTTCTTATATTAGGATATGAGTAGCCGACTTGTGGCTTACCATATCATTTTATTATATCATTTATACTTTCTCATGCTTAGTGGGTCGGCCTTGGTGATGGCCATAACATATGAATAGTATATATAGGGGATTTTAGGTAGTAGTTTATCATCATTTGAGCATTTGAGTATTATTGTATGGTTTGGAGGTTGCCCCCTCGAAGTGGTGAAGCTATTCTAATTGCATATTGAGATCATTATTCTAGAATATTGTGTTATTTTGTGTTATATTTCTACTCATGATCTGAATTATACAAGTAATTTCATTACATAGTTAACCAAAGTGCATGATTTTGTGTCTACATTTGACCTCACTTTATGTTGGTGAGAAAAATGCTCGGTAACATAAATTAGATAGAGAGGTGTACCTGATATCCATGTAGATTGATGTAGAAAGTGTGTCAAGGGATTATAGAAAGTGTGGAGTGATAAAAAGATGGAGCATGGAGACTAAAGATGAAAAAGTGTAAAAGGTGATGAAAATGAACCTAGGGAAGAAACGTGTGTGTAGATTTTGATGTGTGTGGTGTACCTATTTTTGGTGTCAATGTGTGTGATGTTGAGTGGTGTTGACTACTTTCTTTCCATATATACAGACCTGAAAAAGAGAACATGATTAAGTAGTCAAATACGTATGCATATGTATTAAAAAGTGTGTAAAGAAAAATATATGTACGTAAAAAAGTGTGTAATAAAAGTATGAAAATGAAAAAGGAATATGTCCACTTAATCCGTGATGAGGAAAAAATGTGTAGAAAGGATATTGTAGATGATTTCGATGCACACGAGTTTTTTGGGTGATCTCATGCCACTGGCTGAAGAAGGATAGGGAGGAAAGTATGATTTATCCTCCAACCTGTAACTGCTTCCCAAAATTGAAAAGATATTTTTACTCTCTACTTTTTTTGGGTGATCCCACAGCATGATAGAAGTAGTGTAGAGAGGAAAGTTTGGTGTTATCCTCTAACCTGTAACTACTCCCCAAAATAAACACATGTGCTAAGGACAAAATTCCTTGTAAACTTCATTGTATATGAACTTTATAGACTGTGTTGAACCCAATCACTACGTAATTTCCCCCATGTTATTGGTGCTCCAGGAAGATCACCATTGTATTAAGGACCCAAATCTGATTCTAAGCCCTTAAATTTGTTGTATCAGTATTGTGTTGTGTTCTATACTATGTGTAAACAAAAATTATGCCCCCTGTATTTGGGGACGCATGCGACATCACTTAAGGAGTATGCATCCTAAAAGAGGAATAACCGTTGTAACTATGACTATTCCATGCATGAGGAAGGGGAAGTTCTTGGTAGAAACCAAGGAACATGCAAACAATTGTATGTATGAAAAATAATGCATGTAGAAGACAAATGTAAGCTACAAAGATGATGTGTAAGATAGAATGTAAGTAGACACCCAAGAAGAAAATTTAGGCCAAAAAAAGTGATTTGAAAATAGGGGACACTTCTCATAGTGTCACAAGACACTCAATGACACAATGACCGTAAATAAAAAATTGTGCACACAAGACAAAGAGAAAATCCCGCAAACAGGATAAAAAATGATAGATAATGTAACAAACAAGTATGGAAGGAAATATCCCTTCATAATAAATGTTATACATGAAGCACTCGTTATCATGTTAGAACGATAAAGTGTATGTCAAAGCATGTATGAACCAATAAAGTAGTTTGTTATAAACAAAAATGAAATAATATCACTTGTAGTGTATGAATGTGGATGCCCCCATGAGACGTTGTGGGAACGGTAGTAGGTATTGTGCCAAACATCCATGTTGTGTGTAATGGACCTGTGTAGACTATGATCACAACTAGAAAGGAAAGTGAACACAAATGTGTGTATGATAAATATAATGACATAAAAGATATATATCTAGCCTGTGTAAGAAATTGTACATGTAAAAGCATTAGTAAATAAGAGTAAATGCAAGCATGAAATAAAATATACCCTGGATAGATGGAATGGAATGAAGTGTGAATGATAGGAGATGTATGCCCCTAGAGTAAATGGAATTATATGTAGTTAGTTTCATTTGTTTATGTCACCTCACCAGTCAACAATGAACCATAAACGAGAGTGCATCATCAGGAAATGGTTTGAACTATTTATTGTGTGTAGCATGGTATGATGACTGTGTAGTAATGATATGCGACATAGAGATGAGGTGCGATAATGTGTAATGATTTATCCTAAAGAGTATATCACAACAAGATGTATATGTGATGATTTAGCCTACGACATATATCACTAAATGGTGTTGGAAGAAGTGACGATGTAGCCTAAATCATATACCACAAATATAGGAGTGTCACATGAGAAAATTATTGAGTGTGTGAGCTTAACGTGGTCAATTAGAGATGTATACCATCAACAATCCAATATGGACCGTGAGACTAAGTGTGTTATAGGGTAGTGAGTGTTGTATGAGTTGGCTAGAGAATGTGTACAATGTAGTTGAGAAACATATGATGCATTAAGAGAGTGTGTCAAAGATGTGTAAAATGTAGAGAATAGGTGTGAAAGTATGGTATGGGTAAGATAACCATGTTAAGTGTGATGATGTAATATACGCCACGCAAAATTTATAGATTGTACAATATAGGAGGAGGATGGTGGAGATGTGTATAGTATGTAGCACAAAGAGTGTATAATTTATATAAGAATTATAAATAGGGGATGTAGGCAGTGCACAATATGTATGATTTACAAGAAGAAGTATATAATGTGTGTGATATGTAATGAGTATAAAGCTAAAAACAAGTAAGATGTATGATAGATTAAAGGAATAAAGTTTCAAATATGCGCAAGAATAATTTTTCATAGATGTAAAATATGTAGTGTGTAGTGTGTATAAGGTGTAGTTTATAATGTAATTTGTAGTGTAAGAGGTTCATGTGGATAGGATCACCCTCAAGATTCAAGTGTGAACCGAAGCACAATTGTGCGTCATGGGGTAGTTCAAATGTATATGTGTATGCTAAGATGTATGTGTTGTTATGTAGTAATGTGAATGTAAGATGTATGTCAATGCTACAGGGTACAAATTTAATTCCCCCCAAGTGTGTAATATGAAGCAGAAAATAATGTAATTTCATCTAAGAGTTTTTCATTGTCATGGTCAAAGTCAACTGGATAAGCATAAAAGACCTGGTAAACAATGGTGTCGGGTTGATCACATAATGATCAATTGAGGCGTAAGTTATACATACCTATAGAATATTCCTCATTAGTAAAGGTTGGTAATGGACACCCATGTACATACCAATGATTGATATTCTATGTATAACCAAGAAAGGAACTATTGCAAATGAGGACATGAACAAAAGGCATGGGGAATGAGATGTTCGTATAATCAGGATCTAGAGTAACCTCAATGTAATCAAGCCATTATTATACTAATGTCAGTGGTGAAGAAGGAGGACCTCGTGCAAGAAAAATGGTGAGGTGAAATACACTTAGGCCATAGGCGGCAATGATATGAAAAAACCATGATATAACTGAGAAGCGTGTGGTGGAAGGTACATATCCTCAAAAGCAAAGTCTAGATGAGGCAAGACCTCATGTGTACATACAATTTCATCACAAGTAGGATTGAATGGAATGTGATCCAAATAAGAATCATTCGTGAAAAGTGTGCACATGAAAGGAGGTCATAATGATGGAGGTGGCACATGAGAAGGTAGTGGAGTTGAAGTGACGACCAATGTAGAGACAAGCCCCTAATAAAAAATCATAGCAGTAGTAGTGGTAGGGGGAGGTGTAGATGTAATTAGTATAGAATCTATCATGCAAATGATAACTACTAGTGGTGAATATGGTAGCTCATTGATGGGTTATGTCTCATTAGTAGTATAAAACCTTGGAATAGGAAGCGTGGTGTTAGGATCATGGTCACATTATTTGTGTGGATGATGGTCACGAAGAATGGTATACTCAACAACCTCATGTATGAATTTGAAACAATGATGCATGCTAGATGTTTTTGTTTGCATGACATGTAGCCATGGCCGATCAAGTAAATAGTTATATGAAATACGAAAGTAAATGAAAAAAGAAACAATGTGAAGTGTTTTAGGGCCAACTATAATACGTAAAGTAATGTTACCTAAACATGGGATAACTAAGCCATCATATGCATGAAGAGATAAACGCAAAGTACTAACATTAGAAATAGAAAGACCTATCTTTTCAAGTAATGACATAGGGAATATATTAAGTTCATATATATTATGAATTAAAGTGCACTTGATACCCATATTGTAAATGTGAATCATGATATGCAAGGGTGGATCATTGTCAAAAATAGAAATATTGACATGAGGAGTGAAAAAATAAAAATATTGAGCTCAAATCCAATATCGACTATTGGCCACTTTATACCCATGTTATAGATGTGAGCCAATATATATGTGGGAGGATCATTTTCATAAACAAAAATAGTGGTGGCTACATCATATGGAAAAGTAAGTTGTTCAAAAAATGTAGTTATGAATAACTTATATACAAGGTCTGGATTAGTATTGGCAGGAATATGAGTACCATCCAAGAGAGAATTGATATTAGCGCCACAATCAGGATCAACCTGCAAGAAATTGTGAATGGACATATGCATGTTGAAATTATCCTAAGATGATGAAAAAATAAGAAGAAAGAAATAACTGAAAGTTTTTGAATGAGGGGTTCACCAAATGATTTAACAAAAACGGAATTTTGAATAAACCTTAATATTGTAGAGTAACATATATGAACTATGATAAATAGTTTCTAGATACAAGATGACACAAGAAAAAAACTAATGGAATATGAAACCCTAAGTGCAAGAGAGAGTTAAGGAATTACTTGATTTATGTCTAATGGTGGGATTGTGTAGACTAGAGAAACTGATAAATAGGAAGGGAAAACTATCACAGTTATTCACAATAAATCCTGGAACTTATTGACAAGCCTAAAATAGGATGCCTGGACTGGGCCAGGGGTGTCTCGGAACTAAATTCCTCTAATAGGATCCTATTACTATGAAAATTATTGTAACTTGAATTTTCTCGTGCCACAAGGTTGTCAATGATAGTCATTGTTGGTCAC
Source organism: Taxus chinensis (assembly GCA_019776745.2). NCBI lineage: Eukaryota > Viridiplantae > Streptophyta > Pinopsida > Cupressales > Taxaceae > Taxus > Taxus chinensis. The sequence continues at coordinate 754,693,898 of CM034148.1, read as the reverse complement.
ATTTATGTCATTGGATAATTACATAATTCTCCTATAACCTATAGAGAGAAGAAGACATGTAAAACCCTCAAAATAAATCAAATACCAAAAATAAAATGTGTAATATGGGGATTCGTATTGACCTTAACGGTCACCCAATGACTTAACTTATGACCAAACACTACACTACATCTCAGACTCTATGTAGTTGTTTTGCGTGTGTGTAGAAATCATGCCCTAGGAAGCTCTTGTGAAAGTGCACGTGATAGCGGGTGATAGCTACATGTACCAATGTATATAGATATTTGGATGGAAAAATGAACTTCCCTTCCTATACTTGTATGTAGAAAAATTTAGTCACTTTTCCCTTGAGTGGGTGCTAGATGGATGCCTTTAATTCTCTTAGAATGCCTTTGGATGCAACCTTAAGTGATGATAATAGATGCTTAGAGATTGGTCCTTTACTATGGTCACATAACTTATCATTTATATGATTCCCTTGGTTTAATTTCACAATTGAAAATTGTAAGGTTGAACCATAATAAAATAATATGCCTAAAGATATCAAGTAAAGTAGAAAGAGGTCAGAGGCACCTAGAAGGACGAGGGCACCTGGGCGTTGGTGTTGTGTCTGGGATTTGAGTCATGAAATATAAAGAAATAAATTTTAGATTGGGTTATATGGTGTGTAATACCAAAGAAAAAGTAAGAATTACAAAAAAGAGGTCCAAGAGGGTATTAAATTACAAGTTTTGGTGCTTGGGACTCATATGAATGCAAGTATGCTTTTAGAACCTAGAAATGCACCTAAGTATGTGATTTTGTGTCTACAAAAGGAAAATAGGTGAAGATGATGTTATGAAACTTTGGAAAACAATTGAAAATGTTCGATTGGTGTCATATAGAAGGTATAAAGAAATTTAATCTCTTAATTCAGTCAATTGGTGCATTTTGGTTATTGGTATCTAGAGAAAATTTTAGTGGTGAGTTTTCGTAAAATTACAAATATTTGGGATTTTGGAAATTGGAAATTGCTAATTTTTAACAGTCGAATGCCACCCAGTTCACAAAAAAAATTGGCCGACAAGTCATTTGTATGGGTCATTTTTCCTAGTGTTTACACATATAAGTGAATTTATGCATGTATTTCACCAATGTTTCAAATCAACCTGTGCACATATTCACCGAAGTATATTAAATGGATGACTGTCCAAACAATAAAGTTTCTAAAGGAATCCACCCAATAGGGGTTCTTGAGATGGCCATCAAACAGAAGAAGGAAAAACATAAAATGGGATCTATCTAACTAGAAAATACTTCTATCCAATACCAAACAATAAAGAGATGACCATCCAACAGAAGGATGATCGTACATCGCCCATCAAGAAAGGGAAGACCAACCAGCTGAGTGAAGACATCCATCCAAAAAAAATGAAGTCTTTCTAACAAGGATGGATATGATGGATAGGAGTAAAGATATGGCTATCATTTTTTGGATAGATGACCTTCCAATGCCTGTCCATCTATAGGAAATCGTGGAAAAAGGAGGGCTACCAAATCTCCTTTTCCACGAAATGATTTTTTAGAAATTCACCATCGATTCAAAATTCAATTTTAGAGATTCACCACCCATTCTAAACTATTTTTTCAGAGGTGGGGGGATCTTAACATGAACCTTGTTGGTATCCATTTGTTGATAATTGAAACAACGTAAAATTCCATATTTTTGGTGTTTTGGATTAGTGATTGTGCTAACTATTGATATTGTTGATTTTTTTATTAATCTATATATCATGCCCCCTGTCAAATAGGTAATTCCCCCAATCCACCTAGGGAATTTCCTTTGTCATGATTATCTCATTTCAAATACTATCACAATTGACAGTGCCTACTCAAATTTGATCACAGTCCCTATTATGTTATAAGATTTCACGCACACTCATTGTAATATTACATGAAAAAATATGATTACATTTATCTTGTGCGTTTAATATTTTTATCTCCTTTCAAATCATATCATAGTTGACATTTGATGCAACCTTGAATTTACCAGATAACACCCTATATGCGCTGTCACATCACTCATGCTAGACTGAGCACTCACCCAAAGCACGCAAAGGTACTAGGTCCCTCTTTAGGGTTGTTGTAGCAAGAGGTTAGCATAATGAAGACTTAAAGCATATAGATCCTTAACTAATACATCTTTCTACAATGCATAATATATCCAGATCTAAGGAAGAATAATTCTAAACGATAATCATGATTAAATCAAGAACGTGCGCTACTCAATTACACAAAATAATGACACTTATATTCAACCAATATCTTCCATCTATTAATAATAACAATAACATAGAAGATCCTTACAATAATGGCAATATATGTCAAAGCGTGCATGGATCTGATACAATAATCCAGACACATGCACATCTCTGTATATTTATCACTCTCACACATACATACACACACATTGTATATATTACACTATGTAATTCATCACATATATATATGGTGGAGAATTTCCCTTCACCACCTATCCATTCCAAAAATAGGCCGCATGCTATTAATAGCCACGCACCGTTTACATATATAGCCACATATGTAAGTGTGTTATCTATAGACCTCTTAAAGTTAACTGAAGTGATAATCCTATTCTTATCTCATCCTCATGCAAAAGCACTTCAATCTGATCCTCTAAAGATAAAAAATGTGTGGTGTGCATGTCTCTGCCTCGTTTGTGTGCTCTGCATGCCATCCTCTAAAAATAGACTTCATACTCAAAATCGGCTAAGACTTGAATGTTGAATTTGTACCTCCACATGCGGGTTCTTCCTGTCCCTCCGCGCCCTTGAACCTGGCCTACTTTCCCACACATAATTCATGTGTGAGTTCTATCAAGTGTTTTCTCTGATCAAAATTACCCCACACTAATTTCATTGTCATCCTAACAATGGCTATCTCAAAAACTGAAGTATAGAATGTTGAATAGAAAGAATCAGAAATAATTTTGAATGAATAAAGAATATCTTATGTGGAAGGCTCATCTGTATCAACTTGAAGGATAAACTCTTGATACTCTTCCTTTATTTCGGCCTCCAAGGCCTACCACTTGGTGAGTGCTTTCTCTGCTTGCTCTAGTATGTCCACAATAATGGACTCCAGTTCATCTTGTGTCACCTCACCCTTTTCATTCTACAACACCAACATAATGTTGGACATTGCATTATGTGTTCCTTCCAGCACATCCATTCTTTGTGCGATGAGTTTCCAAAGCTCATCCAACCTCTCCTTGTGCAGCTCTTGTGCTGCTACTAGGGCCTCACACTTTTGTTTTACAATGGTTAAGCATTTTGTGTGGCCCAAGGTATCATCCTTCATGGCCTTCTAGACTTCATTATATTCTTCTATATTCTTCACCTTAATGTTAGGAAATAAGAGATAAAATATGCGGAGTAATCCCTCACAGAATCGCAATAGTAGAAACTAATATGCAAAAATTATTACAGATCTCAAATAAAATAGCAGAATAAAATAACACAACACAAAGAGACAGTATTTAACGTGGTTCACCCAATTTGGACTACGTCCACCAAGATTCACTTTCTCAGATTTTATTACAAGCCATCGCTCTCTCAATACAATACCCAGATCCGTTTGGAGCTATGCTCAACAAACTCTACAGAATTCACAGCCGAATTCAAAACACATCTGCAATACATTTGCTTGTACATCTATCATATGCATAAGACCATATAAATAGACAACTGCTTAAGCAGTTTTACAAAACCGTGGGTATCAAAACCATGGGCAAAACCCGTCCCATAAACCTATGGGTCAAAAAACTCGCCCATATGAGAAAAGCACATTTCCCGATATGTTGGGTGCATTTTTCGAGGCCAAAAAAATTTTACGCCTAAAAAAAAACCCTTTACCGGGGGCTGCCGCCCCCAACCCCCGCGAACCTTTGGATACATGAAAAGTGTACAGTACTCTTAGTGTACAGTCTTCAACACTTTCACACATGAAAACAGGCTCCACAACCTAACAATCTCCCACTTGGAGACTAGTTTTCCTCTGAGCAAGCTTCTCAACTCTTCACTAGTTTCTGTGAAGACCAACCAAAGCTGAACACAACTTTAGTTTTTCCCTTGTGACCACCTTGGTCATCATGTCTGCAGGATTCTGACTGGTATGAATCTTCTCCAACTTCAACTTCTCTTCCTCCAAAGTTGTCCTGATGAAATGGTACCTTAACTGTATATGCTTTGTCCTAGAGTGGAAAGCAGAGTTCTTAGCTAGGTGTATAGCACTCTGACTATCACTATGCAGCTTACATTCCTCCTGCTTATGCCCCAACTCCTCAAGAAATTGTTGTAACCAAATCATCTCTTTGCTTGCCTCTGTGGCAGCAACATACTCAGCCTCCGTGGTTGACAAAGCCACCAGCTTCTGTAGTCGTGAAATCCAGCTCACTGTTGTCCCACCTACAGTGTAAATATAGCCTGTCGTGCTCCTCCTGTTGTCTACATCTCCAGCCATGTCTGAATCTACATAACCACGTAAAGTGGTGTCTGATCCACTGTAGCACAAAACTGTCCCCATGGTCCCTCTCAAATACCGAAGGATCCACTTTACTACTTGCCAATGCTCTTTACCTGGATCACTCATAAATCTACTCACAGCTCCCACTGCATGGGCAATATCAGGCCTAGTGCACACCATAGCATACATCAAACTGCCAACTGCTGATGAGTAAGGTACCTTGGACATTTGGTTCCTCTCCTGCTCTGTCTTGGGACACTGCTCCTTTGATAACTTGAAATGGCCTGCCAAAGGAGTCCCAACCGGTTTAGCATCCTGCATATTAAACCTCTCCAAGACCTTCTTAATGTATTCTTCCTGAGATAAAGTCAGCTTCCGTTCCTTCCTATCCCGAGATATCCTCATACCAAGGATTTGTTTGGCTGCACCCAAATCCTTCATAGCAAAGGATTCACTTAGCTGCTTCTTGAGTACTTTTATTTCCTGCATGTTTTTACCTGCAACCAGCATGTCATCAACATACAAACACAGGATAATATAACTTCCATCCTCAAATTTCTTTGTATACACACAATGGTCAGAATGACATCTGATATAACCTTGCTCCATCATGAAGCTATCAAACTTCTTATACCATTGACGTGGAGCTTGTTTCAGGCCATACAAGCTCTTCTTCAGTTTGCACACCATCTCCTCTTTACCTTTGACCTCATAGCCCTCTGGTTGCTGCATATATAGTTCCTCCTCCAAATCACCATGGAGAAATGCAGTCTTTACATCAAGCTGTTCTAAGTGCAAGTCTTCTGCTGCAACTATTCCTAGAACAGTTCTAATAGAAGTCATTTTTACTACAGGAGAAAAAATCTCATCAAAATCTATACCTTTTTTCTGTGCAAACCCCTTGACTACCAACCGGGCCTTGTATCTTTTCTTGCCTCCTTCTTCCTCTTTGATTCTGAACACCCACTTGTTCTGTAATGCTCTTTTTCCTTCGGGTAGCTTTACCAAATCCCATGTCTGGTTCTCCATGAGAGCCTGATGCTCCTCATCCATGGCTTGCTCCCACTTGTTCCTGGCATCTACCTGCATTGCTTCATCAAAGCTCTCTGGCTCTCCACTATCAGTGAGTAATAAATAATAAAGAGAAGGAGAAAAACGTTCAGGTTCTCTTCTTACCCTAGAAGACCTCCTCAATATAGGAGTTTGGGGTTCCTGTTGAGTAGGTTCCTGAACTGATTCATGGGTCACTTTCCCATCCGGAAGATCCTCTACCACTGCATATTCTTTCTTGGATTCTTCCCTGTTTTCCTGCAACTGTTGCTTATACATGACTTTCTCATTAAAGACCACATCCCTAGACCGAATGATTTTCTTGTCTTTAATACTCCAACATTTATATCCAAAGTCATCACCACCATAACCAATGAAAGTACATTTTTCTGATTTAGCCTCTAGCTTGGTCCTATCATCCTTGTCTATATGAACAAACACCTCACATCCAAAGACTCTAAGAAATGAATAATCAACTTTCTTACCGGACCAAGCCTCCTCAGGTATGCCTCCATCCAAGGCACTTGAGGGTCCTCTGTTTATCAAGTACACAGCTGTGCTCACCGCTTCTGCCCAAAAAGAAAGAGGCAGTCCTGCATGTAACCTCATGCTCCTAGCACGTTCCATTATTGTTCTGTTCATCCTTTCTGATACCCCATTCTGCTGCGGAGTTCCTGGAACCGTCTTTTGCCTGCGGATTCCATTCTTAGAACAGTAATCATCAAATTCATTGCTGCAATACTCCCCTCCATTATCTGACCTGAGACATTTTAGCTTAAGACCTGTTTCATTCTCTACCAAGGCTTTCCATTTAACAAAAGTGTCAAATACATCAGATTTATTTCTAATACAATAAACCCAAACTTTCCTTGTTGCATCATCAATAAAAGTGACATAATAACTTGAACCCCCAAGAGATAATACCTGAGCCGGCCCCCACACATCAGAATGCACCAGCTCTAACTTACTCTCTTTCTTTGTAGGTCCAACCTTGAGAAACCTTACTCGCTTCTGTTTCCCATATATGCAGTTCTCACAGAACTCCAAACCTGTTTCTGTATATCCAGGCAAATTCTTCTTTATGATGTCCATGCCCTTATGGCTCATATGACCGAGCCTATAGTGCCATAATGTTGTATCTGCATCTGAAGCCACAAGATTACAATCATTAGTACTATCAGTGGTTAAATACAAGGTTCCAACCTTCTTACCTCTTGCCACCACAAGAGCACCCTTGGTAACCTTCCAAGAGTCAGCTGTAAATATCACAGTACAACCATCACTTCCCAATTGCCCCGCCGATATCAAATTTCTCCTTAATGTAGGCACATGTCTGACATCCTTCAATAGCCATGTATTCCCATTCTGCATCTTAACCTGAACAGAACCTTTTCCAACTATACTGCAAGGCTCATCATCACCAAGAAAAACATGCCCAAAATCCCCTTGAACATAATCAACAAAATAACGCCTATGTGGAGTAGCATGAAAAGAAGCCCCTGAATCTAAAACCCAAGATTCATTAATATTATGCAAAGAAAGAATCAAAGCATCCTGGCATACATTACCCGATGCCACATTTGCCTCCTTGTTTTCTTCCTGTTGTTTCTTCTTATCCCGAAGCTCCCAACAGTCCTTCTTTGCATGCCCAGGCTTTCCACAATTCCAGCATACAATCTTGTTCTTGGATTTTGACCTTGCCCGATCTTTTGATTTTCCACGGTTTCCTCTATTCTTCTGTCTCCCTCTAGTTTCCACTGTCAAAGCATTCCCTGAAGTAGAAGATTCCCCAGAGCTTTTTCTTCACATTTCCTCGCTTAGAATCACCCCTACAACATCCTCAAACTTCAACTTCGAGTTAGCTGGAACCGAGTTGCTTACCACCATTACCAGGCTATTCCAACTTTCAGGTAAAGAGCACAAAATTAATAAAGCCCTAACTTCTTCATCAAATTCTATTGTAACCGAAGCTAGCATATTCACAACCGTATTGAAATCATTTAAATGATCTGCTACTGAACTATTCTCAGACATCTTCATATTAAACAATTTTTTCATTAAAAATATCTTATTAGAGGCAGAGGGTTTTTCATACAACTTCCCTAATGCATCCATTAGATCTTTTGTAGTCTTTTCCTTTGAAACATTAAATAATACCGAAGATGCAAGACACAGCCGGATCGTTCCAAGTGCCTTCCTATCCAGCAAATCCCATTCCACATCTGTCATACTCGAGGGTTTGTTCACCTTCTCAGACAACGGAATATAAAGATCCTTCTGATAAAGGTAATCTTCCATCTGCATCTTCCAAAGACTAAAATTCTGCCCGTTGAATTTATCAACCCTAGATCTTCCATCATCTGCCATAGCTCCCACTCAAGATAAAACTTTCCCTGCGATTCAACACTTCAGCAAACCAAACCAGGCTCTGATACCAATTGTTAGGAAATAAGAGATAAAATATGCGGAATAATCCCTCACAGAATCGCAACAGTAGAAACTAATATGCAGAAATTATTACAGATCTCAAATAAAATTGCAGAATAAAATAACACAACACAAAGAGACAGTATTTAACATGGTTCACCCAATTTGGGCTACGTCCACCAAGAATCACTTGCTCAGATTTTATTACAAGCCACCGCTCTCTCAATACAATACCCAGATCCGTTTGGAGCTATGCTCAACAAACTCTACAGAATTCACAGCCGAATTCAAAACACATCTGCAATACATTTGCTTGTACATCTATCATATGCATAAGACCATATAAATAGACAACTGCTTAAGCAGTTTTACAAAACCGTGGGTATCAAAACCATGGGAAAAACCCGTCCCATAAACCTATGGGTCAAAAAACTCGCCCATATGAGAAAAGCATGTGTTTCGCTCGGAATGTTTCAGCTTTTGGGAATAGAGTTGCTTCTATCCTTTCATTCCTTTTAGAAACAGATAAGGGTTAGGGCTAGGAGGAATACCTGTTGAATGTCGAGATGGTGTGCGCGTACCGTAGAGAGAGATCAGGCTGATTGCGAAGAACTCCTTTTTGTCTTGGAAGGACTACCTGCAAATAAGAACACAAGACCACAAGATTTTGATTAGACAATAAATGAGGGAACTGCCTTGGGCCCAGGAAATATAAAACTTCCTTTCGAAGGTGGTCAGTTCCCCTGCTAATATGAATTAACACCAAAGACTGTAAAATATCAATTTAATTGCTTCGTTGAAACAGGTAGGGGGAAAGGCTGGTTTCTGGTTTTGAGTCACAATAACCGATACCGGTTACTGCTAACCGATATCGGTAGGGGCTTTGGGGGACTTAGGTGAGGTCTTGTAGGGTGGTTGTGTTGTTTGTAAGGCTAGTATATGAGTGGGATTAGGTAATGGGGTGATGAGAGGTAAGATGAATGATAGTTAGATGTAATGTGTTGCTGGGTAGTAGATCTAGGAATGGATTTATGACGGACTGTGATTCAAAAGTCTAAGAAATGTTATTAAAGAGGACATGCAAGATATAACTTACTGGTTATTGACGAGGATGCAGGTCCAAGAACTGTGATGACAAAGGCAGAACTCAGGTAGGATGGCCTGACACCCAGAAGATGAGATGTCTCCCTCCCAATGATCAGATGAGTGTCACAGGGCTCTGGCTATTCAGTTGCAGTCTTGGGCTTGATCTCCTTCGCTGCAAACTCTTCTTGTTTCTTCACTTGTCTCTGCTCGGCCAAGTAAAGATCCGGATTCTCTTGATCGCTTCTGATGATCCCGATTGATCCAAAAATCCTTCGACCTTTGTTTCTGGTTAGGGGAGCCCATTTACAGGGAACCGATGGCGGTTACGTAACCGACGGCGGTCGAGTAGGAACCGGTATCGGTCAGGTCAAAGTGGGCTATTTTTAGTAAAATAGCCAACTTTCCCTCCTTTTCTCCCGAGGGATTAGTTGCGGGCTTGGTCAAGTGACTAGAAGGTCGGTTTTGGGTGCGAGAAAGGGGTCATTAGTCATGGGTGTGGATGTGGACCAAGTTATAGGTCTTAATTAGGTTAGTTTAGGGTTAGGACTAGGTCATGATGAGGTGGCAAAATGAGGTGGCAGGTAAGGTGATGTGGATTTATTAATTATAAGGTAATTAATAAATAATTGTGTAAGGTTTAGGTGATGAGGTTAGGTTGCGAAATGAGATGCGGGTCACAAGGGGTCGTAAGACACAAATTTGGTGTCTACATTAGCCCCTTATTGTCGTGTAGCTTGTTTTGTAAAGCTGCACGGACAATAATATGAAGTGGTTTCCCCTGTTAAGGGTATAGGTAATCCCCCTCAAATCTATCACAGATTGAGAGAACGTGAAATCAGGGATAGGGTTGATAAAGGGTAAATGGTGTAGAGATGATGGTGAGATGGTGGGGTAGGTCCAAGGAAGCAAACGCACGTTGAAATGCATTAGTGCAACTAGGGTACATGATTTGACGAGCAAACCAGCAATGCATAGGCAAAGGTCGATAGTTTATCCAAACAAGGGTGATATAATCCTGGTATCCAAGGCATAGGAAGTAGCTCCAGGGTATATAACGGGTAAGGTACAGGAACGTTTAGGCATGTTCGGCAGTACCAAATGGTTGGTTTGGTTGAGATAAATGTCACGGTCTAGGTCTAGGCAAAGTTGGTCGACAGATCAAGTCAAGGACCCTAATCATGCTAAAACACGAACAGGTGAGCTCGATTGAACAAAAAGCTACATGATGGGTGGATAAAAGTGTATGTTGTTGATGTTGGGTGAGGTATTTAAGTGGTACGGCCTTGGGTCGGGCTGATTGATTAGTGAGGGCCGTGGGTCGGGCCAAGTTGTTGGGTTGCGGCCTTGGGTCGGGCCAAATGGTTGGGGTGAGGCCTTGGGTCCAAATGGTTAGGGTGAGGCCTTGGGTCAGGCCAAGTGGGTTAGGGCCTTGGGTCGGGCCAAATGGTTGGGGTTGGGTCGGGCCGGGCCAAATGGGTAGGGTGAGGCCTTGGGTCGGGCCGGATTGGGTTGGGTCGGGCCAGGTGGCCTTGGGTGACCTTGGGTCGGGCCAAATGGGTTGGGCCAAATGCGGCCTTGGGTCGGGCCAAGTGGGTAACAAAGGGTTTTAGCAAAGGTTGATATAGGCGATGTTGGTGAGAAAGGGCGAATAGTAAATAAGGGCAGAAATTGGGGGAAGAGTTGGAATAAAACCGATGTCGATTGTCTATGACCGATATCGGTTAAGGTGACCGATACCGGTTCCTTAGGGCACAATAAAACCGATATCGGTTATAGGTCAAAAACCTATAAAAAGAAAAATACGGCCTGTCATTGTCACATTTGCAATTTGAAAACCAATTTGAGTTGTCTGACGTGGAGAGTTGAGATTGGAGCATTTGTTGATTGAGGTGGAGCTATTTTAGTGGAGGAGTGAGTTGTTAGTGGGCCCGAGTGAGGAGGAGGCAGCAGTTGATTGGTGGAGGACCCAGAAGAGGACAGTTAGAGCCATGGCACAGCCAGGAGGAGCAGGAGGGGCTGGACCAGCTGGACCACCACCACCCATCCCACCACGACGACGTGTCGTCGTACCGGTAGGTTCGAAACCCCTGCATTGTGTGCATTTTATGTTATTAAGCTAGATTTGGGTTTTGGGTAGGAATTTCAAATTTTAATAAAATAATGAGTGAATTGGAAGTAATTTGAAAAATGAAGAGGATAGATGGGTTAAATAGGTCAAGGCGGCAGGGTGGGTAGGTTTTTAGGGTATTTGGGTGGGTAAAGAGGGAGAAATAGGAAAAAATGAAGTTGGGGGGGCCGCGCGGGGTTCGGCATCCGGAAAAATTTACAGCGACCGATGTCGGTCGCTAAGCGACATCGGTCATGGAGTTTTAGGGGTAGGGTGGTTTGTGGGTGTTTACCAGGGTGTTGGTCGGGTAGCGGCGTCGGTCGTATAGCGGCGGTGGGTATGGTTTTTTTTTTTTTTGGGCAGGTTTGGGTTGTGTTGTTGTTTTGAGTTTGGGTATGGTGTGGGTTGTGGTGGGGGTGTGAAGAGGGAGGGGGATATCGTAGAGGTTCTTAGGGTAAGATAGGTGAGCGTAGAGGGTATAAGTAGATGTTGTGATAAAGAGTAGGGCTAATGTAGGGAGTTGGTTTTGCAGGCACGTCAGCAGCTGACGATGCGGGACAGGATGCCCCTATTGTTGAGACGGATGCGACCACACGTGTCCGCAGCACACTGGGCCATCATGCGCGAGGTGGGACTTGGCGGAGTCCAGCGTTATAGGGCCATAGAGAGAGATCACAGTTTGATGGTTGCCCTCATCGAGAGATGGGATCCGGTGACCAATGTGTTCCATCTCCCTACTGGGGAGATGACTATTACATTGGAGGATGTGTACCGCATCCTTAGACTACCGATTGATGGAGAGGCAGTCTTTCAGGTTGACGCGGAGACAGCCATGGACAGCATCCTTCACGTATTCGGGGATGCAGCTGCGCTACTGACATATCACAGCGCGAGTATCGCGTATGGGGATATGTACCGAGCCCACCGCCATGAGACACGGCTTGCCGTGCTGATGATGATCGGGATCACCTGCTTCGCCCTCCCAGACTCAGAGGGAGGCCGCTTTCCACGGGCGCTTATGGGGGTGCTACATGAGATGGTGGAGGAGCACACATGTTATGCTTGGGCACCAGTATACCTGGTGCAGTTATATCGAGAGCTGTGGGGCTATCGCCGGATGAGGCGATTTGGGATTTGTTCGACGTTTTTGCTTCACTGTTGGGCATATGAGCACATCATATGCATTAGACCAGTAGGGCTGCCCCAGCAGCCAGGGCCACAGGTCATCTACAGATACGGCTTTCAGAGGTGGTTGGGGGTCGTGGGCCAGCCACGAGTAGTGCTTGCAGGGCGGGACGTTACTTATTACCGGCATTTATTAGAGGGCCTGACAGCGACAGATATTGTATGGAGACCGTACAGAGGTCATCACCCCCGTGGAGGAGCCCGATCACAGCTGAGATGGATCCAGTATACATTCTGGATTGCAGGACGGAGGCCAGGGGAGTATGAGCGGATACCCCTAGAGAGGGTACGCAGGCAGATGGGGCTGCGACAGGATGAGCCACCTCCCTTCCCTCAGTACCGGAGGGATGATGTAGAGGCCCCACTACCTGCACCACAGCCCGTGGACCCAGATTGGGTTGCTGAGAGGCCTGCCGATGATACTGTAGATGATGCTGGTTGCACAGGAGCATTTTTGGTATGGTGGGCGGGAGAGAGAGCCGCGAGGAGAGCACAGCCCGCACAGCCTGACTTGGCCGCGGTGATAGCAGAGAGAGATCAGCTCAGGGGCCAGGTGCAGCTTTTACAGGGGCAGCTGGCTGCTGCACAGGCACAGATAGGTGTCTTACAGGGGCAGCTAGCCCAGGCTCAGGTACAGGCACAGGCACAGGCACCACTAGTGGCACCACCAGGCACACAGGTACAGGTACAGGTACCGCCCCAGCCACAGGCACCACCAGCGGCACCAGCACAGGCACAGGGGGCACTAGTAGTAGGTGTCAGGGGACCAGCCCCAGCACCTACGGTGGCTCGAGAGCGTTATATGGAGGCTAGAGCGGAGGCCCGATACTATCAGGATATTCTTGATGGTACCGGGGCTGATTATCAGCCATATGCGGCACATAGAGCAGAGACCTCTCGGAGCCAGAGATCTCAGGGAGGTGCAGCCACAGCCGGTGGGTCTGTCACAGGCAGGAGGCGAGAGGCGGCACAGGGACCAGCAGGCAGACAGGCAGAGGGAGGTGGAGAGAGCTGAGGGGTCCCTGTATATTTTGTATTTGTATATTGGATATGGGCACCGGTCTGCGAACCGGTTATGTTTATAGAGGCCTGCGTGCCTATATATATGTATGTCATTTATTCATTCATTTATTGTATATACCGGCCTGCGAGCCGAGTACGGGTTGTACAGTTGATACCGGCCTGCGAGCCGAGTATGTTTTTGATATGAGAGACCGGCCTGCGAGCCGAGTCGAGATTATTGACAGTTATTGCGGCCTGCGTGCCGGCTTTGTTGTATTATGAGATCACAGAGGCCCCGATGCAGGGCACATTGTATATTTGAAACTTTGTATATATATAGATATGATGTTTTGACCCACATGCTGTGCGTAAAAATGTGTTAAGTGTTTTGTCGATGGTTTGTGATATTTAATGTATGATGAGTTTGATTTACATGGTGTTATATATTAATGATGTTGATGTCTTTTGTTGATGGGATGTATGTATATATAAATGATGAGTTTAATTGACATGTTATATTATGAAATGTTGTATGTTTTGTTTTGGTTTTGTGAAATTGAATGTATGTAGCTGTTGAGTTGGATCCAAATGGTGTATAGAGTGATGGTTTTTGATATCGTTTGTTGATGGCTTGTTTATTTTTGTAATGTAGATAGATGATGTTGATGAAATTGTAATGAGATGTGGATTTAATGTATGATTATAGATAACGGTGTTGGTATGCAGGAAAAAGGGACAGCACCACAAAAAATTAGGTAAAAAATAAAGAAAAGAACTATGTTTGAAAAAGGTAGGTATATGACCGATATCGGTTATGTAACCGATGTCGGTAGTATGTAGACCGATATCGGTTAGATAACCGATACCGGTTATCTTTAAAAATGAGCTTTTCTAAAAATAGAAAAGCTTGGGTGGCAACTGAAGTTCTTATTTTGAGAGCCATGCAAGCAGTTAAATACGCGAATGCGACGCTTTTTGACGACTGAGACAGGTAATTGCATGAGAGAATTGAGTGATAAGGAGAAAAGAGACAGGGAAAGTGAATGTGAGTGGAGATTCAGAAGGCAGAAAGGCAAATTTGAAAAGGGTGGTGAACATGGCAGAACGAGGAGAAGCATCCAGCAGGCAGGGACGAGAGGGAAGACAAGTGCCACCTCAAGCTGCTGCAGCCCAAGAGGTAAACGTTTTGGTTGTAATTTGATTCTTGCATGTTTTGTGAATAGGATGAGGGAGATTAAGTAGATAAAGATGAGAAAGAAAAGGTGATAGGTAATGATTCGGGATAGGGTGAATGTGATGGGGTAGGCAGTCAGGGGTTTTGGGCATGCTCGTATGTACAGAGAAGGAGAAACGATCAAATTATTGTTATAGGTGGTGTTTTTAGGCAGGGTGTGTAGAGTTGATGTCGACCGATATCGGCTTAGGATAACCGGTATCGGTTATGGAACCGATACCGGTTATCTAAAACCGATGGCGGTTTCTGTAGGAATTTCCAGAATGTGAGAAAAAAACCTTTGGGGATTTGATTTATTGAATGGATGTGTGTCATTTTGATGTGTGCAGGCGGAGACAGGGTTAAGAATGAATGATACTGTGCCAGCGCTGTTGTCACGAATCCGAGCGGATGTAACACCAGCTGAATGGACATTGATAAATCGTTTGGGGTTAAGTGGAATCCGCTATTATTCACGAATCGCACGTAACCATGCTATGTTACAGGCGTTGATTGAGAGATGGAATCCAGAAAGAAATACCTTTTATCTGCCAACAGGGGAAATGACAGTGACATTGGAAGATGTGTTTTGTATTTTGAGACTCCCAATTACAGGAAGACCAGTATATCAGGCATTACCTAGTGCAGCGCGGGGAGCGATAACAGCAGTATTTGGTCCATACGCACGAGATTTGACACAGCGAGGTTTGACATTCACGTATGGTATAATGTATGCAGCACACCCTGAGGAGACAAGGTTAGCAGTGATATTAATGATAGCGGTAGGGTATTATGCGTTACCGAGGGTGGATGGGGGAAGATTTCCAAAAGCATTGATGTGTGTTATTTGGGAGATGATAGAAAGGAACGTGACTTTTGCATGGGCACCTGCATATTTGGCAGAGCTATACAGGGGTTTATGGGCTTGTAGGAAAAATCACAGGACGACACTGGATTGTTCATTTTTATTACATTGTTGGGCCTATGAGCACATTGTTTGTGTGCGACCAATAGGCCGACCCATCCAGTCAGGAGAGACCGGAGTGCAGAGGTTGGGATTCAGACGATGGGTCCAGACAGAACAAGAGGCAAGATCCCAGGCCGTGACGGGTGACATTGAGTATTATAGGCAGGTATGGGAGATGGTGACGATGGCGGATATCTGTTGGAGGCCGTACGGGAACTATATGGTAACAGAGAATATAGCGGAGGAGTTGAGGGGTGTAGAGCGATTGAGGTGGATCGCAGGGCACAGGCCAGGTGAGTATGAGAGGATTCCTCTAGATCGTGTGCGGCGACAATTTGGATTTGTGCAGGATATACCCCTGGCTTATAGACCATATATGAGGATCGACGCCGAGGCAGCATTCTCACCTCCCCGGCCAACACCTCCAGAAGGGCCAGAGGAGATAGCAGCCGATCGCAGGGTAATGGATGCAGGAATGACAGAGGCCTATAGATTATGGTGGGTAACAGAACTGCGAGGTGTACGTGATCGTCCTGACATAGCTATGATTACAGCGGAGAGAGATCGTCTGCAGAGTTTAGTTCATCAGCTCCAAACGCAGGTGAATGAGGCAAGAGGATTGTTAGTGGTTGTGGAGTCACGAGCGGAGGGACTAGAGGCGAGATACCTCCATGCGAGGGAGCGTATTCATATGTTACAGGAGAGATTGGCAGATCAGTGGGCGGTACCAATAGCCGTGGTACCTTTGAGGACAGAGAGGCCTGGCGAGAGGCGTCGACGATCACGATCATCCCCTGGTTCGGGATGAGGCGTGAGGGTCTAAGTAAATGTTAGCAAGGTATAAGAATAAATAAGGATGCCGACCTGCGTGTCGATGATAGAGAAGATGTATTTGTTTAACATCTAAATAAAACTGAATATGTATGTTGATTTGAGTTATGATAATAATAAGAATGTTTTCGTTTTGACTTTTGGTGTTTTGAAAAAGGATAAAGAGGAATGTGATTAAATAGAAATACACAAAAATATTTATATTTACCACACATGATAGGTTATGGTAGGGGATGGTCGAGCTAACCTTGGGAGACCCCATGTCTCCGAAGTGCTGCCTACATAGCCCATTGCACAAAGCAAGGAGGGGCCTCAGACCGATGTAGTTCTCCCTTAGGACCAGGGAGAGGTGAATTCAGGAAATTTTGGTATGGTTAGGCAATTGGTTGGTTGATATTATTAATATTGGTAGGGTAATGTTGTTGGTGTTGGTAATGAATTGGTGATGTTGTAAAAGGTATAAGGGAAGCGAAAGTTAGCCTACCCAAGTGGTAGGGAACCATGTCCTGATTAAGATCAACACATAATCCTAGATGCGAGGCAAAGAGGAAAGAGTGCTCCGTAGGTGAAAAGAGCTAAACAAACCACATAATAACGTAGAATGAGCTTGAACCCCTAGGTACCGTGCATAGACGAGAAGTCAATAGGTGAAAAGAGTTGTATGATCACAATATATCGGGTGTACGTCACGTCCCTTGAGTTGAAACAAATGGTGAGGTGAGGTGGATGGTATAGCTGAGGTACGGAGAACTTGTTACAAAGTGAGTGTTCTGACGAAAGAGAACCTACCCTAAATAGACAAGTCCATGACTCAAAAGTTCTTTTGAATGTGGCTTTATTTTACTGAATATAGACTGATCGATGCGGGAAGTCTACAAGGGATATTGATTGTATTATTCTTGAGGTCTTCACGAAGCTGATCAATGCGAGAAGCTTCTGATAAAGGCTGACTGTGTATAGCTGTCCTTCAAGGGAGCAGTCTATTTATAGTAACAGCTGTGATTTTAGTGTATAGCTGTCCTTCGGGGGAGCAGTCTATATATAATAGCAGCAATAGTTTGGCATATAGCTGTCCTTCGAGGGAGCAGTCTATATATAATTTAGATAGCTAGATGTCCTTTTGGCGTGAAGCATCTAGTTTGGTAGGAAGTTTGACTCAAGAAAATCCCATAAGAATGTGTTATTTTAATACTTTGAAGTCATGGACTAGACTAAAAAGGGAAGGCATCGTTAAGGGGAGGTGAGAATCAAACTATGTGAGCTTGATTTTATTTTGAGATGTAGGAAACAAAGTGTATGTAGCGGTAAATGAGCTCAAGGGACGAGCGTTAGGTAGATAAGAAGTGATATAACACTAAATTCAACAGTAGAATGGTCGAAGATGCAAGGCATTAAGGGGTTTAGGCTCAGGTTTACCATTAAGCGAAGCTAAACGATAAGTGCCTGATCCATAAGTGTGAGTGATTATGTAAGGCCCAATCCAATTGGGAGAAAATTTTCCACGTTTGCTCTTTTCTAGTTTGGTTACATGTTGATTCTCTTTGAGGACAAGATCACCAACCTTAAAGGTACGCTCATGAAGTCGCTTATCATAAGCACGCTTGATGCGTTTCTGATAGATTTGAAGGTGATCAAGAGCTGTAAGATGACGCTCGTCAAGAAGCTCCAATTGGGCTAACCGCTCTTGGCGGAAATCATCGTTGGTAAGAATATCCTGAAGAGATATTCTGAGGGAGGGTATTTGTATTTCGAGAGGCAAGACAGCCTCGGTACCATATACCAAAGAAAAAGGTGTGGCATTAGTGGAGGTACGAATGCTAGTACGATAAGCCCAAAGGGCAAAGGGGATGTGATCATGCCAATTTCTTCCGGACTCATTGACAACTTTCATGAGGATTTTGGTTAGGGTTTTATTAGAAGATTCGGCTTGTCCATTCGCTTGTGGATAGTAGGGTGATGAGAAGCTAAGTTTGATACCAAAGTTGTCACAAAGGTCTTGCAACAACTTATTTTTGAAAGATTTTCCATTATCTGTTATCAGGCGATGAGGAACACCAAAACGACAGATAATGTGGTGGTTAATGAACTCTACAATTTTTTCTTTTTTAGTTGAAATGAGCGGAATAGCCTCCACCCATTTTGTGTAATATTCGGTTGCTGTGATTATCCATCGGTGACGTTGTGAAGAGGGCGGATGAATCTCACCAATAAGGTCTAAACCCCATTGTGAGAAAGGCCAAAGATCTCGGGCGACCTGTAGCGGGTGGCTAGGAGTATGTTGAAGGTTGGCATGTTGTTGACACATAACACAACGCTTAACATATTCGTAGCAATCGTTATTGAGAGTAGGCCAATAATAACCTAGGCGAAGGATTCGTTTGGCCACGGCAAGGCCGCTAAAATGTCCACCACAAATACCGTCATGGACCTGTTGGATGGTATAGGTGACCTCCGCGCCGGTGAGACATCGAAGGAGGATGCCATCAAAACCACGTTTATAAAGGAGTCCCCCCATAACGACATAACGAGAAACGCGTTTAAGAAAAGCGCGTTTGCCGGTACTAGTAAGTTCAGATGGGAGAACAGAGGTTGTAAGGTAGTCGTGAAATTGGTGATACCAGGTATCCCGCGAATTAGCAGACACATTATTTATCATACAAACAACCGGGGCTGAGTAAGATGGGGCAAAGAGTTGTTGGACCAAGACGAAAATGTCAGAGTCAGTTGATGAAGCTGGAATTTGCGAGGCTAAGCAAGCCATAGTATCCGTAAATTTGTTAGTGGAGCGAGGAATGGTTTGGATAGAATAGTGAGTAAATAAGGCTAGAAGTGAATCCACGTAGTGTTTGTACTTTTGAAGTTCCTCATTTTTACATTGGTAGATGCCCATAACTTGATTGACTACCAATTGAGAGTCGCCGAAAATATTGATAGATTTGACACCTAAGTGTAACGCAACCTGGAGACCCAGAACAAGGGCCTCGTATTCCGCTGTATTATTAGTGCAGGGGAAATCGAGTCGGAATGAGAGAGGCATAGGCTCAGCGTCGAGAGGAATGAGAACAACGCCGGCTCCTCCGCCGCGCTGGCATTTGGATCCATCGAAGAAGAGGGTCATTGGATACGACTCCTCCCTGAGTGAAAGAGTGGCGATGAGTTCGTCGGGGAATGTAAAATTGGTAAATTGTTCCCCAGGTAAAGGGGCTTCCGCAAGTTGGTCTGCGATGGTTTGTCCTTTGATTGATTTCTGGTGGACAAACTCAAGGTCGAGGTCGGCGAGGAGCATGAGCCATCGGGCGATGCGTTGGTTTAGATGAGGTTTGGCATACATATAATGGATGGGGTCCGTGTTGGTGATGACAAAAGTTTTGTGATTCAGAAGGTAGTGTCGGAGTTTGGTGGCCACGAATGATAGGGCTAGGCACAACTTTTCTACATGTGTATACCTAGTCTCATAGTCCACCAAAGTACGACTTATATAATAAACGGCTTGTTCTCGATTCTCGGAGTCACGATGTGCAAGCATGGCCCCTACAGCGTGGTCAGTGGCGGAAAGGTAAAGGTAGAAAGGGCGGTCGTCCTGAGGTGGGATAAGCACGGGTGGCTGCAAGAGATAAGCTTTGAGAGCCTCAAAGGCTTGGTGGCACTCTTCGCTCCATTGAAAGTCAATGTCTTTTTTAAGGAGGTGATGGAAAGGTTGACATCGATCCGAGAGTTGGGAGATGAAACGTCGGATAGATTGGAGCTTACCTTGTAAACTACGCAATTGTTTGAGGTTAGTAGGTGGGGGCATTTCTAGGATAGCTTTGACTTTAGATGGATCGACCTCGATGCCACGCAAAGAGACGATAAAACCAAGAAGTTTTCCCGAAAGGACACCAAAGACACATTTCTTTGGTTGAAGACGGACAGAATATTGTAACAGGCGATCAAAAATAATGGTTAAAACATCGAGATGTTCACTGCGATGTTTAGATTTGCCAAGAAGATCATCGACGTAATCTTCAAGGATAGTGTGCATAATGTCATGAAAAATGTAGGTCATAGCCCGCTGATAGGTTGCACCAGCATTCTTAAGGCCAAATGGCATTACACGATAACAGAAGGTTCCCCAAGGAGTTATGAAGGTAGTTTTATGTTGATCGGCAGGGGCAACCAAAATTTGGTTATATCCTGAAAAGCCATCCATGAGAGAGAGCATCTCATGGCCTGCAGTGAGATCAACAAGTTGGTCAATACTAGGTAGGGGGAAGTCATCCTTAGGGCAAGCGAGGTTAAGATCTCAGAAATCCGTGCATATCCGAAGTCCCCCCCGTCGCTTTAGTGACAGGTACGATGTTAGAAATCCATTGAGGATAGTCAATAGGCAGGATGAAGGAAACAGAAAGGAGTCGTTGAAGCTCTTCTTTGACCAAGAGGGCAATGCGTGGATGCATTTTTCTCAGTTTCTGTTTAATTGGCTTGGAATCGGGTTTCAGGGTAATGTTATGGACAGCAATGTCAGGATCAATTCCTGGCATGTCAGCGTAGGACCAAGCGAAAGCTTGGTTGCGAGCACAGAGAAAGGTAGTAAAGGCGACTTGTTCTGATGCGTTAAGGGATTGTCTGATCTTCACAATGTGAGGATCTTCCTCTGTGTGGATGTTGATTTCTATAGTAGACTCGTTCAGCATGGTTTGAGTTTCAGATGGTAAGGCGCGTTGAATATAAGAGTCATCCGCGCCAAGGTAAGTGAGGATGGAGTCATCATCCTGGCACTCAACAACGTTAATTGAAGGTGAGTCCTCTTCAATCATATCTGGATATAGAAGGGGAATAGAAGAGGGGTCCTCATTATCGCGTTGATAAGTGAGAGGACCTAGGAAGATAGCATTTATGAAAAAAAAAAGTTAGGAGGGATAGATTCAGGATCTATCGACTCTGTGGGTGACGAAGGCAAAATGGGTGATGATGGTTCGGTAGGGGTGACGTTGTCATCTTCCAGAAGACAACTGACACGAGGTTCCTTCGGTGTAAGTGTTCCAGGAAATCCAAGACCACTACGATCATTGTGTTTGCGTGTGGTGATGGGGATGATCGTATGTCGGCCTTGTTCATAAAGACCAAAACCAAAGCCTTTCCAAGCACAGCGAGTCAAGAAGGTAAGGGCGAAACGACGATTTGTCAGGTATTGAAAATCAGATTGGAAGGGAACCACACCAAGAGGAGGTTCAGGGGTTACGGAAGATGCATCGACACCCCCATATGTTAGGTTAGTGCGGCAATGAGGTGGTCCGTAGGGGATTACTTCCCCCACACGACGGTCATAGGTAGGATGTGCATGTACCTGTCCGTACTCCTGTGGGGTATGGAAAGAACTAACGTTATATAGGCGATACTCCCCCAGCGTAAGGCGTTGAAAAACATCTACTAAGGGGTCTGCGGTTGGGATGTTAGCTGCGGGAAGGGAAGTGGTTTTTGCGACGGTGATTTCATGGGTTGAAGGTGTAGGTGCTGTTGAAGTGAATGGTAGAGGTGTGGTTGAAGTGGATGGTTGGGTTGGATGAATGGGTGTCTTGATTGGTACAAGCACATCATTAGGGCGATATAACATATTGCAGGTTTTGAAGGGGGGAGGATCAGCTTTTACAGTGTAGGATTTCCCCTCGTACTCAAATTTTATGCATCTATGTAAGGTTGAGGGAACGCATCCCATAGCCCGGATCCAAGGGCGACCTAGCAATATATTATATTGGAACTCTCCCTCAAGGACATAGAAGAGTTCGGGTAAAGTACGTGGTCCTACACGAATGTTAAGGATCACGGTGCCTAAGGTAGAGGTAATAGCATCATTGAATGACCGCAACATGATGGGGTTGGCACACATGTAGCTAGAAGGGATATTCATTTGTTGGAAGGATTTTGAAGAGATGATGTTTAGACTAGCACCCCCATCAATCATAACACGACGTACCCGAATGTCCCGGACGTAAGCTGAGATGAAAAGAGCAGGGTCAGGATCTTCTGTACCAAAGTCAACAATTTCGTCTTCGGAGAAACTGACAGCAGCAGCTTGTTGTTCAGAAACAGAAGTGGTTGGGGCGGTAGGTTGTTTAGTGAGGGAAGCAACGTGATTGGGTGTTAGAATGGAGGTAACAGGTAGGGTTTCATTAGGTAAGACCTCAATCCCTTGAAGAATTTCAACGAGAGCTTGTCGATGAGATTCAGAAGTCTGAATGAGATCATATAGTGTCATTTTTACAGGTGATTGGTGAAGTTGTTTGATCATGGCTCGATGGGAAACTCCATTAGAGACGGGGTAAGTGGGTCCACGAATAACCACTTTGGGTGGTGGTGCAATCGGGATGGTGGACGGAGAAAGAGAGGACGCAGGTGTGCTTTCTTTCGCTTTCTCGTTGTTTTTCTGCGCTCGAGTAGCAACACTAATCATATTAATCTCGTGGACCTGAGATGAGGAAGATGGTCGGGATAAATCATGGTCTTCGAGAGGTGGGGTTGTAATAATGATAGATATTGGTGAGGCGGGGACAGGTGGTATAGGAGAGGGAATTGAAGCTAAAGGTCTCTCCCTTCGTAAGTTGTCTTTCTTAACCTTTCTATCTGAGAGAGGTGACTGACGAAGGATGGCTTTTAAAGCTTTGCATCCCTCCACATCATGTCCTGGTGTGCGGTGGTAAGCGCAGATTTTAGACTCATCATAACCTATAGGTCGAGGTTTAGACGGGTCATAAGGTCTAAGTGGGGGTAGGGAAATGGTCGCATTCTCCACCAACATAGCAAGGATTTTGGCGTAAGATCCTTTGAGTGGGTCAAAATCGGAGGAGGATGAGGGTATTGATTGAGCGGGTTTTGGTAATGTTTGGGCATGGTTGGTTCGTACGGGTGGTGGTTTAGCCAAGGGGTGTTGACACGTGGTTTTAACTAAACGTGGTTTCTTTGGCGCAGGAGCTACGTTTAGCTGGTTAGATGATGAGGCTACAGATGACGTGGTATCCGGAAACAATGGCACGGAGAAAGAGGAGTGACGGAAAACAAGTCCTTTGATGATGAAATTTGTTTAGGGTTGATGGGTGGACAGGATACGTGGGGTGACAGTGTTGATATACCCTTAGATCTCTGTATGGGTGGAGAAGGCGTAGGTCGTTTTAAAGAAAATGCAGGAGGTATGATATATTGATGCAAGGTGGAGGGATGAGGTCCCAATATGGAAGGTAGGTGTGACGATGATGGTTTTAATTGTGATAGAGGCACGGATTGAGTTTGTCTCCTAAGTGGAGGGGCGGCTTTATTTTTGGATAAATCTAGTTCACTTAGGCGGGTGTGTTAGACTGGGTATTGGTGAGGTCCCAAGTGTAGGGGAAGATTTGGTTAAGCTGACAGAGGTGGATGAGATACTTGGTAGAGATGCAGGGGGATGGAGATGAGGACATAGGCATTTTGAGTTTCTGTAAACACTTCGGGTATATGGTAGAGGTGTCTGGATCGGTCATCTGCATTTGAGTAGAATAGGGGGTACTCAAACGTTCCCATAGGACTCGTCTATCTTCTGGAGAATGACAGTCTTCAGGTGTGAATTGGAATTTTTGTATGGAAGAAAGGTGGGTTGTGATTCCGGTCCACTGTGGGTGTGACACAGGGGGTAGATGAGGCACTGTATCGATAGGTGTTAAGAGGTCAACCGGTCGCTGAAAAGATTTAGGCGATGAAGAACTAATAGGTAGGAGGGCATGTTTGAGAGGATCCGTCATGGTTAAAGAATTTGGTGATGTCGGTGCAAGAGGTTTCTCATCTAAGGATGACAAAAGGAGTGGCGAGCCTTCCTCTTGTGCAGCAAGAGTGGTAGAAGGAGACGTTTGGGAAATAGATAGGTTAGATAACATCCGTTCGCAGTCTTGTAGGGATGTGGTGTAAGAAGACTCATCTATGAGAAGAGAACTCTGGGCAGTTAACTCCTTTATGGGTAAAGGAATGATTTCGCTTTGGCTTGATGGTGGTGAAGGAGGTTCGGGCCCCTGGTCAGTGAAGAGGCTTGATTCAAAATTTTCTCGATAGAGGCTTTTGGCTGGGAGTCGAAGACTGCATGGATCTCATGAACACTCTCCTCGGCTAAGATATCCTGGTTTACGTTACTGTTAGAAGAGTGATTCAGGAATGGTTTGTTGAAGATTTTCAAATTTCGGTTGGCAGGGGCATTAGGATTATCAAGGGTTATATCCCCTGCATCAACCATTTCCTGCACTATGTTTTTCAACATCTTGCAGTTTTCATGACTATGTCCTTTTACGCGGTGAAAGTTACAGAAGTCATTTTCTTTGTACCAGGAAGGTATAGCGCGGGTGGAGTCAAACCCGGAGTGAGGTTTAACAGGAGGCAAGGTGATAGCTCCGGCTTTGAGCAATTTTTCCAAGATGACACCATAAGTTTCTCCCAAGGGAGTGTAATTGATGGGCTCAGCTTTATACTTATAGGTGGTTTTTGGTGGGGTATTAGACGGTGCTTGAGATTTGACCATCACCGCGTGGACAGCTCCTTTTGATTTAGAAGAAGTGGATGTGTGAGGAGTGGTGGTGTTTGGTTTATTGGTAGAATCTGGAGTTCGGAAATTGGGGTTTTTGTTGCGCAACCGCAATTTCTCTTCTTCTAAGGCTCGAATTTCTAGTTTCCGAGCCATGGTAAAGGCCTCGTCAAATGTGCGGAAAGTTTGAATTTGAAGAGTAGGAGAAATGTGCTTAGCACATGCCCGCGTAAAAAGTTTTGATAAGTTCAGCCTGAGGCAAGGCATATGTAAGTTGGTTGATAAGGCCGCGCCATCGTCCAACAAAATCTGCGATAGATTCGTCTTCGAATTGTCGGATGGCATAAAGGTCAGTGATAGATACTTTCTTGGCAATGTTAATGGAGAAATGATCCAAGAAAGATTGGGCTAGTTGGTTAAAAGAGAAGATTGAGTGCTGGGTTAAAGCACTGTACCACTCCAAGGCGGGTCCTGATAAGGACATGGGAAAAGTGCGGAGTAACAAGGCATCATCATGAGCAATCAAATAACAAGCATGTCTAAATGATCGCAAGTGTTGTTGAGGATCCTCTTTACTATTAAAACGAGTAAATTTCGGCAATTCCCATTGAGGAGGATATGAATGAAGGGGGACAGAAGGGTGAATAGGCTCCCGACAAACTTTCTCGTATGTCAAGGTGCTACGACTTCCCGAAACAGAAGCCTCCAGATTTTGCATTTTGTCCATCATTTGTTTGATGAAATCCGTGGTTGGATGAGATGATGGTGCGGTTGTGGTAAACGGAGGAAAATTGGGCCAAGGGCCTCCGCTAGACAATGGTGGGGTTAAGTGTTGATAAGGTATGGAGGATGAATATGTTGAGGCGACCGAATAGGGATGTCCCATATAAGATGTTGAGGTCACTGGATACGTGTATGGGAATGAAAAGGTAGGCGGAGCTTGAGAAGGAAAGCTCGTGTGGATAGGTGGCAGAGAGCAAGTCATGAACGGAGCAGTCTGCAAGAGAGATGAGGTAGGAGCAGTCGGTGGTAATGATATGTGGGGTCCAAGATTAACCAAAGGAAAGCCAATCTGTGTCGTATGAACCTCTGAAGCCGTCGGATTGGGAGACGGGGCTAAAGATGCAGGAAGCAATGCGGTGTTATCAGGCGGAGTGGGAGCTAAATGAGCAGCTATACTAATAGGCATGCCAACAAGGAGTTGACCATCAGGCATACGGTCAGGGGCATGAGACAAATAGTATTGTACAGCGCTAGGATTAGCATCCAGAAATTTGGCAAATTCCTTATCTCCTACAGGAATTTTGGGGATCTCACTGGTGTCCGTAGGGTTCCCTATAGAATGTGAAGGGGGTGATTCAGGAAAAGGCACAGAGCAGGCATGTGAAACCATGGCGGAGGCTTGCTTTCGAGTGATAACAACCATGGACAAGAGTACACAGTAGGGCTTCAATCTATTAGGAACAGAAACAGCCTCAGAATGGTGAAATTGGTAGGTTGCTGGTTTGTCAGGAACTGTAAAAGACAGTAACCGATATCGGTCTAATAACCGATGTCGGTCAGAGTTTAGCCGACGTTGGTCAGTTAACCGATGTCGGTGTAATAAGACTGGTATAAGAAAAAATATAAGAAGCTGCTGATTTGATTTTTAACAATGTTTAGTACACTTATCAAATTGTTCTGAGGTGATCACAGAAGACAGAGTATGACAGAGAAAACAGAACTGAAAACAAGCAAGATGCACACGCAAATCCAGAGACTAACCCTAGGGTTAATTTTAATTATCGTGGGCTTATGCCTTTAGACGTAGAATGATGTCAGAATCCTAAACAAAAGACTTAGGGGAAATGTCAAGTTTGTTTTGGCTTATAAGGTTACCTCAATCGGGCGGAGGAATACCGCGGAAAAGGGGGGATGTTTGAGCTGTTGTGTTAATTGTGAAGTGATTCGGTATGTGTTGTGCAGTGAAAGTAAGATTAATTTCTTGTCAATACCGTGGATATCACCCCCACGTGTATGACCTGTTACTTAATCTATGTTCACTAGAATTGAAAACAGCAAGCAAGAATGTGATGCACGTGTTTTAAAACCCAAATCGAAAATGATATTCGATGAAGCAAAAGAGATGACTTTCACTAATGCAAGATGTAAAAGCAAAGCAAGTTCTTTTACCAAAATAACAAAATACCTTGTGAATATCTTTTAGAAGAAGAAAACAGCAAGTATGCTCCCTATATGAAAGCAAGCAAGAAAGAAAGAAACCCAAAATGGGTCCCACCGGGCGTGCCAAAATGTTTCGCTCGGAATGTTTCAGCTTTTGGGAATAGAGTTGCTTCTATCCTTTCATTCCTTTTAGAAACAGATAAGGGTTAGGGCTAGGAGGAATACCTGTTGAATGTCGAGATGGTGTGCGCGTACCGTAGAGAGAGATCAGGCTGATTGCGAAGAACTCCTTTTTGTCTTGGAAGGACTACCTGAAAATAAGAACACAAGACCACAAGATTTTGATTAGACAATAAATGAGGGAACTGCCTTGGGCCCAGGAAATATAAAACTTCCTTTCGAAGGTGGTCAATTCCCCTGCTAATATGAATTAACACCAAAGACTGTAAAATATCAATTTAATTGCTTCGTTGAAACAGGTAGGGGGAAAGGCTGGTTTCTGGTTTTGAGTCACAATAACCGATACCGGTTACTGTCAACCGATATCGGTAGGGGCTTTGTTTTTGGGATTTTTGGTGAGGGTCGGTTGTAGGATAGTTGTGTTGTTTGTAAGGCTGGTATATGAGCGGGATTAGGTAATGGGGTGATGAGAGGTAAGTGGATGATAGTTAGGTATAATGTGTTGCTGGGTAGTAGATCTAGGAATAGATTTATGACGGACTGTGATTCAAAAGTCTAAGAAATATTATTAAAGAAAACACACAAGATATAACTTACTGGTTATTGACGAAGATGCAGGTCCAAGAACTGTGATGAAAAAGGTAGAACTCAGGTAGGATGGCCTGATACCCAGAAGATGAGATGTCTCCCTCCTGATGATCAGATGAGTGTCACAGGGCTCTGGCTATTCAGTTGCAGTCTTGGGCTTGATCTCCTTCACTGCAAACTCTTCTTGTCTCTTCACTTGTCTCTGCTCGGCCAAGTAAAGATCCGGATTCTCTTGATCGCTTCTGATGATCCCGATTGATCCAAAAATCCTTCGACCTTTGTTTCTGGTTAGGGGAGCCCATTTACAGGGAACCGATGGCAGTTACGTAACCGACGGCGGTCGAGTAGGAACCGGTATCGGTCAGGTCAAAGTGGGCTATTTTTAGTAAAATAGCCAACTTTCCCTCCTTTTCTCCTGAGAGATTAGTTGAGGGCTTGGTCAAGTGACTAGAAGGTCAGTTTTGGGTGCGAGAAAGGGGTCATTAGTCATGGGTGTGGATGTGGACCAAGTTATAGGTCTTAATTAGGTTAGTTTAGGGTTAGGACTAGGTCATGATGAGGTGGCAAAATGGGGTGGCAGGTAAGGTGATGTGGATTTATCAATTACAAGGTAATTAATAAATAATTGTGTAAGGTTTAGGTGATGAGGTTAGGTTGCGAAATGAGATGTAGGTCCCCGGGGGTCGTAAGACACAAATTTGGTGTCTACACAAACCATTTGAGAAGAGTAA
This sequence comes from Taxus chinensis, assembly GCA_019776745.2. Classification (NCBI taxonomy): domain Eukaryota; kingdom Viridiplantae; phylum Streptophyta; class Pinopsida; order Cupressales; family Taxaceae; genus Taxus; species Taxus chinensis. The sequence continues at coordinate 754,665,332 of CM034148.1, read as the reverse complement.
CTAAATCCTACAAGGCTTTCCCATCAAACCTATGAGGATTGAAAGGGAAAAATCCCTCTCTCTTCCCCCACAAACTCCAAAACTCCATCATGCCATATGATGGAGGGAGCAAAATCAAATAAACAACAACAAAATCTTCGTGCAACAACAAACATTCCCAAGTAAACAAATAATTTCTAGCATGATATAACAACACAATAAAGCTCAAGAAGCCTACCTCAAAGAAAATATCTCCAAATTCAATCTCTTCCACTTCTTGACCCAAGCAAACTCTAGCTCCAAATCCACAAGACTCCAAGTAAAAGCTCCAAAAAAAGAGTTCTCTTCTTTTCCCATGAGGGATAATTTGAAGAGGAGCAAGAAAAAATTCCCACAAATGAGGGGGTGACATATGTTACCCCTCTCCTCCTTCAAAGTCAAAGATGCCAAATATAAAAGAGAGAAAGGATGAAATGACTTTTAGCCCTCTTCTCCCCAAATTACTAAAAATCATAACAAAACAATCCTTGTGCAACTTTTAACAAAGCACACTAATCCATACCCCTTACATGGATGTGACCAAAGGGGAGGGAAAAAGGGAGGGAAAACTCCCTCTAGCCTTGGAAATAAGCCCCCTACCTATTATGTAGGGTCCAAGGGCTCATTTTCATGTTAAGGGAACTCTCGAACTAAAAAGGGGTCCCTAAAAATGCCTAAAATAACCCAATTTCGGGTTTGGCAAATTAGGCACAAGGGTAGAGGGTGTGGGGCCCACCCAAGGGTTCACATGTGACCCTAAACCCTCTTAATTAAGTACATCATTAAGCAAATTCAAAACTAAATGAAAGTGGGGTCATTAATTCCCCAAAACAAGTTTACCACACAAACTAATTACCCTAAGCAAGACTAATAATACAAGACATATTACATTACAAATGAGGGTCACCCATGGTGCCCAAAACAACAATTCTAATGCTAAGGCCTCATGTAATGAACACGGCTAGGACTTAGCCCCGTGGGCTGCTTGTGCAAAATTGTGTAGCTAGCCTAAATCCCATGTTCTCTCCCCGTGCCCCTGTCACCTACACACTCATTGCACACATTAAACACACCTAACCAATGTAAGAGTAAACTAGCTGCTCACTAAGCAAATAAATTCAAACATGTAAATTAATGATATCACCATCATCAACGTGGAATGCACAATCTCACACAACTCGTCGTATGTTAGGTATTACGATACGTACAAATGTCATATCACCATGCCATCATGTATCCTTATCAGCAAAATGATTACATTACAAAATCAAGGTACGTGACTAAGCTAATTATCCAACGTATAGGAATTAGGCCCAGATCACATAGAAAAGTTTTAGTATCCACAATCTCAAATAAAGAGTGTCAATCTATTAATCTAGTCAAATTGGCGTTTCACGCCCCAATTTACCATACATGTCCATGAAGGCCAACCAACATATCATAAGGTCAAAATTTATGTCAAAAACCATGTTAAGTCACAAATATGGGTTAAGAATTCTACAGGTAATTGAGGCTTGAAAATGTGGGCACTACAAAGAGTTTTGTAATATTGTAGCTCCAAATGAATTTACTGGGAATGCTTATGTATAAGGTTTCTTCGTTGTGCTTTTAGTAGGCATTGTCTGATAATATACATCACACTACATGGATGAATTTATCAAGTCCCTCATAGTTATCACTTTTTGATACATTTTACAAGTGCTTCAAAGGGATCAAAATCCATTAACATGTGACATTTTTCCTTTCCAGTTCCCACGTATAGCTTGACTTGTTTTTTTCGTTGCATGGATATAACTGCTTAGTATTATTTAATTTTACTCATAGCTGGTTTATGCCTCTACCATCATTATTTACAGTAAACATGATAATATTATCCAACATTGGATGCATGCAGAGTATTGTTTTTTGTAAGTATTTTTTTGCTCTGAACTACTGAAGTTTTGCAAAGATCCAACATACCCTAACAACACTAACAAGTGCACAGAGATATGAGATATGAGATACCCTAACCATGGTGATATGAGATATCTAATTGTTAATATTTGCAAGTATATAAATGCAGAGAATCATTTGCCTTTGATTTTAGTTACCAAACATTGAATCGCTGAACATTACAAATTTTCCTTGTTTTCCTGTTAGCAAGTAGTATTATGCCTATTTAGTCCCTTATTTATCAAAGTTTGACTTTTTCTTAACAACGTTTTAGTGATTTTCTTTGAGTTTTCTTATATTCACTTTGAAATAGATGCGTAAGGCTTAAAGTTATTTTCAACTGAAGTTGCAGAATTGTTCTCAGAGTGTTAGTTGAGGGTTATACAACTTTAGTTAGGGTTAAATAGTTACTGTGATGTGTGTCAAAATCAGAATAAATGTTTATACTTTGCCTTCCATGTTTTATTACTAATCTGTGCAAGGCTTGATGATCTTTGAAAGGTTTAATTTTGCATTATAGTATTAAGTGGTCATGTTCAGGATAAGGCTGAAAGGGATTAAAGCAAACTGTAATGAAAGCTTTGCAATGGAAAGTTAACATTGGACTACTGAAATTGAATAAATAGGATTTTTTATTTTTGTTGAAATAGAACAGTTGATATGAATGGGTTCCAGTTACCTCCATTGGCCTTGAGAGTTGTAGAGATAACTTATGAGGAACTTTGAGAATGGGGAAAAGATAAATTCCATGACATATTTGCACAGAAAAACATAGTGGTTTGGCTAAAATTGGAAGCAATTTGATGAAGAAGCATGTTTTGAGGGATGATTAATGTTTATTTTGGCATACAAAATTTTGATGGCTTGTGCCACATAGGTGTTTTACATTAGTTTTAGAACAATAGTGCTTTATTTATCTTTTAAAAAATAGAATGATGGTAGGTTAGTGTCAAATAGTAGAAGGCTTTTGAATGTTTTGTTTTGGTGTCCATGCTTTGTTGCAATTTTTTTCCTCTTCCATTTTTTTTTGATAAATTTTATTCTTATTGTTTGATGTACAATAAAGTTATTTTGGCCCTAATACAAGTTACTTGTATCTTTTGGTTCTAACATGGCTGCCAGCTTAACGTCAAAGCATGCTCTACGGACAGGTATTACTCTGTACTATTTAGAATTTCCCAACAAAAATTTGATTTGGCAATGATTTTTTTGTGCAATTTTATGCAATTCCAAAAACATAGATTTACCTGTTACTGTGCTAAGGAAGGAAATAAAAGTGATATGTGTTTCAGTTTCCAATAAATAGTTTTATGGTCGTGGTGCTTGCTTCAACAACCTTTCTCTTTCAACATGTGGGGGCACGTGCCTTTGACATCAACAAGAATTATTGTGTGCCAAGGGGATGCTTCCCCAATGAGGCCTCCATAATGTGCTCCTTATTGAGTGATTGATTGTTAGATGTCAAGGCTATTAAAGCTCCCCGTTGAATTGAAAGGTTGGGTCCACTGGCAGCTTATCTTCTGATGGATGTTGTTTTCATAATTGTCGATGTTTTATTAGCTTGTCCTTCGTAAAAAGTTTTTCATCATTGTGAATGCTCTTTTTTGATATCAACTTGTTGTCATTTCGTTTATGTGTAACATCTTTATAATGTGCTTTTAGTGACATGAGGACTAGAAGTGTTATCAGTTGTTCCTTTGGTTGGTATGACAATCATCACACCCCATTTGCAATGGGAGGAGAAGTTCCATATAAGCCTATTTATTATAAACATTTTCATTGCAAGCAACGCGGGCCTCCAAAGTTAGACATTGTTGAGATAGTTAGAGAGCGCACCTCTGTTTGTTGCCTTTTGTTGTTATGTATCTCTCTAAATTTTGAACTGCAAGGCCTCACTCTAGGGGGCATGGTTTTGTTTACGACTACGAAGAGGATGCACATAAATGTGAACCTCCATACAAGCTAAAAAAAATGGGTGTCTCCATGGACACGAAGAAGAATGACACTAAACATAAGAACCATGCAAAGAAGATGAAAAATGCAAGGAGCAAAAAAAATTGAAAAAATATTAGTTTACTTGTTTATATGCTTTTTTTTGTTTGTATGTATGCTACAGTCTGTGTGCGAGCTACAAGAGCTATGAAATACTTTTGTGTGTCATACAACAATGTTGCTTTTCTTGCTTAAATATTTTGAAATCATAGAATTTCAACAATTCACTGTTCCATTCTAATTTAAGTTACTTCTCATTTTATTGTCAGATTGTGTTTTGTTGATGACATAATACTATTATTGTGTTGTGTCGATATTAGAAATTTATGATTGCTCACTATGTTTCATTATTAGTTACGATATTTCATATTTTATTGTGGAATTATGTTGTGCTAATATCGTACCACTATGATTGTTTTGTGTTCATATCAAAAAGCTATGGTTGAATAAGATGTGCTTAAAATCTGGTTCAAGCAAAACAATGTAGACTTAACTTTAATGCATCCCTTTAATATTTTGGAATGCCACAACTTCATATTTCACTATGTTTCATTCTAATTTAAGTTATTTCAGATTTTACTGTGAAATTTTGTTGTTAGAACATATTTTTTAATAGTTGAATTGTTAGTTTTCTCATTTGTTTACTATCTAAATCTTTGGACAATGATAAAAATTCTAATCTGATCTGAATGTTGCTCATTTTGTCTTCTGTAAGAGAGTTATAGCTCATGAATATTGACATAAAGGAGTCAAAAGGACTATGATCCCATGTATTGTCCACAAGTTCCTAGATGATGACAATCATTGGGACATTTGTCTTTTTTTCTATTAATATTTATGAAATATTTAGTGCATGGATAATAGATGATGTAAGTAATTTCATCATTACAGTTGTTTTCTGGCTATTATAGAAAATTGAAAGCTCTTTTCGTATACATGAGATTTCTACAGAAAATTATTGATGGATAATGATCAAGTGGACTGGCCACCCCTTAATTAATATGGGTCCATCACTATTATATAGGTTAATATTTAATAATTAGAAATATTTATATTTCTATTATTAAATATTTATACCTTGGCCCTGTATATTTTAGGTTAGTATTTAATAATGTCAAATCATTTATTTATTTCTATTTATTAAATATTCTAACCTAGTGTATGTGTCAACCTTTTAGGTTGAAAAGGTGGGTCGGGAGACATAGCCGATCACCATGTATAAATAGGACTTTAAGATCCTCATTTGATGTGTTCGTAAAATATATCAAAGGTAAAATAATTTTACCCTTGTGATTAGGGTTTTGAAGGAGGAGGTAGAAAATACTAGATGTAACTTTGGTTTTCTGATAGTAAAAGGTTATTTTAAGTGGTTTTTACCCTGTTGAGGTTTTCCACTATGCATACGTTGTTATTCGTGTTGAGTAAGTAATACTTTATTTATTTACATGTAGTTTATGTGATGTAATGTTCATGTTAATATTTATCATATACATTAATTAAAGAATCCTCTAATTTCTAACATGGTAACAAAGCGACTAAATTAAATAGGTTAGATCTAAAGTTAAGGTATTTAATCTATTTAACCTTTTTACGGGTTTTTCCAACCAACCCGAAAGGGTATATAAATTAAGCCCCCCTCCTTTTTTATAACCTAAACATAAGGCATAATGACGATCATTTAGATGTCAACTTTAAGCTATTAAATTTTAGGAATTTTTCAACGAGTTAAAATTGACAGTCAAATGACCGTCATGACAGACCAAAAATAAGGCATAATGACAGTCATTTAGACGTTGAATTTAAGATGGTTGGATCTTTGTCTACATTAATTTTTTTAGAAATTTGAAGTTTTTAATGCATTCTTAGGGGTTTCTTCTTCACTTCTGTATGGTTGGAAGTTTTTAATATAAATTCTAGGGTGTAATGCAGAGAACTTTATATCGTGGGTTATTATTTTGATCATGAGAGGTTAATTAATATGCATTATAATGACATAATTAGCTATGATCAAATAGTTTCTTTAGATCTATAAAATGTAGATCTGATTCTATTAAAATTGTTGGTTTTTCAATAAATATATATCTAACTATGTGGTACATTATATATTGAGGTGTGTTTTACAATGAGATCTAGTTATTTCCACCTTGACAAATCCCAGATCCTGAATGGAGCCAACTAAAACATTTGGAAGAGTAAGATAAAATCTAAACTTATGGCGAGAAAACTCTGGTTGATTTTTTCTAGATCTGAGGTTTCTCCCACCAGTCATCAAGTGACTGTAGATAACATGAATACATTCTCATAGTTAATGTAAGAGGCTCTTTCCATGATTCTACACAATTTGAACGATGAATATCTTCTACACATTGGTAATATCAAACATTTGAAAGAGGTATGGACACAACTAGAATCCATGCATAAAAGTATGTCTTTATCTAAGATTATTAAATTAGTTTTAGAATTTCTTACGACTCCTATGAAAAGAGATGAAAAATTAGTTAATTTCATAGCCAACATTAAAAATGTCAAAGCACAAATTAGATGGATGCAATTGTGATTTAATTGGTGAAAAATTAATTTACTTTATTGTTTAGTTAAATATAGATGAAAGATTTAGGAATTTTATTTCTATCTTGAACTCAAAATATGAGAATTAAAATGATCTACCTAATTTAAATACCTTGATTTCACTTTTAATACAAGAAGAACAAGTGATGATGAACTTTGACTCTAAGGAGAATGCCTTTCAGGGACTTAATCTTGCTCAGAATTCAAAGTTCAAGCCTTACAATTCCTTCTTGGATCAAAATTTTAGATCTAAATCTTCTTTTGTTGATAAGAAAATTTTTTCTTCTAAAAAATTGTGTGTAATCTTTAGTGATAACTGTCATAAATATGGTAAATTTAGGCATGATAAAGAAAATTGAAAATCTAAGAAACCTATCCATAAAAATCAGAAACAACCTGTTTCTTTTAAATATAATTTAAGGAAAAATGATAGTTCTAATGATACTCCTAAAATTGTTGCTTTATATGTCGCATTATACTCTTCTTCTAGTTCTGAATGGATTCTAGATTCAGGTGCATCAAACCATATGATTGGTGTTTCAAATTCTTTGTTAGATATTGAGAAAATCAATGAACGTGTGTATCTTGGTGATAACTCAGCTTTAGAAGCAATAGAAAAAGGAAAAGTAAAATTTGCTAATGGTATTTTGAATAACGTGTTATTTGTTCCTAAGCTCAAAAAGAATCTTTTGCCATGTTCTCAATTAACTCATGATGGTTTGTCTATTCAAATTTTGAAGGATACTTGGTATATCAATGATAGTAATGATAGTATAATAGCTGAAGGAATTCAATGAAATGGTCTGTATATTTTTTTATTTCTCTTATGCATCTTGGTTTGAATCTCAAAGTTTGAATAATTCAAAACTATAGCATGAAACATTAAAACATGTTAATTATCGAATCTTATATGAAATGACTAGATATAATCTTGTGAAATTTTTTCCTATGTTGTCTTCTTCTCATGATGCGTGTGAAGAGTGTTTACGCTTGAAAAAAGTGTTAAATCCTTTTACTCACATCTTGAGGAGAGTACCTCTTCCCACTAGAACTTATTCAAAGTGATGTTAGAGGACCTCTTGAAGTAGCTTTGTTAAATGGTTCTTTATATACTGTGACTTTTATTGATGATTTCAACAGAATGATTTGGTCTTATTTTCTTTAAAATAAATCTAATGTATTGGAAAAATGTTTCTGTTCATATGATAGTGGTAATAATGTCAATATCTCTAATGATGGTTTTGATTCTGATAATGAAAATATAGTAGATGGTCATGTTGATGTTTCTTGTGTTAATGATATGGATGTTTCTGAATCCCCTATCTCCCTAGCTAAGAAACCAAAATGGGCTCAATCTATGTTAGAAATTTTGAATCCTATTGACCTTAGGAAAATGATTAGGAGCCACCATACTTACAATACATTAATGACCTTATATGAAAATTCAAAATCAAACTTGGGAGTTAGTTCCACCTCCAAAAAAATAAGTATTATAGGGTCGAGATGGTTATACAATGTAAAAGATAATGTTGATGGTAGTATTGACAAACATAAAGCTTGACTTGTTCCTAGAGGTTTCACTCAGAAACTTGGTGTTGATTATGTTGAGACCTTTGCTTCTGTAGCTAAGATGAGTATTATTAGGGTCTTATTTTCTACTGATGCTCAGTTTGGATGGGATATCCACCAAATGGATGTGAAAAATACTTTTTTGAATGGTGATTTACAAGAATAAATTTACATGTCTCAACCTAAAGGATTTGAAGAAACTGGTAAAGAAAAATATGTTTGTAAGTTGATAAAATCCTTGTACGGTTTAAAGCAAGCTCCTAGAGCTTGGTATACAAAAATTAATTCCTTCTTTACACAGTTAGGTTTTGTTAATTGTTCGTCTGACAATGATTTATTCATTAAGCAAGAAGAATCACATATTATCATTGTTTGTATATATGTTAATTATTTGTTTATGACTGGTGATAGTCCTACTTTAATTTGTATAATTATAGAAAAAGTGAAACAATACTTTGAAATTATTGATTTAGGTCTCTTGCATCATTTTCTTAGCATGGTTGTATTTCAAGATAAACATTCTATTGTTGTCTCTCAAGTACAATATGTAACCAATGTACTGAAAAAGTTTAACATGATTGACTATAAACCGGTTTATACTCCTATGAAAGTTGAATTGAAACTTGATCCTAAACCTGCATGTGAAAAATTTGATCCTACTTTATAGAGGCAGTTAGTGGGTAGTTTGATTTATCTAACTATAACTAGACCAAATATTTCTTATGTAATAGGAATTTCTTAAAGGTTTAGGTAGGAACCTTATAGAGATCATTGAAATCTTGCAAAAATGATTCTTATATATATTAAAGGAACAATCAATTATGGGCTACATTATACTAAGAATGAAAATGTTAACGTATATTGATTTTGTGATTTTGATCACGATGGTGATGTATTGGATAAAAAATATACTTCTAATTATGTGTTTAAATTTGGTGCAGGTATCATTACTTGGTGTAGTAAAAAGCAGCTAATTGTTTCTATCTCTTCAACAGAAGTTGAGTATAGAAGTGCAATGGAAGCTACAAAAGAGGCTCTATGGCTAAAGAGGTTGTTTGATGAGATAAAAATGAAAGATCTAGGTAATGTTCCTTTGTTCTGCAATAACCAGAGCACCATAAATCTTGCACATAATCCAGTGTAACATCAGAGGATGAAGCAGATTGAGATACATATACACTTCATCCATGAGAAAGTGCTGAGTGGTGAGATAAATCTCAAGTTTGTACCAACTGAAGAACAAGTTGCTGACATCTTCACAAAGCCCTTGAGTGCTGCAATTTTTTGTCACTTTCATGAAAAACTTAGAATGTCAGATTTTCCATTGAGGGGGAGTGTGCATGACAATGTCGCCTCCTAATGGAACTTGGTATTTGTAAAATAAAATTGAAAATGTAAAATACCTTCGGTAAAGTGTAAAATACCTTCAGGTAAGTATAAAAAGACCTTCGGGCAAGTGTAAAAAGACCTTTAGGGCATGTATACCTCCTCGACTTCTTTTTTAGAAAGAAGTATATAAATACCTTAAAGATAGTCTTCAGTAAACTCTTTAATGCTATTGAGTTTACTAGTAAACATCCAATACAAACATATATTGTTAAGGAGGTCCTCTATGTTTGGGTATAAATAACCTTTTATGAGAACTAGAGAAAACATGTAAAACTCACAAATCATACTTAGCAACTGATCATGGGATGATCTTTGGGATTCTAAATCCTTTTTCTACCAAAAGGTAACTTGAGTATGATGAAGGTGTTATAATTCTTTCACCCTATATGCTAGCCTAAAACCTTTATGGTTTAAGGATTGTAAATCTTGTAGTGTACCACTGGCAGGTAATCTATTGGCATATGTTATCCCACTTATCATTAAGGGGGAGTGTTGGAACAAAATGATTAAGTGGACTAGCCACCCCTTAATTAATATGGGTCCATCACTATTATATATGTTAATATCTAATAATTAGAAATATTTCTATTTCTATCATTAAATATTTATATCTTGGTTATATACTTTAGGTTAGTATTTAATATTGTGAAATCATTTATTTATTTCTATTTATTAAATATTCTAACCTAGGTGTATGTGTCAACATTTTAGGTTGAAAATGTGGTTTGGGAGACATACCCGATCACCTTATATAAATAGGGCTTTAAGGTCCTCATTTGATGTGTTCGTGAAATATATCAAAGGTAAAATAAGTTTACCCTTGTGATTAGGGTCTTAAAGGAGGAGGTGGAAAATACTAGATATAACTTTGGTTCTCTGATATTAAAAGGTTATTTCAAGTGGTTTTTACCCTATTGGGGTTTTCCACTATACATACAATGTTATCCGTGTTATTCGTGTTGAGTAAGTAATACTTTATTTATTTACATATAGTTTATGTGATGTAATGTTCATGTTAATATTTATCATATAAATTAATTAAACCCGTAACTATGAATCCTCTAATTTCTAATAGGATTTCACTAGAATATGGCATGATTTCCTGATTATTTGTTGAATTTATTGGCTATTAACGAGTTTTGGTCAACTCTATGTCACCCTCATAATTTGATCCTTGCATGAGATGCAATGTGTCATCTCTATATCCCAATGAACCACTCAGTTGTTTTCAGTTTATATTGAACAAATTTTCCATTATGGTTTTTTGTAATTTGCAACCTAAAAACTTATGGATAGTTTTACCAGATTGTTGCAGTTATGTACTTTTTAGGCAACGTTTAGATGTTGTTTTTCTATTTGTTGTTTAGCTCTGGGTCAGGCAATAGTTGCAATCTTATGTATTAGTTATTTGTTAACTATTGTTGTTTTGTTGTGGTTCATTCTTCTGTTGATATTGCATATGGATAGTGTTGTATGTGTATAATGTGGTTGTTGCACTTTTAATGCATTCTATTATACGTGAAGAAGCAAACAATCCTCTTTATTTCTATAATTTAAAATAGAAGCAACATTTCAATTTGGAACCTAATCCCTCCACAATAACTGTGAATACCAAACTAAAAGCAACTCCTATATGAAAAGGAAATTGTTCTTTTTATTCGATTTATTTTTTGTATACAATACAAGACATTTCAATACCTCATTGCTATGTCGTAAGGTATGGCATATTTTATTGAAAAAGCACTATTATTTCAAGACTTTAATCTTGTTAGGCACAAACTCAAACTTTATCCTTTAGTTTTGTATGGGAAGTTTTTGAAATGATTTTGCATTATGTTATTAATGTTTGTGTGTGTGTGTGTGTGTATATATATATATATATATATAGTCCCACTTCCCTTCAACACCTTTTTGTTATTGATTATGATACTATCGGCTACACTTATGGATATTGTTGTCGCTTTTGTTTTAGCTTGATACTAGATGCTAGAGATATTGGATGGTTGTTGTTTCGATTCATATACAATGCATTTGGATTATTAGAGATATGTTATATTTGATGTTGAGATGTTGTGGACATGGTTATATATATATATATTTATGACATGTGATATCTTTCGCCACATTTCGTAGGCTTTGATAATTGAAATAATGTTGTGATCATTTTGACTTGGATGAAATGTAGAATAGAGATAAAATGTTAGAAATGGTAGATGATGATTTGTTTTATATATATAATGATGATTTTAGATTTAAATTTCATATTTAATTTGAATGTTTTGATACGGTCACGAGGCCGAAAGAGGTATATTGTATTTTTACAGGTATGTGTGTATGTATACACACACACACACATATTCACAACAAACATCGGGGGGATTGGAGACCAACCACATTGGAATTCTAGATGAATTCAACTAGGGTCACCATGACAACATGTAATTGTGTATGTTTGAGTTTTGGTTAGGGGGTAATTATGACCAAGGGGTCATGTGTTGTCTTTTATTTTGGTTCCTCTATTAATGTTAGTATGTGTTTCCTTTAGTGAAGTAATCTACTTGTTTATTTATTTAGAATTTTGATGTATTGTTTCCCCTTTTATCTTAATGGGTCTAAGTATCTCAATTAGAGTTAAATTAATCTATTCCTAAACTAATTAAAGATGTGACCAAAAGGAGTTCATTTATTAGACTTGATTTACTCTTGGATTTTGTGTTGTGTGTTGAATGCTTAAGATCTTGAGTGTTGTACACTCTACCCTTCATGGGAAACTCGAATTTGGCCTTAGAGGTCAAATTTTAAAGCTTGTGGGACAAGTCAAACTTGTCCCACACCTCTTAAATTACTATGTCAACCCTACCTATGGGTTGGGGGGTCAAAATTAGACCCCCTTAGGTGTTTTGGGAAGATAAAAAAGGTAAAATGTTTATTACACTTTCTTTCAAGAAATTAATTTTGTCCTTTAGGGGGTGTGGGCTTAGATGGTGTGTGCAAGTAACTTGGCATTCCTTCAACCACTTATTAATTGTGCATTGGAATATGAGGTTGACGAAGGTGATGTGGAGTGGAGAGGAAATGAGGTGGCATCCTACTTGGAGCCACATCACCCTCCTCTCTCCCTTTTCCTATTTATTGAAATCTTTTTGCTTGTTTAGGGGTTACTTCATTATTTTGTGCTCTTGTATTTTTGGAGAGAGTTAGAGGATTTTTGGGAGAGCTTGTGGATTGTTGGAACTTGTGGATATTTGATTGGTTTTGAGGAGCTTGGAGATTTCATTCTTAGAACAAACTCTACTATGGAGAGGTAGGAAACTTCACCTTTGTTTAAATTATGTTTTTATTTTGTGTTTATATGTTTGTGTTGAGTGTTGTTTTCCTTTGTAATGTTTGTTGGGTATGGGTAGATTGCCTAAGTTTGGAGTAGGAGGATACTATGGGGAGATTTCATGTAGGGATCCATAAGAGTTTACTTTCTTGTGGAGGGAGTTTGGGCTGGGTGCCCCACCTTGTATGAGGAATGCTTGCATTTCTTCTTGTTCTTGTTATGAGGGAGTTATAAGAGATTGAGGGAGGCATAAGAGTATATGGAGGTATAAGGGGTACTTGAGGGAGGCATAAAATTTTGTAGGGGATTTGAGATATGCATTGGAGGCTTTAAGGTGGGCACCCATTCCTATTGGGATGCATAAGTGGCCTCCCCATAGGTCTTTCTCTTTTGGCTTTCTTGATAAACCTTGTTATATTTTTTTTGTTGATTTTTCTTGCTTGTGTTGTTGTTGTGTTTGAATATGGATGGAATGGATTGTGAAACTATTTTTGTTAAGTATTGTGGAATCTTTTTGTTGCCATGTGTTGAAACCATCTTCCATTGTGATGTGGTTGGGGCTCGGGGGCCAATGAAGAGGATGGACTTCTCCTCTTTATTGGATGTCTTGGTTGGGTGGAGAGCATTGCCTCTCCCCCCATTTTGTTGTGAATCAAACAATCTTGAGAGAGTTATCTTGCTTGGAGTTGTGGAGCTTGGAGTGTTGTTGGAGACCTTGAGAACTTATCCTTGTGAATAAATTTATTGTATTCCCACTTAGAGTGGAGGAACTTATATTATTGTAGTTTCCTTTATTTACATTCTTGTGTTATTTCCCACCTTGAGTGGATGACTTTGTAATAATCTTGTGGAGAAGAGTTCACATTTAAATATTTGTAAATTGAAAAGAGAAAGAAAGATTTGTGTGAATTAGTTGTGAAATGGAAAAGAAAGTTTTCTTCATTGTGAAAATTGAAGCATTGTATAAGAGAAGGAAAAATAGAGGTTGTAAGAAGTTGAACTATTATGCATAATAAATTTGAATGGAAAATAAAGTTATTATGGCTATTTTGAATGTATGCATATTATAGTGAAATGAAAAAGAGAACAAGTTTTGAGTATATTGTATTTAGAAATGTTGATTTTTTTTTATATAGCAAGAAAATGACAATGTAAAGTAATAGATTTAAATACCATTGCTCTTGAAATGAAAAGAAAACTAGATGAACATAATAGAATGATTTTGTAAGTAGATGTGTTTTCATTGGTTTAGATAGTTTTTTTTTTTTAATATGAGTAGATTTAACTAAGAATTGAACAAATGGAGAGAAATCACAAAACTGGAGACTTTAGGTGTATAAAAATAAACTCATAATGTATTTTAGCACATCTTGTAACTTTTAGTTTTTGAGAAAATCTCGGCATTAAGGTTCTGTTTTTTTAAACAGGACCACCGCCCTGTGCAGAGCGGCGGTCCTATAACCACCACTCAGGCTAAGGCGGAGCAGTCTCAAAACTGTCACTCCGTAGGGCGGGGGTCTGTGGTTTGTCACCTAGGCAGGGTGGCGGTCCCAGGACCACCGGTCTGCTCTAGGTGGCGGTTCTATCACTTATGAAAGAACTCCGCGATCCGCGCCTGTGCGTGAAATTTATCTAGTTTGCACCAATTTCTAAGTTGTAAAATTTAACCTATAATTACCAGAAAGCAATCAATGAGTAATTTCCTTGGATATAAGTGATAAAATCATACAAATGGTAGATCTAAAACATTCCTTTTCATCTATAACAATGGGAGTAGGGTTTGCCCCAAATTTAAAAACCCAATATACAAATAACTTGAAATAAAAACCAGATTGGTAGAGGAAATCCCTCCCAATCCTTGAATGAAATAGATTACATTAATAAAACTAAAACTAAACTAAGCCTAGACTAGATCTCCATGTAGAATCCTCCATGGTTCTTCCTCTTGTGCTTCCATGGCTTCCTCTTCTCCAACCTACAAATTTAACAAAAAGGAAATAGACCAAATGAGGAGAATGAAAATAAGAAAAGGTTTTAATAGAATATCATAAAGATTTTAGGGCTAAGTTTGGAACCCTAGGATCTAGTGGCCAAGATGGATTTGATCTAAGGGTGGAGGATTAACCCTACTTTTATTAGGTAGAAATTTATTTTAAATGTTTAATTTAAAATCCCTAAAGGTATGTGTAGATGGGTGAGTGGGGCCATTTAATTGCCTAGGGGTGTAATGTCCTTATTAATCCTTAGTATATTGGAGGAATTTAATTAAAGGACTTTTAAACTATTAAGATAATGAATTAAATAAATTAACATAAGGTTAACCTTGTTAGGATTGAACATTATTTGAAGAGAAGAGAATATCTAATTAAGTAAATTAATCCTTGTTACCTTCCTATTGAATAATTGATTAATGGACCTTGGAGATAAATATGAAATTAAGTTAACCTTTTAACTAGACCTGGTTCTTCAATCGTAAAGCTAAGTTAAGTAGTGTAAGTCGATTCAATGAACCCTAAAGGTTAAGCACCTTTGTAACCTTCTTTGTAACTTAAACAAAAAAAAAAATAGTCAGAATTTTTAGTTTAAGTGTTGGGTTGCAGCGTGTTCTTAGAACGTCATTTTGCAGGGTGTTACAATATATATACCTACTAAAAGTGGATGACAAAAATCTCTCTCCAATCTTTCCTTCTGACATTTATGCATTTTTTAGAACAATAAAAAATGATAGGAAAAATATTTGTTTGAATTTAAAGATGTATTTTCCCTCGAAATTTATCCCTTAACGAACTTGAACTAAATTCATCCTTTTCGAAACATGAACTTAAACTCGAGCCTTGTGACTTAGCCTCACTATATGAACAACTAAATATTACATTCTATACCCTTTTAATTTTTGGTTGCTTGTAACAGAAAGGCCCTTAAGTCTATACGGCTAAGATTAAATAGAATGACATTTTCCAGTTATAAGACGTTTTTCAATTTTTTTATTTTGATTTGCAGGTGGATTTACATTCTAAAGTTGAATGTTCCTTTAAAAGACAATCACATTTAACCAGAGCGTTGCTTTTGCTTCTCGAAATTTACACAATAGGATTTCTTTTCCCGTAAAAGTAGTACACTTTTAACCCTGCGTGAATGCTTCGTGTGTGTTTTTTTGTTATAAAATATTGCAAGTCTATTTTAAAGAAAATAGACCCTAATTTCAAATGTTAATGTCTTTTTTCCCCTCGTCTGAAGATAAGGACAAGATTGAATGTGACCTTGAAAAATTAATTCTTCAGTGATAATTTATCCCCAAAAAAGCCTTGACCTCTTCCCTTCATGCATTAGTGACCTCTTTTTCCCCTTTCTTTTCAAAAATTTTTAAATTTGTAAATGCCTTTTACATCCTTTCGGCTTCGATTTTCCTCCTGATGGACGTGTCACTTTTGGTAGAGGTATTGTTCACTTGATCGAAGGATACTCTGACCCCCCCCCCCTCCCTAAGCTTGTGAACTATTGCACTTCTACCCTTTGAGCTCCACCTTGAACACTGGTGTTCTGCACCAAGTGGACATATCAAACGGTGAACATTTACAAACATTTTTGTTGCCTTCGAAATTTGCAGTCAATGTGCACAACAAAACCTTGCATCATGGTTCCATAGTCTGCATCCTTAAATCCAAAAGTTGAATGGTGAAACAAGAATTGTAATATATGTACCTCATTCCCAATTCCGTTCTGTTTTTTCCTAAATGCCTTTTTTTCTTACCTTTGTCTTCTTTCGATTCTTGCAAGACAATTATTATTTTGTAAATCGATATAATCACTCACATTCATGAGTAAATCAGAGCCCCTGTTCCTTTGCCTAATCATATCCTTCATGGTAAACAAAAGGTTTCTCAGGAGGGCACATTTCTTGATAGCAATTTGGCTTCACATATGGCATCTAATTCTACGTAGGCCTCAACCAAGAAAAGCTCTTCATTTTTCCCAATTAGTTCCCTCAACACATCTTTGCGGTTTTGGGATGTTAAAGGTAGAGCTCTGTGCAAAACAAATCTTAAAGAGTATCGAAATGCTAAAGATTGTGGAATGTTTTTTGGTTTTAATTTGTTCGATCAGGCAAGAGGGGAGATTCATGTCACAAGTTTTAATGAGGCCACTCAAAAATTTTATGCCATTGTAGAAACAAGAAAGGTATACATTATAAGCAATGAAAATATTGGGAATGAAAAATCTGACTTTATCATCTAAATAGCTCCCTAGAAATGTTTTTTCTCCCCTCCTCCTCTTTCGCCCCTTCTATCGAGACAAATAGTGACATATCTCTACATCATTTTCATTTCAAGACAATCAAGGAGATGTCAAACCTCCCTTGTTGATTCTTCAGTTGATTTGATTGTTGTTATTCATGTGATGTTGTTGTGCTCGACTATTAGAAGGCGTGACTATATAGATACAAAAAAAGAACAATTCAAATACAAGACATATTCGGATTTAGTGTTTCTATCAGTTTGTGGGGGGTTGTTTTGAAGGATTGGCTCATGATATTTTGGAGCTTCTATTGTCACCTCAACCTACAGTTCTTACCATAAAGCGTGGTCGCGTGATAAGTTTCTATGGCTCCTCCATAGACATTGTTTTCTATACAAAATGATTTGGCAATCCTTCAATTCCAGAGGCCTCTACGCTCCTTGAATGGGTCGCATCTACCGATTCTGCTTATCATGTATCTTCCATAACAGACACTTCGATGGGACCTCCAAAAAATTTGGTTGTTGTGTCCAAACTCTCTGAAATAACTCGCATGGGAAATACAGATAAAAATGAATGGGCCTCAGTAACACTAGAGGTGACAGACATTTCCATTGATAACTTATTTTATATGGCTTGCCAGCTTTCAAAGGATGATAAGAAATGCAGGAAAAAAGTAACTGATAACGGGGCCGGTAAGTGGTTTTTCTCTCAATGCAATGTAGAAGTTTCACAATGTGACTACAGGTATATGCTTCACATTAATATTAAGGATGCCATTGGGGAATTGCACTCGGTAACCGCTTTCGATTTAACTACAGAAGCAATCATGGGTGTCTCTGTAAAGGACACACGCTTGTTGTTCGTTGATGAAGAAGTGCTTACTGAAATAATAGACAGTGTTATCGGCTACAAATACCTTTTCACCCTTTCCCTCAAAGAAACAATTTATTGAGGAAACAAATAACTGAAGTGTTTCATTTTGAATTCTAAGAAGTTGGAAAAAGCCTTGTCTCCATAGCTTTTGCTTGTAGGAAAGTAGTGTTAGGCCTTCATACAAATTTTTTGTATTTCATCCACATACTATTAATATATTTAAAGGAGTTTTTATGTCGTTTCTATTTTGTATGTTGACATTTTGTTGCAACGATCTTCTTGATATAAAGTAATTACATTATAAATCGATATTTGTTGAAACTTTTAATGGCTCATGTTATGGCTATTATAGTGGATATGAACTACGAAACATGCAATCTTTTTAAAAACTCTCCTAGACAGTGTTGTCGGCTACAAATACCTTTTCACCCTTTCCCTCAAAGAAACAATTTATCGAGGAAACAAACAGTTGAAGTGTGTCATTTTGAATTCTAAAAAGTTGGAAAAAGCCTGGTCTCCAAAGCTTTTGCTTGTAGGAAAGTAGTACTAGGCCTTCATACAAAGTTTTTGTATTTCGTCCACATACTATTAATATAATAAAAGGAGTTTTTATGTCATTGTTATTTGTATTTCGACATTTTGTTGCGACTGATCTTCTTGATATAAAGTAATTGCATTATAAATCAATATTTGCTGAAACTTTTGACGGCTCATGTTATGATTATTATAGTAGATACGAACTACGAAACATGTAATCTTTTTAAAAACTCTCCACCAATACTATCAAATGTAACTTTATTGTTATTTAACTTTTCCCTTCTATTTAATGGTTTTCTTTGATCAAACAATGTTATAGACAAGCATTATCGTTTCCTTGTTCTTTGTATATCTTCGGCTTTCAAGCACGAATGGAAATAAAAAAATCCTCCTAACCCCTTACCATTGGGTGCACGTTCTCAAAACCGCAGTCATGTTGACTCCTCAATAGTGATCCCACCGCCGTGAACGTGATTCTCACCACAGAGAACATATTAATGCTTACCAATGAGCTCGCTATCAACAACGCAAACATAGAGGTCGAGCTCCTACGTTTGTTCCATGGAGCATATCCTTCTTGCCTTGATGTCTCTCTGGCCCGTCTACTTCTACAGACAATGTAGGTCTACAACTACAAAACTATTTCATGGCCCCATACGAGCGGACATTGGTTATTTTCTTTCATTTGTTCCTTCTCCGTAAGTTGGGGCGTAGACTTCATTCCCCCCGTATTTTCGACCCCTGTGAAACATCTACTTCAAGCCCGCCTCTCCAGCATTCCCTATTTGATTTATTCCCTCCCTCTTTGTTGAATGCCGTTTTACTAGAATCCTGTCTCCCTCAACCATCTCCTTTGTGGTATGTTGTGCATTCCTCCCCCTCTTCTCAGGTGTTCGATGATGTTTGCAGCAATATGGTTTGCTTTCCTCCACCTACATCCTAGGAATCCTCCGCATTAGTTTCATATTCAGAAGCTCAACGTATGTTCAGAAAAGAATAGATTTGTTGTCAAACACCCAAACATGCTCAATTTTCTTCAAAAACTACCCTAGAATGAAAACAACAAATCTTGCAGGCCTCTATGCATGTAGCAGATGCAAATCTGAAACAAACTGCCACTGGTTCTCGTCCTGGAATAATATGGATCCGGGTGCCTGCCATGCGGTGCTAAGCCGGTTAACCCAGGTCAAAGAAATGCTCAGTGCTCGTGTGAATCTTATCTTGCAGGTCATCCAATCTTGAGAAGGTCAATATAAATACAAAGGTCATACAATAAGCTTCCCTAAAAACATCTCAAGCATAACAAACTACCTGTCACATAGGCTTGGAGATTTGTATGTTAATCTCGTGCAAACAAACAAGAGCAAATCTTACAAAATATGACTTTTATGTTAGCAGATCTCATGTCTGGGAAGCTTTGAGATTCAAAATTGCACACAATCCATACTATAAGGACGTGTTGATTGATAACAATGCTCTTGAGTCCTTGCCTTCTTCCTCTACATATATCTCACCCTTTTTAAATAGGGTTGCACTCACCTCTCACGAGACTCAAGAAGATCATGTAGATATCTTTGAAGAAAACTCTACAGACATGCCTGAGATAGTCACTCAAACTTCTTCCTTTGTTCCCTCCATCTTCAATTTAGGTACTCAAGAAGAGGAAATTCAACAATACATCCTTCAATCAGGAAGAATGACCCCTTCAACTCTACAAGGCCCTGAAACTGGAGTTTCCCCTGTAAACGAATACAACATGGAAGGTTTGTTCTCTATAGCATTTCCGACTTTATTTCCAACAGGACAAGCCATGTCCAAGAAACCAAAAATGAAGTTCTTTTACATGAATATGCTTCGTATTTATTGTGATACCATAACAATCACTTTGGGAGTCACCCTCGCTTCCCATACTATATGCTCAATCTTATTTTATGTCGCTAGAGCGAGGCGACCGTTGTAGTTTCTGTGAAATAAAATATTGATTTTGGTGTTCATCTCACTATCCAAGATCTCCGCATAGGGCTTCAAGAGTCCCCCTCCGACAGCCTCCCTGATAGCTTGATGCGCTTTGGTGTAAACCTCTGAGGAACATGATCATTCTGGGAAAAATTAGAGGTGAGCTTTCAAACATAATCGATCAGTTAGAGCCACCAACATTTTTCATCACTTTAAGCTCTGCAGACACAAAATGGCTAGATTTGCATAGCGTTATGCCTGACACTCCCCCTGCTGAAGCTGTGCAATGCTGGCAAATTGACAATATTGTCCACCACCCACACCGAGTGACCACATACTTGCACAACAAATTCACATTTTTCCGAGAAGAAGTATTGGTGAAATACCTTGGCGCAAAGTACTATTGGTACAAGTGATTGCATAACCTTGTTGAATATTTTTTTACTTTGCATTTACAATATTTTTTAACATGTCAGCTTTCCATCAGGTATGAATGGCAACATAGAGGCTCCACTCACATCCTCGGATTCCTTTGGCTTGAGAATGCTCCTTGCATTAATGCCCTCGATTCAACAAACACTACAACTATGGAGGCCACCAGAAAATACTTTGATTCTTTTGTTTCCGCCTAGAATCCATGACCATCATCTAGAAGGCATGAATTTATACATCGATCAGTAAGTGATGATCCCTTCCTCATGGATACATCTCAAATTATTTTATGTTCCCCAGCTTCTGACCTTGAAGAGATTCTTAATAGAGTGTAGCACCACACAAAATGCTCTGAACAAACTTGCCTCAGAAAAAAAATGAAACCGTCTGCAATGTCATTACAATGCCCCTTGGGAGACTAGCATTTTTTCTGCCTTGCTTGTTGATGGTGATGGGACATTAAAATACCTTCCTACAAGGAATGATGAAAGTCTCAACATACATAACCATGTTATGCTATCAATTTGGGGAGCCAACATTGACTGTCAGCCCGTACTCTCCTACCATGCGGTTATAAATTGCATTGCAAAATATGCTTCTAAACCTGAGTAACATTCAGAAACATACCATCAGATGCTTTCTAGAATCGTGTGAGATGTCGACCCTGATTTCCCTACACAGGTTGCACTCTAGAAAATGTTGTCAGACAACATCATAGAACACGACATAAGCACCCAATAAACCTACCACATGTTATAGAAACTATCATTGGTTTTGTGCAACCATTCGTTTATTTCCTTGAATGTTGGAAAGAAAATCCTGTGAAAAATTACAGAATCAGAATCACATTTAGAGGACACAATAATATTCATTGATTCCTACAAGACCATGCCTCCCGATATGGAACCCCTTTCTCTCATTGAAATATCCAGAGATTGGTCTTATAACCGATGTCGTACTGGCAATAAATGGAAACAAAGAACACTCCCAACAATTGTCTGCATGTACCCTAAATTCTCCCAAGAACCAGCCCTAGATTCAACATCCTTTGAACTAATTTGTTGGTCAGAACTTCTACTATACAAGCCCTTCCATGTCATTTCCACAAACATTGGCACCACTACAGAAGATGTTGTCTCTAATTGGAACCTACTAAAAAAAACTTATAGGTCATGGTATACTTCTCGTTCTGTTTCCACTTGCATGGATTTATCACACTCAGACGAAGAATCAAAGCACCCCTATAAGCAGAGTGAGCATCTTCAAGAAGAATGACAATTCCTTGCACAGTTGCACCCTGTACAAACCATTGAACTTCAATGCCTACATTTTTTAGGCCGTCATGACTTTGATATGCAACATAATTGGCTTTCAAACACCACTCCTCCTTACTTGCAAGAAACTAGCTCTTCTTTTATATATTTTCAGAGAAATAGTATATCTATGAATAATCTTGACATGTCCTCTGCAATTGCCATTGAAAGTGTAACGCCCACATTTTACACACAAAAATATAACAATAAAATACCAGGATAATTTTTTTTTACTTATATTGCTGACTACACAACAACATACGGGCTCCAAGAATAGAAAATCAACAATGCATAACACACTTACATAATTCATCGATTCACATAGACACATGACAACACTGTAGACATGTTGATGCCACACTTTTCCCAATGAATGAATACTAGCAATGACCCAACCACAAGAAAAGGACTCAAGGATTGGTAAACCCACAACAAATCATTTCGTTAATTGCATCTTAGTTACGATTATCATTCCAAGAACATTTTTGTGCAAGGATGATTTTCTCCTTTTTCCACCTACAGATTCTTAAGTTCATTCCACATTTAATTTACAGTTCGACTGTTTTAAGTTGGCTTTTTATCCTTTACGGAAATTTCCATAACTTACATACTTATTTGGCATAATTCAAATTGCATATAAAGTACTTAATTATCTTGTTCTTATGTTAATAATATGCATCTCAAACATTTATTCCATGTCTACATTTTACCTGTGCAACTCAAGTGCATCTGACTTGATGTCCAAAAAGTAATATTAGGATTTAATGGGGGGTGGTTTAGATTCAAGATACCTTTTTCCTGTAGACATTATTCGATCACGGTATCTTTATTTCTCGATTCAACATTCCCACAACAAGAAATTTTATATATATATTGTGTTCTACTCGAAGTTTTATCTCACCAAGGGGAAACTCTTATTCTTTATAACACATGAAAATGTTTAATTGAGTTATAAGGACTCCAAGAGTGGCATTATTCCTGACTCCAAATCTCGTTTTTATCTTACGTGGCCCTTTGGCCTCATTATTGGCATCACTTTATACCAAAAGAGTTACGAAAGTACTTGTCTAACATCTTGATAAGTACATGATTAGAAGTATTATAAACTACACATGAACCATCAATGATTTTTGTTCAAGGTAAGATCCCAAGGTTCTTCCTTTCATGATTTCATAAGTGAAATCTTACTTGTCAAGGGCAATAGTAAGGGATTACATTATTTCTTAGATTCTCTAAAGTCACCAAAAAAAATTCTTTTGTATGGAGTTACTTTTTCTAACAAGTTAACTCTTATTCTTTTAACTAGCAATTGTGCACACACACTGCTTTATTGATTTTCGATTTAAATTTGTGCATTATTTATTTTTGTGAATAAAAACTGCAAGTACTGTGCAAATTAAATGGAGAATTCACTCGCGAGAATTGATAACGGAGTGGCATACATCTTCTGGTTGAATGGGGACCGATCAAAAATCTTGAAAATAATCCTTTACAAAGAATTTTACAAAAATTTAGACCCTACAGTCTTCCTTGTCGAAAATAACAGGGGTTTACCTTTTACATCTCCTTCAAATTTTACCACCGTTAGCCTCATTATTGGCAATACACTATTATACCGAAACATACAAATAAAATATCACCCTCTTTATACTGTTTGTGCGCCTCCTGGTCTGATGGCTGGGCGCTTATCCTTTTACTACCTCCACCCGAGTTCCAGTGATCCTTGTAAAATCCCACATTGGGCGCTTAGAAACATCTTGAATAGTTTAAATTGTAGGTGCGCATTTCAAGATAAGCCTATGTGATAGGCAAGGTGGCGCATGGCATTATTTTTAGGCGCCTAAATCCCTAAAAAGGTGGACACAAAATAAGGTGTGGATGAATTTAATATATGCATGGACAGTTTAATATAGTGAAAATTTAATTTTGGTAAGGTTAAGATAGGCGTGGAAAATGCAAAGAAGTTCTTAATTTAAATCAAACCTACCCAATTCACGCATTTGGCACAATAGTATAGAGGTTTATATACACAGTTAATGGTTTAAATGAGAAGGAGGCCAAGGCACCCCTCCTAAATTGATGTCGAACTTGGTTGAGGGCCCCCAGCCAATAAATAGGGGGTCCATAGTAAGGGATTACATAACCAAATTTCACACAATTCGGTTTCTCGCAAATTCTCTAAAGTCAACATGTTTCAAAACAATTTCTTTTGTATAGAGTTACGTTTTTTTCTACCCACAAGTCTTAGATCAGTGTTTCTCTGTGAGGACCCTCTGGATCACTTAATCAACTAAGGTTTAGTTTAGTTCCAATTTTCACTCAGGGCTTTACGCCCTATTATAGATTAGATTGAGGTTTTAAAATATATTTACCCTATAAACCCTCCGTAAAAGATCAAGGCACTATATTGTCACTAGCCAAAGATAAGACATTTAGCTGAGAGGATCTAAAGAGTTCATTAACAAAATTTTAAGTTATAGTACAACTATTTCACTAGCTCCATGATGTCATCTGGATCCCACAAGCAATTCATTCGAAGAAGAAATTTAATTCTAAATCTGTCTCTGGAAGACAAGGTAGTCCACTAGGATACAAAGGAAGAGTTAGCTCTACTTACTCCAGATAAAGTTTGACTGTGTCGCTCCTATCTGTCAGGTTTATGACGATATCAATAAACATACCGACTAAGACGATAAACCCATTCTTGGGCTCTTATTTACCTAAACTAGGAGGTTACATCGAGTGTAAAGTTTAAGTTCATTCTATGGTTTCAATCTCTTCTATGGTAAAAGGGATCACACATGAAGACATGTTATGCACAGATCTTATACTAGGGTTGATTGTTTTGATTAAATCTCTTTATTACATTTACAAGGTAAGAATACAACACAGTAATTAATTAATCATTTATTAAACACCGAAAATGCACTACAATATATTAACTTCAAATTCATTTACTATATATATATCAAACCCTTTTACCATACGCAACCATGAATCAAATTGAACCTGTGATTAAATGCACATTTCCTAAGATATCCCTAAAAATAGCATCCCATACATATTAGCAAATTTCAAATATAACATTTCTGTAGCATGAGACTACATTATACATATATTCATTTTACAATGACCTATAAAAATTACAATAATAAATAATGAATTACACATCGCCTTTTCGCCATCTTTCTTGCATCCTGCAAAACCATGTGAGCATGAAATCAGCGATAAATCACTGGCATGACATCCACCCTAATCTAACATAATTAACGTTTTTCATTTTCCCCATTTACATAGAATAATAATTACAATTTGCATTCAAAAGAAAAAGTTTAGAAACATGAATTCATTTCATTTCATCTCACTTCATATTATAACCAAGGAGAGAGAAAGAGAAAGGAGAGAGAGAAACACCATTTTGTCAAAAGTTCTATTTCACACAACCAGTTGCACTATAGAGTTTTCAAATAGTTATTTACATGTGTCAAAATTTTCCATGGTGGTTTAGCAACCTGACAGGGGTCCTACAACTTTCTTTTTACATTTTCCTGCTAGCTACAAAAATGTTCAAATCAGGCTCAGAGGCTAAGGAACCACTTTCAAACATTGTCTTCCGATGAGAAAACACACCATAGTTAAATTTCTACATGCCCATTTATATACCTAGAGTTCATAGGAACTGATAGAATTCAGAACTGACAAATGCTTTACGATTAGCGGCTAGTTTTCCGGGGTCGTCGGTCAAAAATGAGCTAGTTGTTAATGATCAAAAGTGAGCTCGAGGGCTCAAAAAACCACATCCAAAACTGATGTTCGATGGATGAACGCGCAATGAGGAACTTCCTACAAGTTCCCCTATATAAGGAGAATTCATTAGAGTCGACGAGACTGAGAACTAGAAAATAATTTTCAAACGGCAACAAGTTTTCTAGAGCGACAAGTCGTAATTGGTCCAGTTTGACCTCATCAAACTGCGACCGGAGGTCTGCAAAATGCCTTTGCCAAACTAACCTAGAATGTGATTTTTCCTAACTCGAATTTCTCAAGTAATTGTCTAGTAAAAGTACTAGGGGTTTGCAAAGGTGGATAATAATTTCTCTATCCAGGTTTCAAATGGCAGTTCAAAATGAAAGCCAACTTTTTAGATTTAGCAGCTTCCTACCGCTGCAAAATAGTGTAACAAGGCTCCTATAAGGGCATCAAAAATATCACATATGATCATTCGAGGTCGATTCAAGGATTAAAGTGGCTCCTCACATGATAAGGTACATGATGGAAGCTTAACATCCCCTTTCCGGAGTTACGAAGGTTTCCTTGCAAGTCTTCCAAAAATTGTAATTTATCTATTTAAACCAGGAGATGGTCAACATATTTACCAGGAAGTCAACTTCAACTTGTCGATAAAACAATATTGTAGTGATCTAGTTTGGTCAGGTAGTTTTTTGAATCACCTCAAAAGAGGGTTGAAGTTCATGGTTGACTACAAAATGGTTATTTTGATTGTGTGAGTTACGATACGACATTTTATTGCTTTGCAACAAGTTATTATAAAACAATTAAATGTATGATAATCCTAAGCTTTTAAAATTATATTTTTTGCAAAAGAAATACTGAAATATGAGAATTATGAAAGATAAAGAGAGATGAACCATGCCTGGAGGGGCGAAGCTGGTCAAACCCGTAAGATTTGGTTCAGCATCTTACTTGGGCATTTCGTCAAACAATTCACGAGTATGGTTCTAACCTCCACAAAGACACACAAACTTCCCGATCACTTGAAATTTTCAAACAGAATAAGTTTCCCATTATGTTTTGACGATTTACTAGGGCCTGCTCAAGGCTCCATGCTGAACACGAGCTGGGAGAATGTTGGCAAAGTTTTATGGAGCCCAGAAACACATTTTTCACTTGCATTTCCTTAGAAGTTTCAAAAGTCCTCCATTTTGTTTTTAACGCCTCCATACACTTCTATGAATTCTGGAGCTTAAAAATCTCTGATAAAGATTACTTCTTTCCATACCCACCTATTTGTGGATCCCATTTCCTCTGAATTTACAACTTTCCTTACACATTTATTTCAATAAATGGAATCCTTTTGACTGACTATTCTCATTAAATATAGATGTTTGACAGAAGACATAAGTTGCAGCATTTTGATGATCCACCTCAAAGGAAGAGTTTTTGAAATTTATTGCACCCCGTATTATTATGCGCTCTACAGGGGTACCAACCAAACACGTCCACATAACCACCACAAGTTTAATTAGTGAGTTGATGGTAAAGTTTAGAGTTTCCTCAAAATAGCCAGCACAACAAAGAAGGTCGACCAAACAGGCATATGAATTCAGTTCTAGGTGGCATGTTAAAACCAGCGCTTATGCCATTGAAGTATTTATGTCCCTTTTCCACTAAACTTGTGTGCTTGCAGAAGAGTAAAAAGAAAGAATCTTACATGGTTAGGGTGTGTTCCATTAAACAACATATCTTGATGTGTTTTGTTGAACAACAGACTTGCCTTGTGTATGCATCTCCATGTTTGCGTTCATGACTACCAGGCACTTCTAACTAGTCAGACATGTTTCCTCTTACCTGTACGTTGAGCTAGAAGATTAAACCATGCTCCAAAGATCTCTTATTATTATTATTTTGTTGACACAGGCTCGGAGAATGTGGCAATGGCAGGAGACCCTACACTGACGAGTGCATTAACATGAAAGTTTCTGAGATTTTTCAAAAACCCCATTCTGTGTATATCCAGTAGCCATTGCAGTTGACGAGGCCACATTTTTCTAAGGCGTATAGTTGAACAGTTCACATGCCAAGCGCATGCTTCCACATTTTGCATTCCCACAAACCAGGGCTCTTGGAATAACTACACCAGCCAAAACAAAATTGCTTTGATGGGTGTCCATTCTCTGATCAATAGCTCAAATTCTTGGTACAGATAGGGAGTATGCGGCAAGGACAAGGAAGGATTTGCACCTGCGACTAAAATTGCTTGGAACTCTCAACACCTTTTCCCACCGCTCCATCCTACAACTCCTCCCCCAATGCATTCACGCAGCCAGACTTCCTATTTTTTTTTTGTATTTCTTACCCACTTCTCGTGAGCCAAGGTATGGCATAATTAAAAAAATAAAAGAAACAGGTTATTCAGCATCCTTACGCACCCACTTGTCAGATAAAACAAAAATCTCACAAAGGAATCCAATGCTGGAAGGAATAAGACATGTGCGCCCAGTAGTGAATAAGGTAAGTTTTTGTGGTTGGAAGTAAATAATTCAAAAATTAAATTTAGAAGTCCCCACAAGGACCGACGCCACTCAAAGACCCATCTCTTTCCTCACTCCAACGCATCATCTCGAACTCAGATCACACACATAGCAATAAATCCTTTATTATTTTATTTTAAATTTTGTGTGGGGCACTACAGAAAGCTTCTCAAGTGCGAAAAAGTTAGTATATGATACCATTTTTCATCACTTCTCGCATAGAACAGAACTTCCTCCTTTGAAATTAATAATTCAGGGAACTACAGGAACAGGAAAGTCATTTTTCATTAATGCAATATGAACCACTTTTTTCAAACTGACACATGTCGAGAAATTTCCTTTGCTTTTACTTGTGCCTACTAGTGTTGCTGCATTTAACATTTCCGCATCGACCATACATGCCTCCCTTCGCATACTTATAAAGGAGCTCAAGCCATTGGAAGTTCATTCTCTATCATCTTTGTAGGAATCGCTCAAGCATATTAACTATGTTCTTATTGATGAAGTGAATTTCATTGGGCCACAATTGCTGACCAAACTATACTTTCGATTACGAGAGGCTTTCCTGCACGCAAATACCTCTCCCTTTGGTGGAAAGTCAATTATTCTTGTGGGTGACATAGGCTAGCTTCCTCCAGTCTTAGACATTCCTCTATATGCAAGTCATTCCTCTTGTGCAACCTTTTGGAATGTTGGTGTAAATCTATCAAATTACACCGAATAAGCTCATGTAAAGCAAGTATTTTTTTAGTTTTTTAAATTAGAAGA
The DNA here is from genome assembly GCA_019776745.2 of Taxus chinensis. Classification (NCBI taxonomy): domain Eukaryota; kingdom Viridiplantae; phylum Streptophyta; class Pinopsida; order Cupressales; family Taxaceae; genus Taxus; species Taxus chinensis. Next base: position 754,636,149 of record CM034148.1, on the reverse strand, counting down.
GTTTTTTCTAACTCCCATACACTCATTTTTGAGATATTATCTCCAACTCCTTGTATGGAATTAGTTATCTCCTAGTTTAGCTTGACATTCCTATTATCTAGGAATGTCAAACTACCTATTATTCCTATTTAAATGATTCTCATGTATGGTGAGAATATCAAAGATTAATCTATTTTCTCTATTCCTAATTATTGAGTTCTTATTTATTTTTCTCCTCTAAATTATTTGTCTGTGCTTACTCTTCCTGTACTAGATCCCATTGCACAATTTTTCATGGAAGGGTTTTACTATTTCAATCACCTTGGATACAATTTTTCACCAACAAGGATCCTCCTCCGACCAAATTTCTTTTCAAATATTGCTCCTAAATGTACGTAATGGAAAACTGATTTACAAGACTGGGAAATCCTCATGTCAAGAAAAAAATCCAGACTTACACAACAGGAAATTACATCTTTCCATGACTGCCCCCATCTATTCTCCAAAAAACATCTGGTTGACCACCACAATCTGCATATGATGAAATCTGTTAATGCTCCAATAGCTCAGTGCATTACGCAAACATGCAGGGGAGGAACCCTACCTTCAGAAGATGATGAACAGCTTGAGTTAAAAGTTCTTCTCTGCAAAAACCAAAGTGTTATGCTTACAACCAACCTATGGGTTGAGGTGTACCTTATAAATGGATCGACTAGAAAATTTGTTGACATAGTCTATGACAGTTCCTTTGCACCTCATGAATTGCCTTTATTCGTTGTCATTAACTTTGAAAAATACATTGGCCCATGTTGGGTTCCCCGTAATCCATCCCATGTTCCAATTCCACCAATTTCCAGAGGGAATCATAGGCAGCTAGCAATCAAGATGGCATAGGCTTTAACCATCCACAAAACCCAAGGTCTTACTCTACAACGAGAAACTGTTGATATTGTTGAAACAGAAAGACAGGGACTTATATCCATTGTCATCCCTAGAGTGTCATCACTAGGAAATCTGTGCATCTCTCCCCCTTTCTCTTTTGAGCGCTTCCATAGAATGGCCAAATGCCCCCTTCTTCAAGTTAGGAAGAAAGAAGAGGCTTGACTTTGAACTCTTTCCCTGATAGATACAATTGCATGATATTGGTTCCACATTGGAGCTTTTCTGAATGTATCTACATTTCCTTCTTATATATTGTCAATACAGTTTATGCTTTTGATAGACTATACCTTTAGATGGTACATAAAATATTTCTTTTCTTTTGTATGCTACTAAAAAAATAAAATACCCCCATACAATCCTCTCACCTTTCACCCACACATGCAATCGATTTTTACTTCCCTTTTTGTGTCTTTCCATTGCCCCTCCTTCCCTCGCTTTCTTTTTCCCTTTTTTCCTCCATTTGGTTTTTCCCCCTCCCCTCCCCCTTTCCTTTATACTTCCATCTCCCCCTCCTAATTAAAATTAATAATCCGGAATGTACTCCCCTTTCTGCTCTTATTCCTCCACCAAAATTTATATTCCTTTTCTCTTGTTATCCATTCCCCCCCTAACCAATCTCTGCCCACTTCCCTTTCGGTGTTCACATTGCATTGCTCACGTGTGATTGTTAGTTATATTTAATGTAATCACATCATGTTTTTCTTGAAATTGCCGAAGGTAATCGTTGGTTGGTTGGAAAGTAGAAACAATAATAACTCGTTAAACAAATATAGTTAAACAAATATGAAACCTATAATTATGTGGGAGGCGTGGCTACCATTCACTTAGATCTTCACGTGCTTGTCATCCGCCTCCTGCTTCCCCTTTCCATGCATGTGTGTCATGCTCTATGCTCGCGGTTCATTCGTTATTTCAATTACTTTGTGTCAGCATCTACACCCATGGATAATCTGTCATCTTAGAGTTTTTTCCATAGAGGATAGCAAAGAATTTACAGAACAAGAATCTACATCTTTCATAGAGACGCCAGCCCCGGAATCAACAAATGTTGAGAATGCATTCGCAAAGGATGTAGATTTTATTTTGAGCGAATACATCACAATCCATGGAGATGGTGGATGGAGATCTCTTCCGCAAAAAGTAGGGGAAGTTTTTCAATTTCAGATAAAATAGTACAGGAACAACAACTCTTTTAAGTTATTCAATAACACCAGCTCTTGTTAGAAGTTCAAAAAAATTGTTATGAAGAGGAGGTCATTATTTAAATACAGAAACTTCATGGCAATCATGTACTAAC